>JAUTXW010001141.1:2475000-2926029 GCA_030620095.1 Kuschelorhynchus macadamiae | reverse complement strand
TGCTAAGCCTTTGACTTCTATATCCGATGCAGTAACACAAAAGTCTCGTAAACATATACAATCACAACCGAAAAGTTTAAGCACATACATAGAGGAGCCACTAAATAAAACAACCATGTTCATGTCAGAGGAGTTTCCCGTAGAAACATCAAAACCGATCACAGAAAGGTCCAAGTACACTGCTGAAACATCGATAGATACCCCAAAAAACGAGACGTTAGATGGAATTTATGCAACACCTTCTCCATCAAACAAATCTACAATGTCAGCTGTCACATTAAAAGATCGCTCATCTCCGGATATTATCATTAATACATATATGAACGGTTTAAAGACAAGACCATCACAATTCGATACAGTTTATGGGGTACATCATAAATCAAAAGTAAAAAACAAAAAGTTTATGGGTAATTTGGAAATACGTTTTCCTCCTGGTAAAGTGACACTATGGCACAACTCTAAGAATATTGCAACCTTTGAAGGGAATGCGGAACTTTACGATTTGATATTCTTAAAAAATCCGCGGGTATTAGAGCATATCGAAAAGATGACTCCCGAAGTGGCAGAAGACTATAAAAAGATGCTGCGATTGACAAATGCAGCATACAAGGGCTATGACGAGAAGCGGGGACTACAGGAAACCAGGCGGAAAAAATATTTAGAGATTATAAAACCATTAATGACAGGGAATCGAATGGGGAGTGGGATCGCAGGTAAAAAAACATATGCTCAAGTAGTGTTACCATTAAAAAAACGTGTTTTATCGGAAACTCCTAGCTACGTATATTGGAATAACCCGAAGGAGTTGGTAGAACGATTACGATTGCTATGGAGTTCAAAGATGGCTGGTCATACCGGACACGATAATGAAATAATGTCAATTATAGAAGAACTTCGTGAGGAAGGTATAATTTATTGAGTAATCACATAATTTGATCAGTATCTCAAGAGACGTGAGTTGGAACTATGACTACTAGCACAGAAAAAATAAAAATTGTCAATGAACTTCATAGGTCAGCAAGAAAAAATTTTCCCAGAAGACACACCATCATTAAAGGATATAAAGACTTGTGGCAAACAGATTTGGCGGAAATGCAACAGTATGCAAATGAAAACGATGGATACCGCTATATCTTGGTGTGCATAAATTGCTACTCCAAATTTGTCTATACTAGGGCGATTAGAAACAAGACAGGAGCTGAAGTCACTAAAGCAATGAAAGACATTTTTAAAGAAGCAAGATATACACCAATAAATCTACAAACCTATCAGGGAAAAGAATTTTTTAATAACATATTCCAAAATCTTGTTAAGGAATATAACATTAATCATTATTCGACGTACAGCACCAAAAAAGCTGCGATAGTTGAACGAGTCATACGTACACTCAAAAATTATCTCTATAAGGAGTTTTCAGCTAGAGGTTCCTACAAATGGATACAACTTTTACCAGTCATAACGAAAACCTATAATAACACAGAGCATCGTACTATTGGTATGAAACCTATAAACGTTAAATCAACCACACGCATTAACGCATATAATTGGATAAAAATAGTACCCAAAAAGTTTAAATTTCGTTTGGGCGATATAGTTCGTATAAGCAAACACAAAAGTGTCTTTGATAAAGGATATACGCCCTCATGGTCCACGGAACAGTTTAAAATCGCAAAAGTTAACATTACCAATCCACCAACATACCTATTGGAATCAATAGAAGGTCAACCTATAAAAGGATGTTTTTATGAAGCTGAGCTGCAAAAAACAAGTAGTCCGAATGTATATTTAGTGGAAAAAGTACTTCGTCGCCGCAAGAAAAATAATATTAATCAATTATTTGTAAAATGGTTAGGATTTTCAGATCAATTTAATTCTTGGATTGATGAGACAGATATTGTTTAAAATATTATATGTTGTAATACATTCAAACCTATCTAAATATGTATATTGGTTAAGGTTACTATTAAAATAAATACCAAATGAACTTCAACTTTGTTTTATTTAAATATGTGTTTATTACAATTATAAACTAGGTTTATTCACAACAATCATCATTCTTGATTATATTTATACCAATCAGCAATCTTGATATTATCTTCATATATGAGTAATCCTCATCAAGCTGGGGCTATATTAATTATTTCTCATACATTATTCCATTATATGCTTTGACCACTTTTTTCTCCAAATCGCTCATTCTGATTTCATGTTTTTCAATTCTCCCGAGTACATCCATTTTTATTGTTTCAATATTAACAATTTTCGCTTCAAGCTGCTTTATATCGACACGAACCTTATTAAGTAGATTTGTATTCAGTATATCTGCTATTTGTACGCGTAATCGATGAATTTCTTTAAGCGCATAATCCTGGGTAACAGCATCACTACCCTTAGTCGGTGGGGCGACATTGGTTAAAGATTTTCCCCGCATGTCATATTGACCGTCCGGCGTAAGCTTAAATCCAATTCCTGGTGATCCCCTCAATAAATGCACTTTTTCACCAGGCTTTTGACGTCCAAATTTATCAATTGTGTTGTTACCACGACCCATGTTTATCTAAAACTATTTTTTTTTCACCAAAGTGCAGCATTATAAGGTATAAAATAAAACTTGTAGTCTCTGCGACGTTGCTTACATATTTTCATTAAGGTTCGATAATATGACATCACTTGATTCTAGTATCATATTAAATAGTTTTCTATTATCATAGTTAGATATTTTCCTTGAATGTATCCCAGATCTATGAGTTTCTCTAATTAAACGATCAACATTTTGCTCAAGGTTGGATAATATTACTTCTCTTTTTTCTATTATCGAGTACACATATGCAAATTCTATTTCCGATTTAATAACACTAAGTATTTCACTAATTTTAAAATAAGTTTGATTTAATAATTCAACCAGTAATATCCGAAGTTTTTGAATTTCTTTAAGGAAATATTCTCGGGTTACAGTATCACTACCTTGTGAAGGATCTGCTATGTTAGTTAAAGATTTTCCTTGAATGTCGTATTGATGATCAACATTCAACTTAAAACCTATTCCTGGAGGATTGTATACTACTATTTTTTTATTAGCTTTTTGACGACCAAATTTATCAATTGTAATGTTAATTCTACCCATGCTTACATAGAACTGATGTAAAATTTAAAAATGTTTGAATTTATATCTGAAAACTGTTAAAAATAATAGAGATAAAAGAAAGGTAATAATAATAATAATAATTTATTTTTTACCTAATACTAAATATTTACAAATTCCTAAAACTATTTATTTACAAATTCCTAAAACTATTTATTTACAAATTCCTAAAACTATTTATTTAAAAAAACTTATGGTTCAAACCCAAACACCCTCATTTCCTCTTTTGTTAGACATATATGTCTAACAATGTCTTCCAAATCTTCATCTTCTTCCCCAAAGTCCCCAAAAAAGTCCTCTTCGTCAGACGTGTCTAGGGGGGCCTCTAGGTTGGATGCTGTGGAAGAAGAAGAAGATGGAGAAGCCGCAACCGCCCATTGCTGCCCTTCTTGACTAAACTGCGGCGATGGAGACCGCAAAATATCAGAAGGGCCAGCTTGATCGGGGACCTGCAAAATCCCCGATGGTCCTGCTGTCTGCGAAATGTGTGGAGATGGATCAGCTGGGGTGGTTGCTGTTGTATCCTCTTGCGGTGGCGTATTAAGCCTTCTCCTAGCACTGGGTGGTGACGAAGTTGGCGATGTTATTTGCTCATACATCACAAAATTATTGCACCAATTACAAAGACCCCTCGTTCCAACTAGCACATCATAGTGCTCACACATAGCACACCTCTGCATCCCATTTATCGAAAATGGCCGGACAATCGCTATCGGCTTTTCTGGTACTGCATTCTTTGTGGAGCTAGATTGAGATTGACACTGAGACATTTTAAACTTCTTTTTTATTACACGTAGCTAAATAACGATGAAGACGAACTAATAATTTGCTTGTTTAAGTGCGTGTATATATACAGATTGTTCAAGGTTGTGTTTGCAACGTCACACAGTTATGAGGCGTGTACATTCGTTTGGGGGCGTGTACATATAGATATTTCAAGGTTGCGTTTGTGGGCGTGTACATATAGATTTTTCAAGGTTGCGTTTACAAGGACACACAGAATGCATGTGAATAGGATTTGGGTGTTATTTTCTCGGAGAATTTAAGAATAAACAAATAACACAAATACATTAATAAAATGATTATTTATTTACAAAATTATTTTTGCATGATACATATAATTGTTTACATTCCTATTTGTTTTTCACAGTTTTCATTCTCTATATCGTCAACATCCATTTTCTACCATTCTTCAGTATTATCTGCGGTATTGTCTACACGGTCCAAAATATCTGCACCATTTTTCACGACTTCGTTGATGTTTTCCGCTGAGACCAAACCATACTTTGATAACAATTCCTTGGGTAAATTTGGTATTTCGACAACATAGCTTTGGAGACCTTCGTCGATCATTTCCACGCAAAACTCGTCTAAGTTGATGGAACCATACAGGTATCTTTCACACAAATGAGCGCCTGACATGAAATTAATTACATCTTTCATGTACTTTCTATATTGACTGACTGTTGATTCAACCGCCGACCCATCATAGGTTGCAAAATGTAATATCTCTTGTGCCGCATTTCTTAACTTATGCGACAAACACATAATGTGAGAATCAAGGTCTTCACTTGGTGTGATGGTACTATTGCTGTCACACATCTTTCAAACACTAATTATTAAAATGTCTGTGTATTCTGATTTGTAAAATAATTACCAAATTGTTAATTAACCCAAACACCCAATCAAGAACCCAAATTAAAAGACGAAAATAATACCAAATTAAGTAAATATTTCTAAATTTTGTTTATTCTATTAAGCACCAAAATTAAAAGATGAAAATAATACCAAATAAGTAAATATCTCTAAATTTTGCTTATTCTAAACACCCAAATTTAAATATTGATCTACTAGTATTAGTGCCTGAGATTACTCGCAAGCTCTGCCCCAAATAAGTTAAAGTATACATCCCACCCGACTTATTTATAATTTCGATAACGTCTTCAGAAATGGTTTCGACAACACGCTTTGGTAAAAAAGTTTGAAATGTTTTATCATGCGTTTTGTCGTACAATGTTGCATGAAAAGCTTTGCCAAACCGTGTCATCTTTAAAGCAATATTTTGAACTATAAAAACTTTCCCAATTGTTAATGATGAAAATTTTCTTTGTTCAACAAAATCTATATCCTTATTAAGCATTTCGTTAATTTCACCCAAGTTTAATTTTGCACTCATTGTTGAAAAAATGTAAAAGATTTAATATAAAAACACAGTATTACCGTAAATTTAAAAAATTGAATCAGAATACACCACACAATAACTTTTTAATGATGAAATCACTTGTGACCGCACAAACAGTGTACCTCTTTTTAGCTTTGAATGGCGTCAGCCTTGGTTTTAATAGCTAACACTCAAGGTCGCATGACGTCACATCCTCTCAAGGCCAAACTACCCAGCACACCTGGCCTCTCAACGTCATGGACAAGTATCGAAAAAGCGTGATGCGCGCTCAAGGTCATATGACGTCACATCGCCTCAAGGCCAAACTACACAGCACACCTGGGCTCTCAAGGTCAGGAGTAGTGGTGGGGGGTGAATCAGTTCCCGTATTTGATATCTACTATTATTATCTTTATTAGTACCTCCAAGTTTAATAACGATATTTAAATTATCTAGGCCTTGACTGATTACGTTACGCATTTTCTTTGACAATCTATTTAAACAGAGAATAAAAAAAAATAAAAAAACTGGAACCAAGAACTAATAAATGTTATTTTTAAAATAATGATTCTTATTTACAAACGACTCTCTGTTTTTAATCCATAGTACTTAAAAAAACAACGAACAAAATACCCAAACCTTCTATGCAAATTATAAGTATCACTTACTGCGTCCAAAAGCTTTGTGGCCTTTCACTTTTTAGTAGGTTTAAGTATGGTATACCTTGCTTACAATTTACTGTACTGGGTGTACAACTAAGAAAGGAGACCGGCTGTATCTCGGAAACCGTTTTCCCATGATGTTGGAAAAACTTTTCTTAAAGTAAAAGTGGCCAAGAAAAAACGCTGGAAATTATTTTTAAGTTTCCAAGTCGGCCGCTAGAGGGCGTAATACGCGTAGTCAATTAGAAGAGGCAGATTTTTTCAGAAATTCACACAGTGAAGGTATATCAAAATTGACTTTATATTAATCTCTGCTAAATTACGAATAATTTTTATTAGCGGTTTTTTCTCTAGCTATTCAAATAAAGAGTGGGCGAAAGGGCAAATGTTTGTTTTTTAAAACGGACATAACTTAAGTAATAATTAACGGATCTTGCTGATTTTGGGCTTGTTGAAAAGGGCATTTATTAGGCTTTCACATGACGTATGAATATTATTTTAAGTTTTGTTCCGATCGCCAGATGGCGCTTTCTGGTCATTTCTTAAATTTAACGTGTTTTCTCAAAAATTTCAGATGGATTGATATATTTACTATAGGCCAGTGTTACGGAGTATAAAAAAATCAAGAAAACGGCGCAAAAAGCAAGTTGCTTTTTTTTAACGGAGATATGAAGAAAGTTGTAATTTTTTAGTTTCATTTCGGAGCAGGTTGTTAAAAGACGCATTAAATAAGTGTAGATTAACAAAAGATGTGGCATGTTATTGTTTTATTCTCAGGAATCAGAATAGCTATTTGTAAAAAACTAACAAATGAAAATATAACAATGAATTTTTCTGAGAAATAATGTGTAGCGGAAAAGGTTATAAAACAAATAGCGAAAACTTATCAAAAGCATTATGCTAACTAATAATTAGTGTCGAGTGAACAGCTCAAAGTGCCTGCCGTCATTTTGAATGCATAAACGGAGCCTTTCTGCGGTAGATTGAACTGCTGCTTCTATTTCCATCGCAGAAATAATCTCGTTACCGTTTTGAATTCCGTTGATAAGGTTTTCCCTCGTTGTTGATCTGATATTAAACACCATTTCCTTTAGTCGTTCCCGCAAATAAAAATTCAGACAAGTTAAATCTGGGGAACGAGGAGGCCAAGGGAATAAACTACCTTTGCCTATCCACCTCCCTGGAAACCGATCGTCTAGGACCTGTCTGACATTAACAGAGAAATGAGCCGGACAGCCATCATGTTGGTATATTATGCTCTGTCTCGTCTGTTTATCAATGTCTTCCGGTGAATCTAGTAATCGATTTTGGAGAAAGTTTAAATACATTCTTCTATTTAAAGGTTCATTGAAAATAATTGGACCTAAAATTCTACCACCTATTATGCCATACCAAACATTGAGACTCCAGCGGCCTTGAATCTGAACATCTTGCATCCAATGAGGATTATTTTCCGACCAATAATGTAAGTTATATAAATTTACCTCACCATCGGAATGAAACATGGCTTCTTCTTCTTCAAGTGCCGTACCCGTATTCGAGCGTTGGCAATGGTCAGTGAGTGCCTTGAAACCTATCTTATATTAAGATGTATATGGTTTCTTGAATGCACTACACTAGACCATTATACTAGGGAATGTGTTCTACGTAGTGGTTTCCCGTTGCCTTCTACGCAGTTGTGTCGTGTAGTGTATGTGTTGAGTAAGAGGCCTTGTTACTGTTCGCAGTCGACCCAAGTCTACGAACAGAGTCGTTAATGTATTATCCCAACGACCAAAGGCACCTCGGGAAGGTACCGGACCAGGCATATCGAGCACTCTTTATTTTTAAAAAGTGCCGGCTACGCCAAGTCTCGAACCCGCGCCTTCCGGGTGGAAGCCGGCTCTCTTACCACTGAGCCACCGAGGTGTGTGGCTTCATCGGTCCACAAAATTCTTAAAAGGATCTGGGGATCCTCATCTATCATACCATGAAGCCAGTGACAATGTTCCAGCCTCTGATCGTAGTCTTGAGGCGTTAAAACCCGGTACAATACCATATGGTAAGGATGCTGCCTGAAAATATCTTTTATGTAGGTTTGCAAAAAAATCTGCACTCTGTTTTGCTGTTTTTTTTTTAAGAATAGCGTTATGGAAATAAAAATATTTGAATTTTTAGTGCTAATAATAGTAAATTTAGCCGGTTTTGTTGTTCGAAAAAATCAAATATGTAGGTTCATGACTTTTAATATTTTCTGGGGCTAGATTTACACCGATTACTTCTGTTTTCAATTTGTCTATTATAGGTTTCTGAGTAGTTAATAAAAATATGATACATTTATGATTTTACATCTAAAAAATATCAAATATATTGCGCCACGAGACGCCACACTATTTTTTATGCAAATTTAATATCGATTTGACCGTTCTCAAGTTATCATTCTCGGAAATTTGGTTTACACACAAATAGATTACAACCATCGTAATTTTTTTCTAAAAATATGTCTATTAGTTTAAGGTGAACATGAAATAATCTCAACTTATATTTTTCGGAAATCTTTGTATTTCCAATATTTACTCTATTTTTTGTATTTTTAATATATGGGGAAGTAAAAATATCATAGCATTTTGAAATCATTCAAAGTAAACTGCAAGCATATCATACCCTTTTTCATTAGAAATAGGCATTTTGCTTTCGTAGTACATACTTATTACAAACACTAAACTTAATAATAATTTGACAATTCATTTTTTGATAGTGTTTTACTTTGACGCTCGCACTTAATTTTTGCCAAAGCTTACTGCTTTTTTAGCACGTCGCATAATAAAATAGTAACGCATTTGAAATACATTCTGTATGAAAGCGGAGTAGTATAAGAATAAGATTAGTGTTAAAAATTGATGATTAGATACCACGTAAAAATTTGCTTAGAAATGCTTGAGTTTCTTATAAGAGTGTCAAGTAATATTTTCTTTTGCTTATATCTCCGTAAATAAAAACGACATCAACTTGCAATTTGCGCTATCTTTGTTTATTTGTGCTCCGTAACACTGGCTTATAATAAATATATCAATCTATTTGAAGAATGAAAAGAAAACACGTTAAATATAAGAATTTGCCAGAAAGCGCCATCTGGCGATCGGAACGAAACTTAAAATAATATAATTCATTCGTCATTTGAAAGACTAAAATCATCAAGATCCGTTAGTTATTACTTAAGTTATGTCCGTTTTAAAAAACAAATATTTACCCTTTCCCCCACCCTTTATTTAAACAGCGAGAGAAAAAAAATTTAAATAAAAATAATTTGCAATTTAGCAAAGATTAATATAAAGTTATATGTTGATATAACTTCACTGGGTCAATTTCTGAGCAATTCTGCTTTTTCTAATTGACTTGACAATTAGTTGCGCCCTCTAGCGGCCGACTTAGAAATTTAAAAGTAATTTCCACCGTTTTGTCTTGGCCACTTTTACTATGAGATATTTTTTCAACATCGTGGGATAAACGGTTTCCGAGATACAGCCGGCCTCCTCTCTTAGTTGTCACCAGGTACAAACAATAGTTGTTTATACATAAGTGCAATTGATTTCTGAAATTAAACTGTCAACATAAAGGCAAGCTATTGACAAAAGTTTGTCTCCACAGCTTCAACTTCAAATTTTGTCAATTTTTGCCCACTGAATTTTCGCCACAAATTTTTTGGCGTTAAGCCGGGTCCACATCAATAAATATTTATGTTGTGCGTTGTATTTGACGCAAATTTGCTCGCGTTCGTTAAAATTTTTATAGATGTGGACTATGCGCCGTACAAAGAATCACGCAAATATTTTCGTCAGATACAACACACGCTATCCATCGGTCTGTCGGTTTTTCTGGCTACTTCAAAGAGATTTGCGTCGAACACTTGTTTGTGTGTGGACTGGTGGTTTTAATTTTGTGTGCGTGTGTAGTTATTGGGGTGCCATCATGTCCTCCCAAATTTAAAAAAAAAAGTGCGCGGTTTATATAATCATGGATTACCTACGACGTAATAATATCAAGAAGAGACGAAGAGGAAATAATAAACCTAGACGCTACTGGATAACGAAACTTTTTCAGTACAGAAGCCAGAGTGGTGGTGAAAACCTATTAAAAACGTTAGCAATTGATGAGACAACGGGGCAATTTAAAAATTTTCTTCGTATGTCACAAGCCGATTTTGAAATTTTACTTAATTTGGTTGGACCTAAAGTGAAGAGAAGGGACACAAATTTTCGAAAGGCAATATCCGTTAAAGAAAAGCTAGCTCTTACGTTACGATTTTTGGCCACAGGAGATTCATATTCTAGTTTACAATATTTATTTAAAATCTCAAAACAAGCTATTTCACAAATAGTGCCAGAAGTTTGCAGTGCAATTATTGAGTCCTTAAAAAATTATGTGAAGGTAAGTTTTTGAAAAATTGAGCTATTACTAAGGAAAATAAAACTAATAATTTTATTCCAAAAGTAATCAATTAATTTTATTGTTTGAAATCTTAATTAACACAATAAAAACTACATTTTGATATAGGGCTGTAACTCAGTAAGTAGGTTGTCTTGTGTTTGTGACTGACCATCTGATTGAGTAGAATTCAATGAACTGTCATCAGTTGCAATGGAGTGAGTTGACCAAGGAGAACCTTGTAATGAATATGGAGAAGTATGAGGAGTTGGTACACATGTTATTTCATTTGGGTTATAGTTCGGAGAAACAGATTTTGCAGTATTATAATAATTATGACCCCCGAATTGAGGGGGTAAGTTATCATAGTGTCCCATCTCTGCCTCAAAAATAATTTGATTTATAGCATGTTCAACCATAGATCTTGTTCTTCCCGAAAACTGCTTCAGCTTATTAGCCAAATGTTGGGTATACATTAAAGTTGGATCGTCTGGTTGTTGTAAAAAATTTAGGGCGGCCTGTAAATGACGATCATCCACGCTATCGGGTTTTGATTGTTTTTTACGTTTCGGTATTGGTGGTTTCAAGAACTTTTCCTTTTCTTTAGATTTTAATGCAGTGTCCGCGTTACTGGTTGTGCTAGTATCTTCATCATCTTGTATAGCATTTGCAGAATTTTCAGCGCTATCTTTATCGAATTCAATAGTTTCAGATGAATACTCAGGTTGAAGTTCGTTGCTTTGGGTTTCATCAGAAACGGAACTTGTTTCCTCGCTGACTTCGTCCTAAAAAAAAATTCTTATGTTCAGTTTACCTAGTATTTTAAATGCAAGCTAAACCACAAGAATTATTTATTATTCTTGTGGCTAAACTTTGTAGAAAAGTTGAAGTACCTAAAAAACTTTTAATAGTAATTTAAAGTGTTATAACTCAAAAACTAAATGAGATAATTGGATACAGTTTTCAGCTTAGTATTTCTTGTAGTTTTGCTTTAAGTGTCAATACATCTTATACAGGGTACACCGTTCGTATACTGAGTGGTTCAAAAAACGTATTTTTTTCGAAATTTCAACCCTTCGGTAATCTGGGAAAAATTACGAATATTTTATTCGTAACATTTTAGGGGATACGTAAGGATAACTGTAAGAAACAATTTTAAGGGATTTTTTAATTTTGGTTTGGAATAGGAAATATCCTTATAGCTAGTAAATAACGTAATTTTAAAATTATATTTATAAAATTTTATACGGAGTCTTCGAACAATCGAGTCCAGGGGTAAATATCACTTGAACTTTAAAAATACAACAGAAACTATCTTACTATCCTTACGCATACCCTAAAATGTTACAAAGAAAATACTTATTCTTAATATTTCCGAAAGTTCGAAAAAAATTCATATTTCGCCCTGTACATAAAAAGTCCACCCTGTATACGAATTCCTGACACTTCGCGCAAGTTGCCAAAACTATGAGAAATCATATGCTGAAAACTGTACCCCATTATATTATTAAATTTATTTTTTGAGTTTTAACACTTCAAAATAGCACTAAAAATTTAACTGATGAACTTCATTTGTCCGCCAGTTTAGTTGGGCCGTTTTATCTTTACCTGTGCTCCATAGCGTGTCACCTCATATTAGACTTCAGTGGGATAGGAAAAGTGAAATATGACGCACGTGTAAAATTAAAACGCACCAACTGTATTTATTTAGTTAATCATAAATATTTGTAGATAAGGCCTAAAAACCAACGAAAAAATGAAATAGTTTTTTTTTTGTAGATGCCTGCAACGTCAGAAGAATGGTTAAGTATTGCGAAACAATTTGAAACAATTTGGAATTTTCCAAACTGTGTGGGCGCGATGGATGGGAAACATATTATACTACAATCTCCTAGATGCAGTGGCAGCGACTATTACAACTACAAAGGATTTTTTAGTATTGTGTTGTTTGCAGTGGTTGATGCTAATTATAATATAATTTTTGCTGACGTGGGCTGTCAAGGAAGAATTTCCGACGGAGGTGTTTTTAGAAACACTGAAATTTATCGCCGGATGCAGGCAAATCTTTTACAATTACCAATAGCAAAACCTTTGGAAAACAGACAAAAAGAAGTACCCTATGTCTTTATAGCTGACGAGGCCTTTCCTCTAGCGAAAAACATAATGAAACCATACTCGGGATTACATTCAAGAGGATCTATAGAAAGAATATTCAATTATAGACTTAGCCGTGCCCGTAGAGTAGTAGAAAATGTATTCGGTATAATGGCATCAGTTTTTCGACTATTAAGGAAACCTTTGTTGTTGGAACCAACTAAAGCAGAAATTATCATTATGGCAATTGTGCACTTGCACAATTTTTTGCGAAATAGTGTATCTAAAACTTACTATTCAATGGACGAGGAGTACAACATGGACGACTTAACATCCTTTCTGCCCTTAAAAAATGTACCGCGTCGAGCACCACTCCTTGCAAAAGAAATAAGGGAAGAATTTTCACAATATTTTTCCACAAATGGTACAGTTTCATGGCAATCTGAGTATGCTTAGAAAAAAGAAACTCAAAAAAGGCAATAATTTACTAATTTTAGTTTATCATTATGGAATCAATAAAAAATGTATATTTAGGTACTTACGCATATAGTTTCAGAATTTATTGTAACCCTTGGCTGATCCCTATCTTCGAGAAATAAAAGGCTTTTAAAAGCAAACCAATTTGTTTTATACACATCTTTGGCACCTACAAAAAAAAGTATTCAGTTTTTCCTACACCCCCTTATTTTAATATCTAAATCTACAGAGAAGATGAGTCAACTAGGGTGACTGGAAAATCAAGTTTAATTATTAGGTTTCTAAGTTTGTTGATTTGAGAATTTGGCATTTATGGGAACGATTGTTATAACCTGGACTTGATTTTCCTATCTCCATAGTTCTTTCTCTATACAGGGTGGCTGGTAAGTGGACGTATTCCTTCTGGGAGAGGTTTAAGTAGAGCTTATTTGTAAACGATTTAACCATATATTATCCATTAAACCAAACCCAGTAGTTTTAATTTTTTTTTTATTTTTTTTTAGAAACTCGCCGGTAGAAACGCGCCGCGAACTTACCTCTTACTACTACTCTTTAAAATTAGAGGATAATATATCATTTTTATAATTTTATATATAATTTTTCCCATTAGTTTAAACAGTAACGCAAGATATGTAACAAAAATGATGCCAAATATTGTGATACAATCAAAATACAAGCGTTACAATCCAAAGAGTTAAAGTTTCTAAAAAAAAGAAGATACTAATTTTAAAACTACTAGGTTTTGCATAATGGATAATATGGTTAAATTAAATTAATTGCAAATAAATTCTATTAAAACCTCCCAGAAGGAATACGTCTACTAGTCACCCTGTATACCTATGTACCTACTTACCTTTTCCCGTTCCAATAGTTTTTTTTCCTTTAGCCCTTTCTCGCCTAAATGAACCCAATAAACTTGCCATCTTCTTTTTAACTTCATCTATGTCAATACCGCATGCCTTCGCTATTTCTTCCCATGCGTCATTTTTCTTTATTTTATTAAAATGTTCCTTGTGTTTCGGATCCCATAATAATCTAAATTTTTGATACTCCTGAATGAGAAGTAAAGCATCCTCGTTTGCCCACTCCATATCGCAATGTTTTTTTTTTATTTATGAACGAATTCTTATTAAAAAATCTGTGGAAAATGCACACCAATACACACGTGGTTTCGACGAAAATAGATCACAACAATAACACAAGCACGGCGCACATATTTATGTCAAAATAAATGCGAAGAAAGCAAATTTGCGCCGCAAATATTTTCGCCGAATTCAAAATACAACATTCAACACACAAATTTATTGATGTGGACCCGGCTTTATATGTGTATATATGCATGTATGTGTATTGGCAAATAAAAGTTGGGAAGGAAAAAACTGAAAACTTTTATAGCTAAAACGATGGAATAATTGACGAATCTGATGCTAAACCGCTGTTATTCCACATAGCGGTACCGAATATTGCATTGAGCGTTGGTCCTCTTAAATTAAAGGATGTAATTTTTGTCGTTGTTTTCGTCGATGCTTTCGGTATAACTACATTAATTAATTTTCGAAGGCTTTGTCCAACTTTTTTATACTATTTCTTCTGATATAGTCCGGGATTTTTTTGGAGAACATTCATTGAAGTTTTTATAAAGTTCATTTCACGAAAGTTTGTACTTACGTCATCGATATAGTCCTAAATTGGAAAAAAGGGTGTTAATTGAAGATTACATTAAACTTTTTTCGATTTTATTTTTGAAAAGCAGCTTTTACTTCTGCTATTAACCGTGTATAAAAGGGTTTTATACATCCTGTATTTATACAAAAATGTATCTATTCTTCGCAGCATATAATAATTTGTATTGTATGTGTATGTATGTATGTATTTTGTGTTTTAAATAAACACGGT
This sequence comes from Kuschelorhynchus macadamiae, assembly GCA_030620095.1. Lineage (NCBI taxonomy): Eukaryota > Metazoa > Arthropoda > Insecta > Coleoptera > Curculionidae > Kuschelorhynchus > Kuschelorhynchus macadamiae. The sequence continues at coordinate 2,911,193 of JAUTXW010001141.1, read as the reverse complement.
AAATAAAAACAATAGGCAAATAAAGCGACGGTTTGCTTAACTATACATATAGTAACAAATAATATATATAACTATGGGAGAAAAAAGATAAATACAGCGAAAGATCAATGAGAAAAATCAAGAATACAAGCTATAAACTAAAATAACATAGATTTCTGCTGCATGAAAATGTCTAAGAATTCGAAACATTTTCGTTATCCCGCTAGAGTCTTATAAACCTGAATCGTTGAAATTTATAATAACAAATAGCGATCTCTTTCCCAGGCTGAATTGATAAGATTACTCGTGTGGCGGCAATAATGAGTGCATTTGCCAGAGGTCACCATTATATAAGCTTAAGACTACATTGGCAGTAAATGGATTGACTGAACGTATTCTCGAATCATAGTATCTTTTGCTCTCTGACCATACCATTTCTATAGGATTAAAGTGGCAATCATAAGGTGGAAGCTTTAGAACTCAGTGATCATATTGTAATGCTAGTTCATCAAGTCCAGAGGGGCAAAATATAACTTTTATAACATTTTAATAACTTATAAAAATAAGACTTGTTTACATACATTATTTTTCTGGTAGAGACTTTTTAACTATATTCCATAAACCTATTTTATTGCGGTATTTGGATAATCGATATTTCTATCTAGTATCCATCTTAGAAGTAGTTGCTTAGGCCAACTTGAGTTTGGGATCTTCGCTAACAGCTTGGAATATTTAGATGCGTTATCCAGCACTAAGAGGGAAGGTTCTTGTAAATTTGGTAATAATTGTTCCTGAAACCATATTTCAAATTTTTCAGCATTCATAGCATCATGGTATTTACTGAATTTGGACCTGGATTTAAAAATAAGGCTTGTGTTAGCCACAAACCTGTCTTCGATACAGCAGGCAAAATAATACATCTGAACTTTTCTTTTTGACAGTTTTAATTGAACCATCTTGCCAACTATTTGTAATCGTTCCCTTATATAATAATAAAAATAAATGCATATAGTATTTTGTGTATTCTCAATATAACCCTAAGCAAAACTAGAGGTCAATTATTCATATATGCCCTAAAAACCGAACTCTTCTCAAGGACGTATGGCTCTTCCATTAAATATTTCCCATTGGATCTAGTATCTTTTCGCCTCATAATCTTTAGTGCTATATATGTATATATATATATATGTATATATATATATATATATATATATATATATATATATATATATATATATATATATATATATATATATATATATATATATATATATATATATATATATATATATATATATATATATATATATATATATATATATATATATATATATATATATATATATATATATATATATATATATATATATATATATATATATATATATATATATATATATATATATATATATATATATATATATATATATATATATATATATATATATATATATATATATATATATATATATATATATATATATATATATATATATATATATATATATATATATATATATATATATATATATATATATATATATATATATATATATATATATATATATATATATATATATATATATATATATATATATATATATATATATATATATATATATATATATATATATATATATATATATATATATATATATATATATATATATATATATATATATATATATATATATATATATATATATATATATATATATATATATATATATATATATATATATATATATATATATATATATATATATATATATATATATATATATATATATATATATATATATATATATATATATATATATATATATATATATATATATATATATATATATATATATATATATATATATATATATATATATATATATATATATATATATATATATATATATATATATATATATATATATATATATATATATATATATATATATATATATATATATATATATATATCGACCCGAAATTTTGTTGGCGCGCTTTCTTCATAGCGACCCTAACCATCCCCAATCGAACAAAAAAAAAACAAACTGTTCGAAAATCTGCTTGAAACATGGCAACACTATGCAAATATGTCGCATTTGTAATTTTAAGAACATCAAAAACTAAGTATATAAATTATTTATGTTTTAATTTTAATGGCAATGAAAGCTAGTGAAAACTGGTTTTTAGTCATTTTCTAAGGCACACAAGCATAAAACTTCCTCAAACGACGGTAAACTTTAAATAAATAGGATCGGAAGAAAGAGAATAAAACAATTCTTTTTGGCGATTATTGGTAAAAAAAAGTGAGAAATGTTACGAGTTTTCACATTTAATCTACTTTATACACCAAAGGCTATCATTTAAAATTAAAAAACAATGAGAAATACGTGGGTTCGTTAACGACACAAGAACCGCAAAATTGTTTGGAGTGAAACTAATGTGACCTGTAGATGAAAATATATATTTTTTAATTTATTGAATAAAATTAAGTTTATTTAAAATACCCGTAGCAAATATTGCGTAAATTCTATTTCATATGATGCGCTCGTCAACCTTCTAAAGAAGGCGTCCACGAGATCTCTGAATTGCAGTTGTTGTAGGTGCTTTATAATCCTCATCGTTTCTCATCCCATGCCAGCTGATCTTTTTAACGGTGATAATTTCAACTTCCATGGCATTAGATGCTCTCTACAAAAGTCAGTGCAATAGCTATACGCTACATTTTAATATCAGTACAAATAACAAATCTAGACAAAAAATACCTCTAAAACTGCCGTAAGTGTTAACAGGCTTTTGTTTTGTCAATTTTTGTAGATGTATTTATAAAGTTTTAAAAAATCCAAATAGTTTTCGTTTATGTAAATATAGCAGCAAAAATAGATGTGATAATTATAAATTCCTCTAAAAATATTTATAATCAACAGTTTAAAAATAAACTGATAAAATACTTCTGTATAATTTTTTCTCCAACTTTGTATTTGTAAAAATTTATTTTTTGACTTTGATGATAGTATTTCTTCATCAATACCCAACAGTTTGTCTGCCTTCTTAGCGGTCAGCTTTGAGAGAGTCGAATATTGGCGAATATACCCTGGAAGAATTCTCTCAATAAATACAATGAATCGTTTCAAACAACAATGTAATGCCCTTCAACAAATGGATAAGAAAATATTTACAAATAAGGTGAATTAATAAAACTAACTTTTTTAAATAAAATTTAAAGAATACTTATAAAGCTACATATTTTCTACATAGCCCCATTATTTTCAATACATTTCCAAATATTTCTCAATAATTTTCTATTTATACATGAACTGAAAATTTGCGTGCTCTATGTTTAAGTCTAAAATTTCACTATTTATTTTCTCTATTATAGTTTGTAAAGTGTGAGGCCTATTATAATAAATATAGTTCTTCAAGTATCCCCATAAAAATGTCCAGTGGATTCAAATCCGGGCTGTTCTCTGGCCATCTGAGAGTTCCATGTCTGCCTATCCAAAGTATATATTTACTATTCAGATGATCGGTGAGTAATTGAATATTTTGTGGAAGTGCACCGTCTTGACACCATATTAGCTTAGAATACTGCCTGATTGGAATATATTCTAGCAACAGCTCTATTTCTGTTTCAATAAAATGTAAATACCTTTTTCCAGCCAGGGATCCCTGATATATAACTGGTCCTATCACCTTTTTTTTAGCATATTACACCACATTAAGCGACTTTCGTCCTCATATTTTAACCCCTTGTATTTTGTGGGGATTGTCCGAAGACCAAAAATGTTTGGCTGTTGTGATATACTTCTCATCGGTGATTATTATATTGCTCAAAAAATTGTTATTATCCTGAATTCTTGCATTGGAGGAATCTTATATGGATGGAATTTGTGACGCTTCAGCGGTCGTTGAATTTTGCTATATGACTTGCTGGAAATATCTTGAGCTTCACGTATAGAATATTCAGGATCTTCTATAAGAGGAAATAATATTAGAGTCATTTTTTACGAAATTAAAAAATATATTCAGGTTTACCTTGAAAATGCAGTAAAACGTTAGGTTCTTCATCTAAACTTCTTTCTATTTTTCTAGTGTCTTCTCTCTTTTTCGATTGTATTTATTAAAGGAATTCTACTTCCCGGGTATATTCGACAATATTCGACTCTACCTCTTGCAACGTTATTATCGTTTGAATAAAAGAGTTTTATTACTTCTCGTTTCTCTTCCTCAGAATAATCCATTTGAATAATTTTCAGCAAAATTAAATAATTAATATGAAACACATAAATCCATAAATGAAAAGTTAGGAATTATGTATTTGGTTGCCGTAACTACAGTTGTCGAATCAATTGCGATCCAGCGCATTTTTGCATCATAGTGATGACCAACGCAGACTTGAACATATCACCCAGAATATGGCTGGTCTCTCGTTTACCGAAACGATACTGTTTAAACTGAAATAGCTGAAAAAGGGCTGAACCAAACATCATCAATCTATCATCTAAATTATTTTGAAATCAGGATAAAAAGTATTGTAGCTAATAATATCCAGAGTGTTCCATTTGAAAATATATTTTTTTTACTTTCGAAAGATATTTTTTGAAATCTGAAATATCCAAAAGATAATAAACAAAAACTCTACAACTTTTGTATTTAAAGTTTTTGTTCTAAACCCTATAATTACGGCTGTATCTGGATGTCAAAATATAATGAATTTCCCTGTACATAAAATATATAAAAACAATATTATTATATCTTTATTTTTATTTCATTTGTTTTTCGAAAAGAAGAAGAACTAGCAAGCCAGATATTGAATACGTAACAAAAATATAGAATATACATATATATCATATAAGTTTTACAGTCATATAGCTTTTACATTTTGAAAGTATTTATTTAAATTAGGCCCCGGCTTGTAATCAATATTTAGAATAGAGCATTTTCCTGCAAACATGTTCTTTAATATTATAGCTGTAAATTCCCAGATGGCGTTGGCTACCATCCCACTCGGAAAATCACCCTTCATGCCATCCAGGGAATGTCAGGCGTGCGTGTTCGTATTCGATTGCTCTGTATTGAACGAACGTAGCGCGAATATGGAATTTTAACCCCCCAGAGTCGATCAGAACTCGTGGAGTGCACGTATAACAGGAAAACGTTCGTTCGGTAATTGACGGGACACTGGACTGCTAACTCGTTACCCTGATTCAAAATTCTTAGATAAATTTCCTCTGGACACAACGAGGTGGTCGGACATTCAACAGTTGACAAATTCATGAATAATTTCGACCTAATTAGTGGAGTGTAAGTGCCGGAGTGTTTTAACGGACCCCAGGGTGGTTATGTGCGTTCATAGAATCAGCGGAAAATTTAGGGGCACAAGGGGCTATTGACGGTGTACGGGGAAATGGTAGCGTACTGGGGGCCTTTATGGGTCCTAGTATTTTTCCTACTCACTCCTGGATTCGGAAAGGATCAAGAAGATATTCAAAAACTTCAATTCGAAGCAGCATTTCAAGGTATTTATTTTCTTACCTATATTCATGTTTTTATTAAAGATTACCTACATTACCTCAATTACAGTACGGTCGGTTTTTCTTTCGATTTGATGGTAACAACGAAACATTTAAAACGATCGTTTTATACATGCATAAGAGGGTGAATTTCATACTGTACTCTGTGTCATATATGTTTGTTTTATTTTCGATTATAATTAGGTCGAGCTGTACAAAAATGAATGCAAGTGTTTAGTGCTCATATTTTAAACTTGGGCAACCACTTAAGACCAAAATATATCTAAAACGTCTTACTAAATATGAAAGGGAAATTATATATATATATATATATATATATATATATATATATATATATATATATATATATATATATATATATATATATATATATATATATATATATATATATATATATATATATATATATATATATATATATATATATATATATATATATATATATATATATATATATATATAAGTATATAAATTCTAGACATATGATGTTTCACTGTTATTTACCATTTGAAACTTGTTTAATAATCATGCCGGGATGCTTAAATTCTACCCACGAGGATTATTTAAATTTATTTATTATTTATGGAGAATGTGGCAAAGGGATTTAAGAAAATGCGATACATTTGCTGTTCCATATCGGCAAAAACAGAAACCATTACCTCACACCGTTACAAATAAACTTATTATTAATAATGAACATATCGAAATCGCTGTTTTGGAATATTTAGCCGCATATCGATAAGACAAGATGCCAGGATATTAAGCAAAGATAAATTTCATCCATATGTATTTCCTACAGTTCATTACCTAAAAGAAGCTGATTTTCCAAGAAGAGTCGCATTCTGCGAATTTCTTCTCAATTCTTGAAGGCTCTGTATATTAATAATTATCAAAATTGCACACAAAGAACTTAGCCAAGTGAAACACTAAAAGCTTCTATATAGGAAAAATTGGCAGGTTTTTTTGGCCCGCAAATGTCATTTTTGACAAAAAATGTTAAAAATGTCAAAAAAACGGCGAGACTTAAGTATAGGATATTATACATGGAATATGTCTAGACTTTTGCTTAGAATCCAACAATATCGATAAGACAAGATGCCAGGATATTAAGCAAAGACAAATTTCATCCATATGCATTTCCCACAGTTCATTACCTAAAAGAAACTGATTTTCCAAGAAGGGTCACATTCTGTGAATTTCTTCTCAATTCTTGAAGACTCTGCATATTAATAATTATCAAAATTGCACACAAAATCTACTAAATAGATCTTTGTCTACAAAGAAACTCAGCCAAGTGAAACACTAAAAGCTTCTATATAGGAAAAATTGGCAGGTTTTTTTTGGCCCGCAAATGTCATTTTTGACATTAAATATCAAAAAAACGGCGAGACTTAAGTATAAGATATTATATATTGAATTTGTCTAGACTTTTGCATAGAATCTAAAAATTAAATAATTTACATACACACACACACTTATATATATATATATATATATATATATATATATATATATATATATATATATATATATATATATATATATATATATATATATATATATATATATATATATATGGGAGGAGTACCAAATGAAGTGCGCACCATTGCTAACTGGTTTATTTCAGGAACTAAAGAGGCGATTAAATTAGCAAACAAGCAGCATTTTTTGTTATGATTAAAAAAGTAGATAGGGAAAAACAATCGAACATCGCGTTTCTGAATCAATTTAGAAAATGGTATTGTTTTAAATGAGACACCCTCTATATTTTTTACTATTTGGACTGCAAATCTTCTGAACAAAAAAAATGTATACGCATTTCTGGCCTAAAATTAAAGATAATCTAGTTATTCATGTATTTTGCTTTTAGATAAAGAAGGCTATGTATTCTTAAAACAAAATTTTATTTTACGTTTTTTTTTTTACTTTATGTAAGTTAGGAATAAGAACAATTTAAATTTATCAATTTTCTTCAATACATTTTTCAAAAATTTTTAACACAGCTTTTGTTGCCTTCAAACCTGTTCTACCATTGTGAGATGTAATCCGTCTAATATTATGTTGAAGTTCGTCTAATATCAAATATCTGTTTTTGTATACGTTTTGTTTGACATAGCCCCAAAAGTAAAAGTCTAATGGAGCTATGTTAGGGGATCTTGGTGGCCAACGAATCGGACCATTTGCTGTTATAGATCTATTTTCAAAGTCTGTCAAGCAATATTGTGACTTCACGAACCATACAAGGGGAGCTCTACCACCTTGTTGGAAATATATTTCATTACGTAGTTCTAGGTTAACGTCTAGGTAAAGTCTTCCAGTATTTCTGAAAACTTGTCAACGGATATTCTACCTGTCAAAGTACCCTCATAAAATATTGGCCCAATTATTTTACTGCCTATTAGACTACATCAAACATTAATACTGAATATTATTGGTTAGTAAATTGTTTCAGACGAAAAATGTATTTTAAAGCATATTCTTTGGAATGATGAAGTCAACTTTTCAAATAGGGGTATTTTTAATCGTAAAAATATGCACTATTAGTCAAGAGAAAATTTATTCATAGCCCATACCTGAAATCCGCAAATACAATTCCCTATTAATGTTTGGTTGGTCTAAGCAGCCAAATAATTGGGCCAATATTTTATGAGGGTACTTTGACAGGCGGCAGAAGTGTATGTGGTCAGAATACTGGAAGACATTTTGCGTGATGTTAACCTAGAAGCACGCAATAAAATATATTTCCAACAAGACTGAGCTCCCCCCCTATGGTTCATAAAGTTAGAATATTGCTTGACAGACTTTTTAAAAATAGATGTATAACAACAAATGGTCCGATTCATTAGCCAACAAGATCCCCTGACATAATTCCATTAGAGTTTTACTTTTGGGGTTGTATCAAAGAATATAATAAAGAAATAATTTGACATTAAGCAAAACAAAAGCTTTGTAAAAAATGCTGAAATGTATTGAAGAAAATAGAGATATATTTGTTAACTAGCTATAAATTTAAATTGTTCTTATTTCTAACTTAAATAAAAAACTAAGCAAACACGTAAAATAAAACTTTATTTTAAAAATACATACATACTTTATCTAAAAGCAAAATATACGAATAACTAGGATATCTTTAACTTTAGACCAGTAATGCATATACACTTTTTTGTTTAGCAGAAGATTTGCAATCGAAACACTAAAAAATATAGTGGGTGTTCCATTCAAAAAATACTATTTTTTAAATTTAATCAGAAACGCGAAGGTCCATTGTTTGGCTTTTTTTATTATCTCAATCAAAATAAAAAATACCACTAGTTTGCTAATTTAACCGACTTTGTAGCTCCCGTAATAAATAAGTTAGCAATAGTGCGCACTTAATTTGATACACCCTGTATATATATATATATATATATATATATATATATATATATATATATATATATATATATATATATGTAGTGACTGATGATAGGATTATACATAGCATAAAATGAAGTGATGTAAAATGCAGTTTCATTCTGTATTCAGATTTTACGATCTTGGATGAAAATGTAACAAAAGTAATTTCACCGATTTTTGAAATTCCCGTTTTTTCAAGAGATACCATTTTTTTTTCTGAAAATTGACTTTTGTAGTTTTTTTTGGTGGCTATTCGATCCAATTGTTCTAACGTTTACTACAATAACACAAATGTCTCACGAAATGTACATGCTTGCATCATACAGAATATCTCCGAAAATTGAGGGCATCCATTGAAATCAAAACGGCCGTTTTTCAATACATTGTTGCCGAGACTAAAGTGTGCTTGAAACTTTGTATGTAAAATAAACATAATTTGGCGTGCTAAGGATAATTTTTTGTTTAAGGTGTATAAATCTCAGGACGGTTTCGGAATTTCTTAGCCATCGTTTTTTGTGAATACAGGGAGACTAAAAACATGCGATTTTGTGGCTGATTAAAAGATTCGTCTTAGTTTATTGCCTAAGTAGTTCAAAAATATTTAGACTGTTTATTGAAACAATATTACCTGAATAAACAGAGTGTTTATCATCTAACGAATGACTTTCGGTACACAGTGATTTTATTGTGTACCGATTTTTATTTGTGTTTAGTAGCAAATTTTAGTGTTAATTAAAAATCACGACTTTACCAAACAAAACACTAAAATGATAATAAACAGAAAACAAGAAATTATAGATAGTAGGTTGCACTAGCCCCCATTGACTACTAAAAATCCTGCTCAACTAAGTTTGCTGTCAGTTCGACGCTGAATGACGATTTCGCTATCACGTTGCTTTAGCAGCAGTTGCATTCTAATTCAGGCACGCTCAACTGGATTCAGATCTGGACACTTGGTAGACCATTCAATTTTCTCCATGTTGAATTAAGAACTTAATGCGGCGGGCTCCAATGTTTTCTGCTAATGGAAAAATATCCTAATAATTTCTGCAGTTATAGTCTCGCGCGTAAAAAAAATCTTATTCTACCATATCTCACAAATCCGCCACCTCCTAATGGTACACATGCATCTAAATTCACCCCTCTTCCGCTTTCATTATCTTCTCTTCGTGCCAAAACACGTCCATCTGAATAATGTATAATAAACTTACATTTATCCGCAAATATAAATATAATCCATTCTGCAATTCAGCAATCCACTGTAGTCGAGCAGCATGATGTTGTCTAGTAACAGAGGGCAACTTGTGCGAGAAAAAAGTTACCCTAATAAGAAAGTAGGCTGTTGGGTATGTTTTCTGAGGAATAGCAGAATGGGCTAAATATACGTTTGTAGATGAATGCAAGTTTAATATGCGTATTTCAGATGGTAATGAAAGAGTAAGTGAGGATAATATGAGGACCTGTGTATCGTTTAGAGGTAATGGCGTGAATGTTTTGAGAGGTATTATGAGACATGGAAGGATGAAAGAATGGATCGGCTTGCTAGGTATCCAGATCTAAGTGCAATTGAGAATGTCTGGAGTAGAATAGTAGTAGAGAAACTAAACTTTGCTACTGAACACAATAAAATAATTGTCTACCGAGACTCATTTTTTAAAAGAAATACAACCTTCTATATTCAGTTTAATTGTTTGGAACTTAGGCAATAAAATAACAAAAATCAAATTTTGAATTAGCTTCTTTAGAACAAATGTTGGCCAAGAAATTCCAAAACTGTCCCGAGATTAAACAAGAAAATTAAACTTAGCCTGCCAAATTATAATTATTTTGTATGGGCTTTCAATTAAACTTTAGTCTTGGCAAACCTGTGTAGAAAAATGACAGTTTTGCTTAATCAAAAATTCGATCTTTTTTCTAGAAGACAGATTTACATTTTTTTTATCCGAAGTCGAAAAATTGGGTAAAATTTAGTTTCGACCAAAAATGTAATACTTTCGATTTTCCATTGAATTTACCAGTTTTTCAAGTTCTGCCAGCTGCGTAGCTTTGACTGACATATCATAATAAGCAGTTTGACAGGGTCGCGATGTTTTTAACCCGAAATGCCTCCAAGATTTGCAAATATCTGTTGTTCTATCTATCTTGAATGCTTTGAGCGGCGATGACAATTGATATACATCCTGAAAAGTAGAAATATCAGAAATACTGTCCACGCATTTCTCTCTTTGAACCGGAAATTTTTGAAATTTGTATTTTTTGACCCTCTAAGTGCCCCAGCTCGGTTACGGTACGTCGGGGAAATACTCTTGTATAAAGTCAATTGTAGAGGATAAATAAGCGTTTCTTTTGTTGAAAACGCGATTTCGGTGGGGGCTATAATAAGCCGACAGTGGCGTCCGATAAGGGCATTTTTTTCGTAACTCCGATGATTCAAAATGCTGCTCGCTAGGGTCAATTTTTAGAGGTGAGGCATTTTTTTCAGATTTCTCGTCCAAAAATCTCGGACAAGAATGTAAACGGGCAATATAGAGCACGGAATGTTGTTTAAACAAAATTAAAAAGCGTTAAAAAAAACTTTGTAATTTTGCGGAATCGATACCCTGACTACTTTGTCAAGGTAAAAAGGGGGCTCGATGGTGAATATAAAGTGGATGAAAAAAATTCCTATACCTCAAATGCCGATAATAAGGTCGAAATGCAAAAAAGCTAAAAACAACTATTTCTGCCTTCACATTTTTTTTTCAAGAAGAGTAACGAAGGGCTAAAATTGTTTATAGGATCCAAATTTCCTCGAAAAGATTGAAAAACCACATCACAAAACTACTGTCCGGCTTATGTAGGGCGAGCCATTTAGAATCTCTGATGTTCCCCATAAAAATATTTGACACTTTGTATCAAAGCTAATTTTTAGTCCAATATTTAAATTTTAAAAGCTATCTATTTAAGATTTTGCGTATTACACAGTGTTTTGGATAAACATATTTTTAAATTGAGAATTGACAGATGTCAATCTGTCAAAAATGTCAACATAATATGGGTCTGAAGCCTACTTTCGAATCAAGTTATCAAGCCAGAGCCTAGCGGCTATTGTTTCCATCATGCCCAAAATGGACGGGAAAAATAATTGAGAGCATCATAATTGCCATAAACAGTATATAAAAAAAATGAAACTGCTGATTCATTGTCTCTCTGAAGGGTAAATTGATGCATCCTAAATAATGGAAAACATTTTGAAGGTTATAATTTTTAGTTTATCTAAATTAAACTTTAATGAGCGGTTTAAAAAAATCAAGGAAATTGTTACCAACCTCTCTTTATGAATCGATGCACTCAAAAGTAAAAAAAAAAATCGTTTTTAGAAACTGCCTTGATGCAATACTCTAGAAATCGAAATATTCGTATTTTTGGCATACGGTATGATAAAAATGAAGATTTAGTAGTGTGCATTGTCACAAAAGGCATATTCCAAACAACGCTGCTATTAAAAATTGCCATCAAATGATAGCAAAAACCCTTTAGGCGTCAAGCTGACCGCAGTTCTAATTCAGTTTAACAATATAAATAAGTGTGCCACTATTAAAGAAGACTTAACTAAATGCCGGTTAAAACTATCTAAATTGGAATAAATAAATTCTTGCCCTTTTTTCTGTTTATTTAATTGCTGTTTTAATTGGCATATCATAATTGATTGGAATAATAATAATAATATTTATTTGTTCACTTTAGAACAAATGATTTATTAATATAATTTCTCTGTCATTTAATTGATTTTTAAAACTTAATATTTTTCATTCTATTAATTGTGGATTTAAATGTATAATTTTTTCAGTTTAAAGATAACCTTATGCCTTACTTTTGATTAGTTTGATTAATTCTTTTGTTTTATATTAAATAAAAAATATATACATTTACTGTTTGTAATATTTTATGAACTATTTGATGGCATATTTTTAAATCAATTCAATTCAAAAGGCTTTTATTGGGGATAAATACAAAGTTAAATACATATTTAAAATGGTGGCGAGATCCAGCATAGCTACTTACCTAACTACTATAAAAAATCTAAGGTAACAACATTTTTACTAACATAGTCTTAAATAAATAAATAATACTTGCGTGTAAATAACACGAAACCAATAACAATAGAAAAATATACAAGGTACTTGAAACGATTGAGAGCAAACAGTATTTTTTACGAAATAAAAAAAAAACCGACTTTAATCGTTGGGCTTAAGTAAATACTGACGGTATTGTTTTTCGATAGCAAGGACCGATGAGCAAGCCTTAATATGTTCAGAAAACGTATTATAGAGTCTAGTAGCACAATAGGAGAAGGATCGCTGCAACGTTGCTGTGTTGTGTCTGGGAACAGTATACAAATTACGGCGCATTGTAGCAAGACTATGAATATCTGAGCCTTTGACTAACTTTTCAAAATGATAACGGGGGTCTCAGATACCCGGATCCTAAATACTAATGAAGCCATATGCAGTTTAAAACGACTTTCCATGTTTAACCATTTTGACTGGCTATAAAATTGTGAGACGTGGTCGAACTTTCTCAATCCATAACAAAACCTTATACAGGAATTCTGGAGAATTTGAAGACTATCTTTAATTTTTTAGGTGAGGGTTGGCCAGTAAAGAATGTCAGCATACCCAAGACCCGATAGTACGAAACTATTACATAGCTGCAATCTGATATCGGCACTAAGAAAATCTTTAAATAAATATAGTGTTTTTAGTTTATAGTCTGAAATCTGCAACAAATGAGATACGTGAGTATCAAAGCGCGTATCATCATTTATATGTACTCCGAGGTTCTTGCAGGCTCGGAATAAATTTAAAATATTATTAAAAAACATAATCAATGTCCTGTGGAGAACATGGGATTAGAAGGTTGTCAGAGACAAACTCAGCCACAATTTTTGGCAAATCCTCGCTATAGTTCTCGTCCAAGCCACATAGTCTAAGACTATTTTTTTTTACTGTTGCTCTAATATATCAACCGTATTTTGAAGGTTATCTAAGACTTCAGTATGTTTAGCCAACTTAGTGCCGAGGCCGGTCAAATCTTGCACGCTTGCAGTATATTTTTATTTAGATCATTTAGCTTCGATTCAAATTTAGTTTCCCACTGCGAGATGAAGGTAGCACATAGCTTGGAGATAAGTTTTTTATTTCCATCTTCAGTTTTAGAACCAGAACGTGTAGGACCCATAATTTCTTACGCTGCGGCTTAGTTTCTATGGAAGGACTAGGATATCACTACGCGGCAGATAGTTAGGTTATCGTTATATTTATTACTCAATGGCTACAAATTTCACGTTTCAAAGCAGTCATTAAATACTCAGAGTAATAAGAACAATAGAGTCACCCACTTTTAAATACAATTAAAGACGTAGCGGATTTATGGTTGTTCACGACTCGCATATCGATTTTAAATATTACTACATTTTAATGTTCATATTTATTTATAAAATTAACCATTTGATTGTGCTTTGTAGTAGTAGTTTTAAGCAACGGTATTACTCTAGTCTCTAGTTTTTGTTGAATGGTTGACACAATTATAATTTTGAATCAGCACATATACATGTATGCATGTTAAATTAAGCTTATTCCGAGGCATATTCATTATAATAGAGCTGCAGCGAAATAGGATATATTTCACCATTTATAAACAATTAATTTTAGCGTAGTTAACCAGTGAATTAAAGAAATTTTGTTATACTTATTATGTGAACAATAATTATAATGTTTATAATATTTTATAATTTTAATCCGTATAAGTTTATGGCCCTTAAGCCGACCGAATTCAGGTTCTATAATTAATACATTTAAAAATATTTCTCCATGTTCTGCTGCTGTTTCATAAAATACTAATTTTTACGTCTAAATACTGCCTATTTATGGTAAATTTAGCACATTGCCACGCAATTTAGTTCTTTTCTCTTTTAGAACTTATAGTTCTCTACCTTTTCTTATTTTCTTTTATTATCTTTCTTTCCTTCTTTCTCGTTATTTTTATGACGTCGAACCTCAATATTGCTCACGTGAACGTTGGGTCTCTACTGGCAAACTTTAACTCATTTCAAAATAATGTTTTATAAGCGGCTTATGAAATCGTTATGGTACAGAAACTTGGTTAACATGTTGGGAACAGGTATTGGTTTTTCATCTCAAATGGAAAATCTTTTCCATTCCTTTAAAATGTAACAGTTTATAAAGGAACCCACGCATATTTCTTCATACTCTGTCACTTCTTGATTTAATATTTACTACTTTAACTTCTGATAAACTTAATGTTACTGATTGCTAAATCGCAGATCATTTTTTAAAATTTTGTAAACTAAGGATTTACGAGCATCCTGATGAAACAAAATCTTTCTTTTATAGACCCTTAAAGAGAAAACATTTTAGTAATTTCCAACGAGATCTGGAGCAAATTTTGTTGCAGAATTTTATAACATGCACGACATTGATTAAAAATTAATTTTCTTAACAGTTTCATTTTAAATCTTTTTAACGAGCATGAGCCCTTAAAGAAATTTTGGAGCAACAGTAACTATTTTTACGCACATTGGATCACCGATGAAGTAAAATTGATTCAAAAACTTAGAAACAAAGCATTTAGTAGATGGCGCTATGTGAGTAGTTGACGTGTGCTTCTGTGGTCCAGAAATTTTTAATAAAATAACTGTGTAAAAATACGTATTTATGGAGTTATTTTTGTAAATTCATTTCATAACGAGCCGAAGTTTAGAGTGAGTGTTATTCCGGGTGATTTTTTTTTTCATTTTGTTCATTCTTTTTACAAAAACATATTCACCTAGTGATTGTGACACTGTTGACAGTTACATTGGAATTTAAAGATGGGTCTATCCAAGAATGATTTATTGCAAATAAAGGAGTTATTTCAAGAACAAATTAAGGAGGCCCTCACTGACAAATTTCTGGAAGATCTGGTAAACAAAGTCTACGGCAAGTTGAAGGAAAGACTTGATAAGCAGTTTGTTGAACAGAAAAAGTCTATTGGTACCCTAAATAAGGAGGTTAGTTTCCTCAGGTCGAACTATAATAAGCTTGAAATTATGCTTGATCGGCAGGAACAGGCTTCCAGGAGCCTTAACATAAGAATATTTGGTATCCCTAGGGAGGACAACGAAAATCTTAGGGATATTGCTCTAAATATGTTCAATCAAAAACTTAACCTTAAATTAGCACACAACGATATTAAAAGTTGCTATAGAGTAAACGCAAAATCAGTCGACCCAGCTAAGCCGCGCCCCCCGGCTGTTTTAGTGTGTTTCAGTACGGAATCGAGTCGGGCGGCAGTGCTCCGAAGCCGTAAGAATTTGAAAAATTCGGGTGTTTTTATCCACGAGGACTTAACGCAATTCCGACTTGGATTATTTAAGAGTGCAGTGAATATGTTCACAAATAAGTCTGTGTGGTGCCAAAATGGCATTGTCTACGTTAAGTGTGGTGATCGCGTGCATCGTATCGAAAACACCGAACAGTTATCTTCTTTAGTAAACAAATAATATCTGTAAGTACAATTTAAATTTAAGCGTGTTTTCAGCACTGTGTCTGAACTCCGAACTGATTATTATAAACTGGAATAATTTTAAAATATGCTCCGGGATTGCATTGTTATTATGGGATTGCATTGTTGTTGTATATATATGTGGTTATGCAGATGTTTGCTACAGTCAGCGAATGGTTTCTTATTTTGTAAGTTTTTTTTTTGCCTCGGTGCATACATGTGTGTGCTATAATTCGAAATTTTGTATTAAAGAAATATAATGTATGTTAATTTGAAGTGATATAAAAGCGTGGAACATATTTTCTTTGACGGTATTTCTATTACAAAAAAAAGAAAAATAATAATAATTTGCTATTTTGTAAAATGTTTCCTGATATTATACACATACGTTGTGCTCAAAATGTGACTCTGCACAAAGTGTTAATGATATATATTATGGGTGTGCCACTTCATTTTGGCAACATAGTGGTTATTACTGTGGTTAAGTTTTTGATACTGCGAGAATTATTAATTGTTTCTTGGTTTTGGGATCACATTTTTTAATTCATAATCATTGGAATTTGTTGTTGAGATTATTATGTTTATCTCTAGACATAGTAAATAAATATATGATGTATGCGACTTATATGCTTTCCAAATTAGTTTGGTATATTAATATTGCCACGGAGGCTCATTTGATAATACTCATAATTTTTAATTTTTAAATTTTCATTTTTCATTTTTATAATTTCTAATTGCTCTTTTCATATTGCGTTATATGAAAAATTTATTGATTTGTCATATTAATGCTCGTTCACTATTGGCACATTTTGATCAATTTCTGGATTTATTTAGTAATAGCGTTTATGATATAATATGTGTGTCAGAAACATGGCTTTCTGGTAGAATTGAAAATGATGTTGTTAATTTAAACGGCTATAATATTGTTCGAAGGGATAGGGCTGGCGGGTTGAGGGGGGAGGTGTGGGGATATATATAAAGAGAGCACTATCATATGAAGTACTGGAATCGACGGTAGGAATTGAGGATATTTGGATAAAGATAAAACTTCCACAAAAATATGTCATTATTGGGTGTGTTTATAAACCCCCCAGTATGGACTTCAACCATTTTATTGACAAATTTGAGGAGGCCATATTTAACCTAATTCCTATATGTGATAACTTAATTTGTTTAGGAGACTTTAATATAGATATTTTGGATTTTAATAATTCATTAACAAATAAATATTTAAATCTTTTGGATACTGCCGGGTTAAAACAAATCATTAATGAACCAACTCGAATAACGTCCTCAAGTTCAAAACTTCTTGATCATATTATTATTCCTGAAAATTTTCCTTTGATAGAATGTGGAACGAGACTTGTATGTTTTTCTGATCATGAGCTTGTTTTTGTCAAAATATTTATAGATTTTTCTGTAAACCAACCTAAACCAATTACTTTTAGAAATTTTAAAAGAGTTGATGAGCTTCTACTTTACGATCATCTTAGGTCCATCCCCTGGAATAACATTTTTCATATTAATAATATTGATGAAAAACTGGCTTTCTTTAATGAAAATATTAAAACATTAATGGACATACATGCCCCTCTTCAGACATGTGTTTTTAAAAAACCACATAATCCCTGGTTTGTTGATAATATTGCGAGATTAGTATCATTAACGAACAAAGCAAAAACTAAATTTAGAAGAACTAAAGCCGAACAGGATCGTCAAGAATACATTCAGCTAAAAAATTTTAAAAACAAAGCAATAAAGAGAGAAAAAAGGGCTTACATTCGGCAGCAAAGTCAGTTAGGGTCCAAGAATGTGTGGAGTGCTTTACATGACCTTCATATATATCAAAAAAATAAAAATATTTCTAGTATTCCTGACGACATTTCTGATGTGAACTTAATTAATCAACACTTTGTGTTCTCTATTCCGAATCAAAATATTGATTTACATGGCTTTAAAGCTTTGTATAGCGGTGCGGTACTAAACAAAATATCGACTCTTTTTTATCTTTTAAGTTTATCTCGGAGAAAGATGTTTCAATTTCCCTGTTTTCTATAAAATCCTGTGCTGTCGGAGCAGATGGTATCCACATTAATTTTATAATTATGTGCTGTCCTTTTATTCTTAAATATTTAACGCATGTAGTTAATTTTTGTATTGAGCACTCAGTTTTCCATCTGATTGGAAAACAGCGCATATTATACCTTTACTTAAGGTTAGCAAACCCTCGGGATATAATGATCTTAGGCCGATAAGTATCCTGCCAGTCCTGTCTAAGATACTGGAATATGCAGTTAAACGTCAACTAGTGGAACATATTGAAAAGTTTAAGATCCTTCCTGAAACACAATCGGGATTCAGGGAGGGACACGGGTGCGCGACGGCTTTACTTAATGTAACCGACCACATTTTTACGGCTGCTGATAGGGGTCTATGTACAATTTTAATTTTACTTGATTATTCCAAGGCGTTTGACACCTTGAATCACGCGGCTGTGGAAATAATACTAAGATTTTGCGGTCTAAGTCAGTCTGCTGTGCTTTTTTTCAAGAATTATCTTAAAGATAGGAAACAAGCTGTTGTGCTTAATGGCAAGTCTTCTCACTATCTATCCACTACTAAGGGTGTACCGCAAGGGTCAGTTTTGGGTCCCATATTATTTACTTTGTATACTTCTATGTTGCCTACCTTCATAACTAACTGTAATGTACAAATGTACGCTGACGATACGCAAATATTTTACTCTTTTCATCCGAATGCTGCAGAATATAGCTGTCAAGTTATAAATACGGATCTGGATATTATTCGCAGAGTTTCCCTTGATCATTGCTTGAGATTAAATCCGAACGAGTGTACAGCTATGTTATTTGGAAGGCCGGGCGATAGAACTAAGGTTTCGGGTAGATTGGACATTCGCATTGACAACCAGCGGATACCATTTAAAAATGAAGCTAAAAATCTGGGACTGATTCTGGACTGTGATCTAAGGTTCGAAAAACATATTTCGAATTGTATCAAAAAAGCAATTGTTAGATTAAAACTTCTTTATAATTCAAGGCATATTCTTGACTTAAATTTAAAACGGATTTTATGTGATTCTTTGGTGCTGTCGATATTCAATTATTGCGATGTTGTGTACGGACCCTGTCTCTCAGCCACGACGGCGGCGCAGCGGGTGCAGAGGATACAAAATTGCTGTCTTAGATTTATATATGTAATAAGAAGACGTCAGCCTGTGAGTCACAAACTTTTCGAATCTCGATGGCTTAACATGAAAAGGCGACTTAGGTTTCATTGTGCAGTGTTATATCATAAAATACTAACTAATAAAAAGCCTTCCTATCTGTATCGTAAAGTATTATTCAGAACAGACGTTCATACATTAAATATTAGGTTTAAGGGTACTCTGACTCCGCCTATGCATAGAACCTCATTTTTTGAGAGGTCGTTTTCTTATCAGATCGCCTCTGTTTGTAATGCCTTACCTCCTGGCCTCGCATGTCGCTCCGTGCCTTCCTTCCGATATAATTTAAAAAAATATTTATTTAATAATTAACCTAAAAATAACAAAAAAAAAAAAAATTCGACGAGATAGTCCTGTTTTACAAAACAAAAATTATAAGTCAGTATCAATTAAATTATTGAACGTTAAGTTTAGTTATTATAATATTGTGCTATGTGTAGAGCAATATGCATTTTTTACTACTACTCTTGGGTTAAGTGTAAAAACACCTTATCAAGACTTGTCTCAATAAGGTGAACTTCGCCTTTTCATCCTTTATAAAAAAAGTGTATTATACATATTTTGTACTATTTTGAATAAAGAGTTCAATTATTAAAAAGCTTGTCTGAGAGCCTAAATTGAACGTTGCAATGTCAAATAAATTAACTTCTCAAACTCGATATTGTAAAACATAAACAAGGTATTATTCTTCCTAAGTTAAGTAATGTTGATCAAATAAATGATCATTTTGTAAACTCCTTAAATAATGAGAGCACTCCTAAACCTGAAATACTACATTTTTATAATACCTATAGAATTCAAGGCATAAAATATACTTTTTCTTTTCCCCTGTCAACTGAAAGTAAAGTAAGCGAAATATTAAAATAAAAGCATTGACAAGATCAGTATAAGATTATTGAAGATTTGTTGTCCATTTATCATTCCATATTCAACTCATATAATTAACGACTGCTTATTCTGTGTCCACTTTCCTGTCCTCTGGAAACAAACCGAGGTTGTTCCTTTGCTGAGATACAGATAAGAGAGTATCTTATTGTTCGCAGTATCCTGCCTCTTAGACAATCAAGTTTTAAAGGCTAAAGCTGTGGAGCAGGTCTTGCTGACGTAATTTGATTATGATACACCATAACAACCATTGTCAAAACAACCCTTAAAATAAACTTGCACAAAACCTTACTTGCTTATTCAGATACTGGTAAGAGCTTAGGATTATTACTAGATAATAAGTTGCGATTTAGGGAGTGTTACAACTAAACTTAGAATATCGTACAGAAATCTCAAGCTAATTTGTGGATATAGACACTACATATCTTGTGAAACTAAAAAGATACTGTGTGATGTCATGTATTATTCCAATTTAATCATTGTAATAGCATATATATGCCCTACTTGGATTCTATAGATTGTTCCCGAAACTCCAATGAGGATACTTACATTGCTTTTAAGCTGGGAATTACTGCTCTGCAATATGCATTTTACGTGTGCAAGTTGCATTCACTGGTCGAGGGAGTCCGTGACCAAATAGCTAGGGCTTTTTCCTTCCTAGTCATAATAATAATTAAATGGGTGCGGCTTGCATATTGTCACATTAGACATAACGAAATACCAATACATTGTTTGATAATTACGAAAAAGCAATGGTTCTAAACTAGATAACAGTTGAGCTCGAATAACGATCTATATAATATGCAGTTGAACGTTTCTTGGAAGTTAGTGAAAAATATGCCTAATTGATCCGGGCACCTAGCCAAGGAAGTCATAAAATCTATACCTTACCTAAAATATTGCAATTTGTAATGCTACCGATTCTCATGCAATGAAGTAAATTTATCGATATTGTCTTAATTATTGGTCCTCTAATAAGAGTTAATAGGTCAATAAAGGAAATAATGAAAACATTATCAGGTTGTGTAATATATGATTCGGGAATAAGGGGCGGCGGCTATTACAAGCAACGGATCCCTAAAATTACTCCTAACAAAAACTCTTAGAATGTTTTATCTTGATCGATATGCTATAATAATTAAATCAAATTCTACTCGAAAAAATAAAAAATCCCAAGTTTACTGGTTATACTATAGTGCTCGCCGAGGAAATTACGGCGACTCACTCCAGATTTAGAGAAAAAGGACGGATTGGGACAAGAATCTCTAGAATATTACATGATAGCAATTTGGTTTAACTGTAAGCTAGAAAAACTGATTTTTCTTTAAATCCATAAAAATCTTTAAGCCCGAAATATGTTATGTGTTCACCCAAATTAGTCCACCACTACATCAGCTCAGGTTTCTAAACTTTCTGCTTTTTCATTTAGTAACTTACATTTTTAGTATATTAAGAAATAATGGTTCTTGGGATTAAACCGTGTCAAATTGGAATTAATATGCGACGTTTCGCGTTTGATTGCACGAGGTATTTTCAGACATCTTTAGGTCACGAGATTTGAACACTGAATGAGCTCGGAGAGATACAGGCGGGCTTTTATACCCGACTTGTGCTCGCCGAACCGGACCCTGTGTTAAGATCTGTTTCCAGGTGTGATGTCGACCGTAACCCGTATCTCTACTAAAGTTTTTTGCATGTTTAAAAATTTCAATAGTTTCTCTCATTTTTCGTTTATGACATCCTCGAACCGATGCTAGAACCCTGATTTCCTTCACATTTATAATGTGGCCAGTGATATGCTGGTGTTCAGCTACAGCAGATTAAATAATTTGTTTCTTTTTAATACATCGTTCATGTTCCTTAAGTCTAGTTGATATTGAGAGTCCTGTTTCCCCCACATACACTTCTGCACAGGAGCAGGGAATTTTATATACTCTTTCTGTTTGAAAAGGTACAATATCTTTCGGGGATTGTCCAATCTTCTTATGCGTACTGAAGATTGTACGTTGGACCGCCGAAGCAATCGTCCTATTTTGTCTATAGTGCCATATATGTACGTACGGAAGAATAACACTACCTAACGGTGGCTCCTTGTCATTCTCCTTTCGCGGAGTCGGATTACTATATCTTTTAACTGAACGCGTAATATCTTCAGTGCAATAAGAGGGAATGGCTTCGGCGGTCCAACATACGTACAATCTTTAATACACGTAAGAAGATTGGACATGCTTGCGATCCCCGAAAGATATTGTACCTTTTCAAAAAGAAGGAGTATATAAAATTCCCTGCACCTGCGCAAAAATGTATCAATATCTACTATATTTAGGTAACATGGATGATATATTAAAAAGAAACAAATTGTTCAATCTGCTGTAACCATAAACGAAAAATTAGAGTAGCTATTGAATTTTTTAAACAAAAAACTTCAATAGAGACACGGGTACATCACAAGTGGAAACCGATCTTAACACAGTGTCACGGTTCGGCGAGCACAAGTCATATAAAAGCCCGCCAGAATCTCTCCGAGCTCATTCAGAGTTCAGATCTCGTGGAGCAAAGATCCCAGAAGATGCCTCTTGCAATCGAAGGCAAAACGTCGGATGTGTCCTTTTTGACACGGTCTAATCCCAAGAACCACGATTTGTTAATTGACCAGAGCTGTGAAAGCTTCCGTTCTATTTTAGTATATATTAAAATTTTCTTGCGTTGCTCATTAATAAAAAGGAAAATAATAAAATTTGGATTTCTATATTTATTTAGATGAAAAGGTTTCTGCGTACTTATTCTTGAAGGGCTTTGGAAGCTGCCTCGTAAATCAGGTTGCTTGTTCATTAATAACGCCGCTCGACATATCGTATTAAAAATAGTTACAAACAGTTTCTACTTGCAGGGATCGTCATTACTTATCATTAAAAATATCTTGTGATACGTGCTCATAATATGAATTTCCATAATCTTGTCGGATAACGTTTCTCATCAACAAAATCATTTTGTAGATTTAAAACCACGTATACTTTTTAAGCTAGCTGTCTTTAAATTAGGAGGATTTATATTTAACAATTATGCTTATTATAGATAAGTTATTATATTCTGCTGAGAAACTGAGAAATATTGAGGATATTATATCCGTTAGCTATATATAAAGACTTTATATACTGCAGCCTGTTATACCAATCTTTTTTGCTTTTTATAGAGAAAGTTAAAGGTAAAAGTGTATATATTTATATTATATGGGTATATTTCAAAAAAATTGAAACTTTTGAGACAACGAAATTTATATATATATATATATATATATATAATATATATAAATATATATATATATATATATATATATATATATATATATATATATATATATATATATCTTTCGTTGTCTCAAAAGTTTCAATTTTTTTGTTTTACAAACTTTTTCGCTTAAAATCACAAATAAAAAAAGTTGTTCATGTTACTCATTTTCCACTTTCCACACATAATATGAACTTCCATAATCTTGTCGGATAACGTTTCTCATCAACAAAATCATTTTGTAGATTTAAAACCACGTATACTTTTTAAGCTAGCTGTCTTTAAATTAGGAGGATTTATATTTAAGAATTATGCTTATTATAGATAAGTTATTATATTCTGCTGAGAAACTGAGAAATATTGAGGATATTACATCCGTTAGCTATATATAAAGACTTTATATACTGCAGCCTGTTATACCAATCTTTTTTGCTTTATATATTTATATTATATGAGATATATATATATATATATATATATATATATATATATATATATATATAATATATATATATATCTTTCGTTGTCTCAAAAGTTTCAATTTTTTTGTTTTACAAACTTTTTCGCTTAAAATCACAAATAAAAAAAGTTGTTCATGTTACTCATTTTCCACTTATTGGCCAATAAATCACCTAAAAGCTACATATCGCACCAAAAAAAATTAAATGACTTTTTATCTCATATTTTTATGCTTTCTGGTCTTTCGACTTCTCCATTTTTTTTTTACCTATGTTCTTTTTCGCCTTTTTTGCGCAGCTTATATATTATTTGGCAATTTTTTGAAGCCACACTTATGTTCCTAATAAGCAAAACTTTTCATGAAAAATAACTTTTTTGTCAAAAATCACCAATAAAAAAACCGTCCAATGGCCATACATCCACGAAGCGTTGTTTGTGAACCAAAGTAAAATTTTTCTCACAAATGTATAAATATGTTTTTTTGCACAATGTTGCACATGAATTTCTTTCAGAAACGCTAAATATTAAGTCATTTTCGATAAAAACCATCATCATTATTATATAAGAAGGAAAAGAAACACGCAAAGGCATTTGATCGATTTCCCTAGAGACCGGAAATTAGTGTTCATTTTTCATGACAGGAAAAATGTATGTAAAGTTGTGGAAATAGAAAGATAATAATGACCACCAGTTAAATTTAAATGAGCAATTTATTTAATTCATATCTTGATTTTTATTAAATTTTGCACTAAAATAATTGTAATCTTGAATATCAAAGTTAAAATAAAAAATTGTTTAATATAAAAACATAACTGACTATTAGCAATATTATTGAATACGTTGCTAAACTTGGTTAACTTTTGCTTTTCAGGAAGCTAATTATCCACAATCATACATAAACTCGAGAAGTGCAAGACAGCTTTAATAAAAAAAAAATAAAATGGTTGTTATATGTTCTTTCTGGTTCAAGTTTTAATATTTCGACATCATACTATAATCATCAGAAGTTTCCCTCAACCTATTTAAGATTTTTACTTCCCTCGTAAAAGGGAAGTATTGTATCCGTAAAAAAATTACCCTCCGAGATTTTTTCAGATCTTACGTTTCAGGGACCCTAAATGCCGAAAAATATGTTTTCTCAATTTCGTCGGTCTATCCGTCGGTCTGTCTGTTCGCGGCATAGCTAAAAAACTACTTATCCGATTGACTTAAAATTTTAGTCAAAAATTACGAGCCATATGGGGATGATTTGGTAAAATTTTGGTAAAAATCCAGTATGGTAAAACAAAATGGCGACCTAGTGAAATGTTAAAAAAATGATTACTAAAAACCCAATTTATCTCAAATTTTGCACAATAATCAATATTATTTAGGAATCAACTGGTAAAATTTTTATACGAATCCAAGATGGCGGAACAAAATAGAGGCTAAGTAACACATTTAAATATTCAGCATAGAAAACTACTTAAGGGCTTGATTTCAAATTGTGTATACAGATGAACTAGTAAAACTCTAGTACTAATTCAAGATGGCGGAACAAAAAATCGCCCTCTTCACGTTTTAGAGCCTCAGTTCACGGCATAGCCTAAAAACTACTTATGCGATTGAATTAAAATTTTGGGTATAAAAATTAAGGATCATATGAGAATGACCTGGTAATATTTTGGCAAAAATCCAATATGGCAAAACAAAATGGCGGCCTAGTGAAATGTTAAAAAAATTATTACTGAAAAACTACTCCGATTTATCTCACATTTTGCACACAAATCAAGTATTATGTAGGAATCAACTGGTATAATGATGGTACGAATTCAAGATGGCAGAGCAAAATGGCGGTTTAGAAAACTATTTAAAAGCTCAGGCCGGAAAACTACTTAATGGACTGCTTTCAAATTGCGTGTCAAAAATAATTGCGATATACAGATGAACTAGTAAAACTGTTGTACTTATTCAAGATAACGGAACAAAATGGTGGCTAAATGTAGTATTTATAATGGTGAAAAAAAGAACATCTTTTCTAGTTTTACATATGTTCGCGTTTTGGCATCCTTAGCTGCCCAAAATATATTTTATCAAGTCCGTCGGTCCGTCTGTCGGTTTGTCTGTCAGTTCATGGCATGTATGGTCAAAAATTGAGGGTTTTTGGTAAGAATCTGAAATGCCCGAATAAGATGGCGGCCTAGTGAAACGTTAAAAAAATTATTACGAAAAAAACTACTTATCCAATTTACCTCAAATTTTGCACAAAATTCAAGTGTTATATATGAATGAACTGGTAACATTTTGGTATGAATATAAGATCGCAAAACAAAATGGCGGCCTAAGAAAATATTTAAAAATTCGGCTGAAAACACTACTTATTAGATTAATTTAAAATTGTATTTAAATGTGATATAGAGACAAACTGGTAAAGTTGTGATACGAATTCAAGACAGCGTAACAAGACGGCGGTCAAATAATTTTTTTTTTAAATTAACGTTCAAAATCTTATCCTTGACTTTAAATTTTGCAGAAAAATGAAATGTGATATAGGGATAAACTGGTACGAATTCAAAATGACGTAACAAAATGGCGGTGTGTGTCACTATAAAAACTACTTATTGAATTTATTTTAAATTATGCCCAAAAATTAAGTGTGGCGTAGGTAGGAACTGGTAAAATATTGGTAGGAATCCAATATGATCTAACAAAAAGCCGACGAATAAAAATGTTTTAAACAACTGTATAGATGTATTACAAAATGGCTATGTACCGTATTAAATTAGACCACACTTCACTATTCCTACTAAAAGGGAATATTCATAACGAGGGAAGTTCCGGGTAAAGAAAATTTACCGATTTTTTTGTTAGTAAGATTAATATTTGTTAATTCGAATTAGATTGTTTTCTTTTAAGTATTAAAAGCTAATACATCTAGTTTTTTTTTGGGAATTCAGGACTTCTCATACCAATAACGAAATCTATTTAAATATTAAATTAGATTAGATATATAAACCATATTACATTTCATTATTGATCATCATCATCAATCATTTCGGCTATGGATAAACTGTAGGCATTTTTCATGCAAGTCACATAAAACTGTACCATATTATAATAATCAACACATAAAACTTAATAAAAACATGTAATGATAATAGTAAGTACAGAATTCCACTCTACAGCTCTTATATAATTTGTAGTTAAAGGCGGGTTGAAGGAACATTTAATGATAAGGAAGTGCTGAACGGCTTACATTATTCAGGGAAAAGTTTCAAACTTTGTCGGTTAAGAAGATACTTAAAGGGAAAAACTAATATTTTCATTATAAATAATAGATATTAATTGTAGTAATTTTGAGACTGTTTATTTAACGTTCTAATATTCCTTGGATTTCGTAGGACTCTTGGAAAATAATTAGAGTGGTTGTAAATAATCACGAAATCGTAGTGACGGATTCATGATTTAAGAAGAAAACTATTGTTGGGTTTTTCAGTGTTGTTCCTCGCGTACCTTCATAGTGGACCGATAACTAAACACTGCATATTAAACCTTTCAGGTAAATAGATACATTTTTTCTTTAATATTAATTTTATATTAAAATTGTGGCGAAAACCCAAAAAACAATTTTCTTAGAGTAACTGTATCATCAAGTGATTAATACAAAGATAATTAATCAATAATCCTGATAAATCTGGGTATATGTTTAAAAAGATAAAATTGTTTTTATTAAATGAACCCTGCTTCATCGAACTGCCATGTATGAAATTTCATTTGGCTTTTGTTAAAATGTATATGTTTGTCACGCGGGTAAATCTTAATATACTTAATAATAGAATTTTTGTTGATCAGAAAAGCGAAGTCACGTTAGATAAGTAAAATTAATAAGTGAAAAAAAAAGTTTGTCCTCCTTAAGGAACACATATTATATGGTCACGTCTACAACGACACTCATAGTTGTTGCAAAAAAATTCACCATGTTTCTTATTTATGTCTAACACTCAAGTCATTTTACCGCCAAATTCTCCTTGAACTCATTGCACATATACAAGTTCTACATTTGGTTCAAGTTTTATAGTCTATATTGATTCCTTTGCGGCATTATGTCTTACTTCAAGCTCACCGATTTTCAGACGGCCAAGAACGAAAAAGAATTAAAATAAAAAGGAACGTCTGTGGAGTTAGCCCCCATTCCAATTAGCTCAAATTTTATCTCATTCTTTGATGATTCAATAGTGCTTCTTAGTGATTTATTTCGATTCATTAGTGCTTTTTTAATTTCGCAAATATATATTTTTTAATTTCCAGGTCAGCCTACAAACCTTTTTGATCGACCTAAACTAGCATCGCCCGTTAGTGGTTCGTTAGTCTTTAAAACTACAATAAGCGAATATTTAAAAAATAAGAAACCACATACGTTGTTGGGTAGTTTAGGTTTCAGTACATAAAACTTTTTAGTTTTTTTTTCGGCGACATTTTGTTTTTGAGCTATTCCTTATCAATGCTTCTTACGAATAAGTTCACCTCTAATTTTTCAGCATTATTATCATTAATAAATAAGTAATCTTTAACATTACGAATTATTTTAGATATAATTAATAGTTGTACTAAAACCCCATTAGATCAGGGATCGCCATTTTTCCATGAAGACCATAAAACCTTTCGCGATCGACCTTAAAATCTTTGACGGTAAAAGTTTTTACGACTATTTCTCATTTAAATTACGAATGTATTAAAAGAGAAGAGTAAAAATTTAAAGCAAAGAATCAAACATAGCCGAAAAAAACTTATTTGAGATTCATTAACAGCGCCCCAAATTTTACCAGTGAGCTAGACATTATCGAAATCCGTGATTATAAAAAACTTCCCGAATTTAGCGGAGATTGCCAATTTTAGGTTTTATTACTTATTACAAGTTAACTTGGACAGTTATTTTATATTTAAGCTGGAAATAAAAGTTCACTTTCTGTCGTCGGGTGCAAATTAATGAATATATAAACATAAAATAGTTATAGCATAAACATGTATATTGTTGACAACAATATATATATATATATATATATATATATATATATATATATACATATATATATTTATATATAATATATATATATATATATATATATATATATATATATATATATATATATATATATATATATATATATATATATATATATATATATATATATATATATATATATATATATATATATATATATATATATATATATATATATATATATATATATATATATATATATATATATATATATATATATATATATATATATATATAAATATATATATTTATTCTGCGGATGAATGGAGTAGGTAAAAACTAATATGGGTTGCATGCTGGATATAAAATCTATGTGTCCTGAGGGCGCAACAGTAAATTGGCGAATGGCGAATGGCGAAACGTCGACAATTTAAAATAAGGCCTTTGTTTTTTTTTACTGGATCCTAACCCCAAAATAATACACCACTCTAACATAACAACAAGAGGATCGTTAATGAAAATCATTCAGAAGCTTAATAACTGTTTCAATTTAAGATGGCGAAATAAAATGACGGCCAAATAATTTTTTTAAAAAATCAGCGTAAAATAATCTTGTTTAATTGATTTTAATTTTTGCCGGAAAATTAAATGTGAATCTGGAATAGTTATTGAATTTATTTTAAACTATGCCCAAAAGTCAAGGGTGGCATAGGTAGAAAGGAAATGGTAAACATATAACAAAATGGCGCCCAATAAAAATGAAAAGACAGTATATGTAGCACATATATACTGTGACAATGAACTGAACTAACTTGGATCACACTTCACTCTTTCCAATAGTAAGTAATAATTTATAGCGAGGGAAGTTCTGAGTAAAGAAATTTACCGATTTTTTTTAGTTTATGTTGGGATCATCCTGTTTTAACAGAATTTTGTTATTAATATACACAAAAATTCAAATTTCACCCATTTTCGACGTTAAAAAAAATATTGTGACATATTAACAAATAATATATATTGTTAAAAACTTTTATTTATAACACAAAATTAATATATAAAGTAGACATTATAAAAGTATCATAAAGTGTAATTCATAAGTAGTGTATTATTCAAAAAATTGTCTTCGAAATATGATATTTATTTCTAGTTAAAAAAAAGGTATTATTAGACGTTTTATATATTTTTGTTGCACCGACATAAATTAAACATATTGTTATCCAATATTAAATCCTAAAACATATTTCCATGCATTTATTAAAAGTAAGCTCTGTGAAAAACTCAGAAATTGCTATGAATTACTGCTACTATTTTAATCTAGAAAGGGCATGTCTACAATAAATTGCGTCATATATACACGTCTTGGTTCATATATATGCTAATTTAAAAAATGTTTTTATTCCCCAAAGGCACGCGTATTAATTTGTAGCATTTGACATGTGTTCGAATAAATTACAGTGGCTTGGTTTAATTCTAATTTGCGTAAAATTAGATTAATTTATTAAGGGCTGTTTAATAAAATAATGAACGTATGCAATATCAAAAAAAGATAATAAAACATACAATAATTTCATTCTTCTTATCAAAAAAATCATACTTTTTATTGAACAATATTATTTTTTAATAATTTTTTTAGGTTTTTGATTTATTTATTAATTTTTTCCCCAGCTTTTGCTGGCATAGACACAGGGCCGTTCTTAGTGATACGTGCACAAAGACGGCCGATTCTTGGGCTATAAATTTTAAAAATGTTGCAGTTCTTAAAAGTAAGTCTATTTATTAGAGAAAGATCTATTTTCTCAGGCATCAGAAAACGTTCCACGTGTTATTCTTCCAGAATCAGAATTAAAAAATATTTATTGATTGACCTATCTATATCTACATATATAATGTATAAAAATAACTTTTACTTCTGAAATCGTCAGAAATAAAATGTTTATATTTGGCATGGACTGTTGTTTTCTTATATAGTCGAAAGATGAGAGATAAAGATTTTTTTGAAATTTGCCCTTAAGGGGGTTAACTATGTGCTTATTTTTTTAACATACCTCTTGAATTAAAGAGATTTTAAAATTCTTTGGTCAATGGCTTACAAAAATAATAATCGATAACCCGATTTCTGGATTTTTCGAAATTCTTCCCTTATTAAGGACGAAATGTGTTTGTATTTTTTTTACAATATATATTCAACTAAATGTAAATGATTTCTTCATTAAGGGCTTTTATAAATAATGTCTTAAAATAAATTTCTGAATTTTTAAAAATTCCGTTTTTAAATGAGTACCTAAAAAATATCGACAAAATATGATTTTAAGACATTTTCTTTGACTTACCATTGACTTTTAAAAATAATTATTTATTTTAGAAACAACGTCCGAAATTCCACCAATGTGGGACCAAAAATTAATTTAATCTTTTACAATGTTTTTGTAATAAATGATATTTTAGGCCATTATTTCGTCAAGGGCTTTTAAAAATATTTATTTAAAAATAGTTTTTGGATTTTCGAAAATTCACCCTTAAGGCGGCAAAAAATTCAGTGATATTTTTCGTAACCTCTCCTCAACTGAATTAGATTATTAAATTAAATAAATTAAAATTAGTTTCTGAATTTTTTGAAAATTAACGTTAACTGGGTCAAATGCATTTTAATTTTTTATTTTATTAAAAAGCGGCATTTTTAATCTTGGCATGAAGGCGGCCGAACACCTAGAAACGGCCCTGTATAGACATCTGCATGGGATGTACTTTGAAATTTGAATCAACATTTCGTTCGCGGTCAAGAAATCTGCGAACGGTTCCACAGGTTGATAATGTGACGGACTTTTGTGCTAATACGATTATTTTTGTTGTAGTGCTGCTCTCCAATTCCAACGACCTTTAAAGTTGCATGTTTACTAGCTCATTTACAGAAATTACCAAAGGGTGAATTGTTATTTTCCCTCAGGACATAAAATCGTTTTATCTCGTGTGCTAATTCATGATAGTTTTGAAGCTTTTCATTTCGCGATTTTTGAATACTATTTCGTTATATAGATCATACTGGCATATTTCCCTATTTTGTCACACACGATGATATCCTGTCCACTCTATAATAATTGGTATATCCCAGTAGATCTTTATTTCATCGTTGTGAAATTTGTTCTGGTGAGTGTTTCCTCTATTAGAAGATTTACTTTTATTATAAATGGAGAGGTTAACCATGCTTGTCTTATTGTGGCGGTCTAAGTAATCCCTTGAGGTCTAAGTAATCCCTTCCTGATCAACATCAAGACCAACACTGCAGCAGGATAGTGCCGATGTAAAACTTTACTTTTCCATATCTCACTTAGCTTCAATGAAGTCGCCTTCTGTTTCAGGTGGATATGTAGAAGCCATATTTAGCGACAACAAGCCGTCGTTAGTATTTACAATAGCATTATGTTGCGAAAGTAAGTCTGTCTATAGGTTCTTTAGACTGTGTTCGTGAATGTTCGTTAAATTGTATAGTCCGTTATCTACTTTAGTTCTTGGTATGCATGTATATTGCTGG
The DNA here is from genome assembly GCA_030620095.1 of Kuschelorhynchus macadamiae. Classification (NCBI taxonomy): domain Eukaryota; kingdom Metazoa; phylum Arthropoda; class Insecta; order Coleoptera; family Curculionidae; genus Kuschelorhynchus; species Kuschelorhynchus macadamiae. The sequence continues at coordinate 2,878,353 of JAUTXW010001141.1, read as the reverse complement.
AACCGCGGGTGGTGTACTTTATACTTTTTCATTGCATTTGTGTCCATTTTATCACTTCAAAAGTGTAAGTAATAATAGCAATCATACACATGTTAATTGCTTTAATTTTAGCTCTAGCGTATAGCTCAGTTTTAAGTGTGGCTCTTAATGTCGTCATTAGTGCTGATGTCAGGTTTTATTTCTCGTTGCTTTGATCCACATTCACGGCTTGTCTGATACCTAGGTATTTTTATTTTTCATCAATTACCAGAGAGTACTGATAGGGAAGAACTCTGAGTTATCCATTAATCTAAGGTTTTGTGGTTACTGAAGCTTACCGTTCTTGACATGTATGAAAACACACATATCAAGTCCAAACTCCATGTGAGTAGTTTTGTTAAATGCTCTTACTAGTTCTTTTGCCTCCAGCATGTAAGCTAAGGGGTTTAGGGCCATGCAAAACCAGGCTGGGCTGAGGCTATCTCGGTGATGGAAGATTCCTGTTACTATATTAATATTTGATGTTGTGTATGACATCTATCTTGTTAGCATGGTAAGGCGCGTTCTCCATTTTTCTACCAAACGGCATAATAACGTAATAACTAGTGGATTGATTTTGTTTTTCTTTACTTCTTTTGGTAGCCAAAAGTGAGGTACAGAATTAAAATAACTTTGCTATTTCGCCTTCGTTTCTGCGCCTGTTTGGTGACTACTGCATTGATCACCAGCCACACTTTGCCCCTTTGCAATCTTCTGTGATAGCCGTTCTCATCTTTGCAAATATGTTTTTTAGGTAAAGATTAGGAATGCATTCTGAGCACACCTGGAAACTTTCTTGTTCGATCGTTCCAGGTAGTGTGGGACTCCAGTAGCTAGATCGACCCCCCATCTCCTACCGACCACAGAACCGCCATAAGCATTACTTCAGGGTATGCTCTTTTATTCTGCCTGTATTTCCACCGCTTACTTCCTTCTCTCCTTTTTCTCCTTTTCCATCATAATTTACTTAATCATATATATTATTTACTTCCAATTTTCTTGAGGAGTGCTTCCCCTATGTCCTCCTTATTAAGGATTATAGCGCAGCAGATTAATTCTGATTCTAGTTGCCTCGAATCTAACACACTTAAAAATAGTATGCTCCGGACTATCTAATTCGTCACAGAAGATACATATGTCCGTCTCTTGTTTTTTTATTTTCTTCAAGAATGTACCATAAACTCCATGTCCAGTTATGTGGTTTGGCAAGTATGTTATGGTTGTTTAAATGTACTGCGATTCTATGCTCAATTACTGATGTGAGTATTTTGTATACTACAGGGAGGCAGGTTATAGGCCTTGGGATCCTGAATATGCTTGTTTTTTAGCAAAAGGTATGCAATGCCTTGAGTAAAGAAATCGAGTTTGTCTCCAGGGTGCGGTAGGACTTCATTCCATTGCACTGCCAGTATTTGATTAGAGCTGTTAAAACTCTTCCACCAATAGGCCTGAATGTGATCTATTCCCACTGCCTTTTAGTTTTCCGGTTTATTTAAACCTCTTCTTACGTCTTCCTCAGTTAGTCTCGTAAATGCTATTTTCGGTACATTACCCATCTTCCTTGAATCCAGTAAGAATTCTGTTCATATTGTCGAGAGGGTGAGACTATATACTTTCTCAAAATTTAAATGTGAAATCTTTATCAGCAGGTTTTGTTTTAGTAGGTATCGCAGTATTGCTCAAATCCCGGAAATAAATTCGTTGATCATATTTAAATTGCCGATTTTGTTTATATCTTTTTGTTTATATCTTTTAATCCGTTTGTTGCATCTTCTAATTCTACACCCAGTGCGCGGAAGTAGGAGTAGAGGATTTCTTTTCCCCCAAGGTGGGTCATTGTAACTGGTGTTTATACCGCCGCTGGTCCACAATCCATTCGGTGATATGTTTTTGTTAAGAAATGACTGTCCGCCAGGCTGTGTTTACGAGTAGCACTTAACTGCTCCACTATAGCCTTAGCAGTCGCAATTATACTTTAACTTTGGTTTAACGGATCGGTTTTCCATGGGGAAACTTTCAAAATGGATTAACATTTCGGCATGGTTGTCGTCCACTTTAGAACTTTCTCTAGTTGATAGCGTCGTTCTCATTATATAGCATCTAATGGTTGCTAATAAACGTTGTCCGCTAATTATTGGGTCTTTCTTGGAATTTTTGGCCTTATAGTCGTCCATAGTTCATCCAGTCTAGCTCTACAGTTTGTGATATCGTGTTCACAATATGTTGCCTCATAATATGCACGCATTAACTCTATGATATTTGCTCTAGTCCATCGCGTATGTCTTCCTTGATACTTAAGCTGCAGGGTGGGACTTCTCGGGGAGTTGTCCAAACACAGGGCTGTTTCTCAAGGATCATCAGAGTCAAGGTTTAGCCTTTTGATCTGACTATCTCGAGGAATGACTCAACATTTCCTCTACTAGACTGGTTTCTATTGACACCATCATCAGTCTGCACCTCTGCACTACTTCCTTGTGCCGTTATCGTTGGTCTTCTTCTGGTACTGTTCTCTAGAGGTGTGCTATTTGCTTCACTCTCTTCAGATTCAGATCAGGTTGATGGTTCCGAACAGGGCCAGCCTGACACCCTGATCTGCCAGGCTTCGCGTACTTCTTTGTTTTAACAACAACTTGAATACATCAGTTTCCATTTTCTCCGCCACCGGGCTTGGTTACCCGACCTTGGATGCCTGAAAATTGTTACCAGGGTCTGCCTGTGTGTAGAGGTGCAAGTAGGAATTGTTAGAAGAGGCTATAAAAGACGCTTCAATACGCTCTAGACCCTTTATTATTATTATTATTATTTATTTTTATCTCTATATCATACTTTATTTTTCCATTCGATAAGTAGTTCCTTAATAATATTTTTTTACCTTTTGTGAGGCTGCCATTTTGTTCTGCCATATTGGATTTTTACCGAATTGTAACCATTTCATTATCATATGACCACTGATTTTTAACTAAAATTTGAACAAACTGAATAAGTAGTTTTTGAGTTATATGCCAGTACAGAAATGGGAGAATACGAGAAAAGTAAAAACACGTATTTTGTATAATGTCTTGTAAATTTAACTGTTTTCGAGAAAATGGGGCTTCAAATTTGTTACTTTCCACTTCTTAACTCTCTTAATATCTAATCGATGCATGACAGCAACCAAATGTCAAAATTTGCCACTTCATTTAAACCGGAAGTGGTCCCATTGTCGAATTTTGACATTTCCGGCTTAATGGGAGAATAATGCCATACAATACATTTAAAAATTTAAAATAGGGAACTGAAAGTTATTTTGTTTTAACTTAACCGTTTGACCAACAGGATGCCATTTTTTCAAAAACTATTCGCTTGGGTGTAGGAGATATTGTCTAAAGCGAGTCTAATAAATTAATTTACAGGTAAGACAATTTTTTTAATTATGAATAGGAAATGTATGAAACATATAAAAATTGTTATACTAAGATGTTACAATAAAGAAAACTGTAAATTAAATTTTAGCTTTACATAGCTGTAATAGTTATATCTACCAATCATATGGACCTCTTCTTTACTGGTAAAGTCTGCACCTGCATTCAAATGTATTTAGTTTGTGATGACTGAAACACAGACTGTATTGATTTGAAAAGAAAAGGCGTCGATTTATGAAAAACGTTATTTCACTCCCAGTGTACGTGTTATCGGAAGCAGAACAAAATATTATCTTTTTTTTATACGAAGCTATGTTGACTTTAAACTGAAATCGCGACTGGCAATAATATTTGATGCGTGTAGTCCATATGTCGAAAGCATCTGAACACCGACCGTTATGCATTTTCCACGTCGCGAAAGTACATACATTTGCGTATTAGGCATATTAACTGTCTAAACATTATCCCGACTAAATTTGTTAAGTGATATCTCTTTTGACAATCCAAATTAAATCACACATATTAGCTATTTTGCTGTGCAGGCGGATTCTTGTGATGTTCTTGAAAGAACAATCTGTACCTCGATTTCAAATAAACGTATAATCTACGAAGGTTTAAATTAAGATAATTGCTCTTTAATTGGCACAGGGTTTAATGAACATGGAGGTCGCTATATATTTACGCTTAAATAGATGGTTTTTATAATTAAAAGTAGGTTATATAACTATACGAATAGCCAAGATTGCTGTAAATAGTCGGTATCTTAATCAGAATTATGTTACAAAAATTCAATTTAATTTATTTTTGAAAGTATTTTCAAAAACAGGGATATCAATTATTTGTTTTTTTCTTTGAGTGCCAATACTTTTTAATTTTTGTCTTAATTTTGCTACAAAAAAAAAGGATTACATTCTAACTAATTGGTCTTAAATAATCTTCTATTTTTAAATATATACAATTTGTATATTTTTTTATGTCCATCATTTAGAAAGTGGTTGCGTAATTAAGAAATCATGGTTCTTGTGATTAGACCGTGTCAAATTGAAATTACTATCAGACGTTTTGCCTTCGATTACATGAGGCGACTGACTTTAGAGGTCTTTACTCCACTAAATGAGCTCTGAGCGATTCAGACGGGCTTTTATACCCGACTTGTGGTCGCCGAAACCTGACCCTTCGGTGTTCAGTTACAGCAGATTGAACAATTTGTTTTTTTTAATACATCATTCATGTTTCTTAAGTGTAGTGGATATTGAGCCTCCTCTTTCTCCCACATACACTTTTCTACAGGAGCAAGACATTTAATATACTCCTGAAAAGCTTGTCTATGTGTACTGAAGATTGTACTCATGTGGGACCGCCGAAGTAATCGTCCTATTTTGTCTGTAGAGTCATGTACGTAGGGAAGAAGAACCCTATCTAACGGTGGCTCCTTATCATTCTCCTTTCGCGGAGTTGGATTACTATATATATTAACTGAACGCGTAATATCTTCAGTGCAATAACTATTCCCTCTCAGAGTTTCGGTCAGATCGATACTAATCGACGTTAGAGAATCTCGATCAGAAATCGAAATTGCTCTAAATGCTAGTAAGTTAATAATCGATTTCTATTGTGGTGGTTGGTGGTGGGAATTTGCATTTAAGTATGTGTCGGTTTTCTATACACAGAATGTCCTAATGTATCTTTTTCCTTCTTTTGAACAAATACACCTAGAAAGGGAATCGCTCCATTAGATTACATTTCCATTGTAAATTTAATTTCATGATGTTGATGATGGTGGTCTAGAAATATAAGGAGATTATCCTGCCCATGAGGTCAAACAACAAACGTATCCTTTACATATCTGAACCAGTGTTTTGGTTTTAGTGGAGCGGATTATAAAGCAATATATTCAAAGGCCTCCTTAACAGGTGATAGAGGAGATCCTATAGCTGCCTCTTAAGTTTGTTCATAACAAGTTCGTGGAAAAATGGAATAAGTAGATGCAAGAGAAGCTTCCACTAGATCTATTAAGTTATTATCAAGATTATTATGGTCTAATATGTCTGATACATCATGATAGCAATGGTTCCAGGATTTTATATTTTTTTTAAAATAGAGATACGGGTTACGGTATTCATCCTAAGTGGAAACTGATCTCAATACATGGTTACCGTTCGGCGTGCACAAATCGAGTATAAAAGCCCGCCTGAATCTCTCAGAGCTCATTCAGTGTTCAGATCTCGTGGAGCAGATCCCTGAAGATGCATCGTGTAATCGAAGGTGAAACGTCGGACAGAAATTCCAATTTGACACGGTCTAATCCCAACTACTATGATTTCTTAATTGACCAAAGCCGTGGAAGCTTCCGTTCTATAGTTATAGAATGTTTGTTTTCATATTTTAATGAATAAATATGTAACGCTTTAAACTATTTAGTTCAACTAAACTATAAGTATTGTAATAAAATAAGGCTCAAGCTACTAATCAATAACCATTTTACTTATCCACTAACTACTAATGTTAAATATATTGAATCTACATAAATTGGAACAAACCTATTAAAAAGCCGGTTTATAGAAAATGTTAGTTAATCCAGTCACGGCTCCAGCGTTAAACTGTCGTTAAAAGTTTTGTATTGCCAAGTTTAATAGGATCGTTTTGGTAATTATGCATTTTAATTTTTATGGTGGTTCGCTGTAAACTTTGTAAATATACTTGGCGATTCAAAAATAAACATTTTAAGTGTACTAGAATTAATTGAAAGAAATATAAGTTCATATAAATATATTTTAAATTGTAAGTTTGTTATTACACCGAATTGTTTTATATGGGATTAGCTTTTAATTGTACTAATATTTTATGTTCTTATGTCATATGATTTTTAATAAATATCCCAGGGGTATTAAGAAATACCAAAACTAGGCTTCTGAATTAAACAAAAATCTTAAGAAAATCTAATCTAAAAGAATATAATTTAAATATTTACTACTTTAAAAAATGTTTTAAACCTATATATAGGTCTCAAAGCTGCTGTTGCTAGGTTCATCCACATTATAGTACCAAATTATTAAATGTACAACTAAAATATTTCTAGGTCTATTTTGAGAAATCTACAATTCAATATTCTAATAGATACATTAACTTGTTAATAAAAGCTTGATTTTAAAATGTAGGCTTTCTATACACTAAACGTTCGGGTTCATGTGTGAATATATCGAATGTTGTATTAAATTATGTAGATGTCTGAATAAAGTCGGTTGTTCAAGATAAGATGTCCATGAGGTTTTCCTAAAAGAAAAGATTACCGGGTTACTGAAAATATCTCCTGAAATGTAGCTCTATTACTTTACGTAGGATTTTTGTTCCGAAATAAATATGGTGGATATTTAAAAATTTGGTTTCAGGTGAATCTGCTTTATTCGTAATTACATAGGCAAAAGTTAAAAAGCGTTGAAAGAAGGTTTTGCTTTCGCTAAAACTCAAATAGATAAAGGACATAAATTTTCCAAACGAATACTATTGTGATTATATATCAAAGTATTAATTCCTTTAACGTTTGACATTTTAAACCGCTATTATTGATAAAATAAACTTACCTGATATATAATATGTAAAATAATATAAACAATTTAAAATCCAACGACTTTTGAAAAAATCACTTGGACTCATCAGTTTTTGATTTTTGTTCGTTTTTACATTAGATTGAAATATGCAAAATAAGCCATGTACTAGATACAATGATATATATGAATTTTTAAACCTTTCTGTATATTGCTACATGTGTTATTTCTAAAAAATCATGTCATATGTCCAGTTCAATTATTTTCGAGATATTGACATTTGAAATTCGTGATTTTTGATATATTTTCTGACTGTAAAATTAAAATGGCTGGATTTAAAATGAAACGAATTGTACATTCATATCTTAGTTTAATGTTTTTGGGAAGTAGAAATTCTTATACTTTTGCTTAGATAAAAAATTGATATAAGAAACCATATATAAATTAAGTTTCACATGTGCAATTAGTTTTTTTGCAATTCCAACCATTTCTATTTTACAGGCTGCCAAATTGCCTAAAATGACAAATTTCAAATATCAATATCTCGAAAACAGATGAACTTAGATATATATTACAATAAATTAGCTTATATTTATGTAACTGTATTCTTTTATTTAAAAAAGTCATGGGACATCGTCATTCCTAGTAGGTGGCTGTATATTACGATTTAATGTAAAAAAATGTACAAAATGTTCATCTAAAAAGAAAAATCGATGTAATGAAGTAATTTTCCAAAAGTCGTTGATTTTCTAATGTTTCTTACATTCCAGGCCTATATATACCCTGTATCTATTTTAAAATATGTTTATATATTTGTTGAACCTTTATTTAAAGTGCTATTAATTGTTCCTGTTTTAAAGTAATCACATTATATTTAAAGTTAATTAAAATTCAGTCACGGGCGGAATGCAAAAATGTCGTCAGAATTTAAATTAGATAATTCAGACGGCCCGAAATTTCAAATATTTCAGGTAATAAAAGTTAAGAGTTAGCGTTGACTTAAATTAATTTTTTAATTACATATTGAAAGTATAACAAATTGAGTTTCTAATTCTTTAAATTATAGATAAATAATTCAATATATGAGCCATATATAGAAGATATGGGAATATTCTTGAACCATATAAGCTAGTTTTTTCCATGTTTTAGTGTTCGTAAAACATCTAAATAGTTATTTTTATCTGAAGAGCGTGAAACAAAACTATTTACTAGTCAGTGATTGTTCACCCAAGCGGAAAAAAAGAGGTAAAAGGAGAAGTACTACGTTTGCCACAACATTTAATTTTAGACCAGCTCAGCTTTAGATCGTCAAAATATTTTTCTTAAATAAATTACGCTTTTAAAAGTCACACCGACTTGTGAAAATCATATTTGAAAATATTAAGCAGTTCAAAAGTTACGGAGAAAAAAATGTTTTTTTGACAGATGTCAAAATAAGTTTTTCAAATAAATTGCACTAAAAGCAAAAAACGACTTTTTGACAGTCGAAATATTAAAAACAATTTTAAGCAGTTTAAAAGTCACGAAAAAACAATCTATTTTGCAGCTCTCAAAAAAAATTACATAAAATATCCTATTATCGAATACCCTAAATCGATGCTTTGAATTCTATAAGAGTTTGAGTAAAGAAAAAATAATAATAATTCACTGCTGCGAAAACAAAATTTTAGCTATTTATTACAGCTCTTAAACCAAAATTTGTAAAGAAAAAAATTACTTACTTCCCCTGTTTAACATAATATATGCTTTAACTATATACCGAAAACCTGCCAAATCAAATAGTAAAACTCGTTTTTTAATTCTTTTTCCTTTGTCAGGGGGATGCTTCAACCATTTTAGGCTACTGTGTATAATGGCCAAATATTACTCGTATCCAAAAATTAAACGCTTTTTGTATTGTATTTATATATATATATATATATATATATATATATATATATATATATATATGTCAGCTTTGGACTAATAGTTATAAGTTTTTATATTATTTGTCAGTTTATGAATATTATGTTAAAAATTTAAGCGGCCCGAGTGACGTGTTCGCTGTGATATTATACTCGAAGTTGCGGCGACAATGTTTGCTTTGAAAATGATTATGTAATGTTTCATCGGTAGGTCGGCTCGATCGTGGCAGGGGAACACGTCGCAGGGAAAAAGGGAAGCAGAAGCATGATAGTGAGTTCGATAGTGTTTTGTTTGGTGTTTGTGCCACGGGTTTTGTGTATTTTTTTAATATATTCCTATAAATATATTTCTGTATTCACGATAATTTGTGTGTGCATATTTCACTAAGTGATCATATTTTACTCTTACATCAGAAGTGGGATATAACCCGCCCTCAAAATGAGCAACGACTCAGGTGTATCAGAGGCACAGTCGGCCGTGGATCAGTTTGCCAGAATTCTCGTTGATTTTCTCAGAGCATTGAGGAGTGAACCTCAGCAAACAGCAACCGTTTCGACCACCATAAATATACCGTTATTCGATTCGAAAAATGGTGATGCCGGAGCATTAAAATGGTGTATAGAAATGGAAAAACTAGGTGACATTTCTAAATGGTCAAATTTTGAACTACTTTCTAGAGCATCGAGTGGTCTTTTAGGTAAGCGATAAAACCTTTTAAGTTTGGAAAATAGTAACTGAAAAATCTGTGTAGTAGACCATATTACGCTTTATTTGACTTTATTTATCTCCATATGCACGAGTAATTTTAGTATGGTTTATGTAACTATTGCTAATCTGAATTGCGAAATAATTGAACTATGTACTGGTATACAGACCCGATATCACCTTGCAATCCAAAAAAGACAAGATCACTTATTTAATTGACATGGCTGTCTCCAACGACGAGAACATTCAACCGAAATTCAGTGAGAAGATCGCCAAATACACCGACTTGGCAATGGAAATAAAAAGCCTGTGGAAACAGGAAAAAGTTATTATTGTTCCTCTCGTCATATCAGTAACAGGCCCTCATCCTAACAACGTTTACACCGCATTTGGCTCAATTAGGTCTTAATACAGACATTTACAGGAACATCCAGAAATCGGTCATTTTGAAAACATGTAGCATCGTTAGATCATTTCTTAATACACAATAGTTGATTTTTTTCCTTTTCCTTTTTTGTATTTACTTGGTATAATCCCGCCAGTATAAAATACAACCACAAGAATACTGTGAGACAACAAAAAAAATAATAATAATGGTCATATTTTTCAAGAATTTTTAGAAAAAGATGGTTCTTTTTTTTATAAAAACTATCAAAGCTGTGGCTATGTAAAAATAATACGTGTTATGTCATGAAAAACCCATGACGTAAAAAACAAATAAGCCTATGAAATATTTGTGGGGCGAACATAATCGGCGTGAATTTGGCAAGAATATTTTTCACATATCGGTAAAATCTGAATTGTTTTTTTTAACGTACTAAATTATTACCACACAAAAGTTTTACTCGACGGATGATTAGTTGCGTAAAGCTCAAAAGAACGATCTCGAGACTCAGGATATTAAGCGACAATTTTTGGAAGGCAAACTGACACATGATTATTTTGTTCAGAACGACATTTTGACCAGAAAAGTTTATCCGTCTCAAAATCCAACCATATATCGTGGCCGTTTAGGCCTGCTAAAAATCTTTCACGATGAGCAGTGCCACGTAGGGCCAGACAAAACATTCGCAAAAGTCAACCATTATTTCCTGGCTTCCAAAAATGACGAAATTCATTAAAAAACACTGCGATCACTGTTTGTAGCGCATCATTAATAAAAAACATACTGGTGCCAAGCAAACTAGACTGCATCCTATTGATAAAAAGCCAGTCCCAATATTGACGGTACACGCTGATTGTGTCCTTCCATTCCTGGAATCACCTGATGGTTACAAGCACATCCTATTGCTCGTTGATGCTTTTACGAAATATTTGTTCTTAATGCCCCTTAAAACGCTTTCTGGGGTAGAAACTTCAGATGCTTTAAAATTACATCTCGCTATGTTTTCCCTAACAAAGACTCCGATTTCTGATATGGGTACTAACTTTACAGACAAAACAGTGAAAGTTGTTTTAACAGGCCTGGGTATAAATCATCATTTGATCGCAAAACGTGCGCCTCGGGAAAACGGCCAGGTATGTCTCAACCGTTTTGGATCTTTTACGCACCGAAATTAATTCTAAAAATAAATCAGAATGGCAGAGTCTGCTTTCCAAAATACAATCCACTTTAAACATGTCAGTACAAAATACTACAGGCTTCACACCCACCTACCTCCTAATTGAAGTTAAGGGTAACATTCCCGATATCAAAACACTAACAGAATCTGTCAGAGTCGGAAATCTCGGAAAATCTGGAAAATGACAGGAAACTGGAATACGGGCGGATGCGGAAACAGGCAGAGTAGGACAAGATATTGTCGGACGAGTAAACTGAGCGTCGAAATAGCGAAGGTAATTTTAAACAACTTAAAATTAAACAACTTAACTATTTCAGCTTTATAATTAGTAAAATAGTTTTAGTTTGGTTGCTTTAGAAAGGTTTTGAAAGCTTATCCGTTTTGCCTAATATTAGTGAGTTGGAAGCTACTACGCTTTGCCTAGCATGCGTTGAAAGCTACCACGCTTTGCTCGAATGGGGTTTAAAGCTAAAACGCTTTGCCTAACGTGAGTTGAAAGCTAGCACGCTTTGCTCGACGGAGGTTAAAAGCTGAAACGCTTTGCCTAATATGAGTTGAAAGCTACCACGCTTTGCTCAAAGGAGGTTGGAAGCTAAAGCGCTTTGACTAACGTGAGTAGAAAGCTATCACGCTTTGCTCAAAGGAGGTCGAAAGCTGAAACGCTTTCTCTAATGTGAGTTGAAAGCTCTTACGCCTTGCCCAAGGGAGATAGGGAACTAATACGATTTTCCTAATGCATGTTGAATGTTAATATTTTTTATCTTGTGAAAGAAATTAAATTTTATATTTGACTAGATTTGCTCCATCTGGACGAGATAGTTATAAAAACACACATTTTGTTTTAGGTGTCCAAAAAAAAATAATGCTCCTAGCTTTGATAGGATATCAACTGCCTATGGTTATGTAATTCGAGAGCGAATTAAGTGTCACACAGAAAGTTTTTATATTATTTGTTAGTTTATGAATATTATGTTAAAATTTTAAGCAGCCCGAGTGACGTTTCACGGCCGGCTCGATCCAGACAGGGGAACACCTCGCAGGGAAAAAGGGACGCAGAAGCACGATAGTGAGTTCGATGGTGTTTTGTTTTGTGTTTGTGCCACGGATTTTGTGTATTTTTTGAATATATTCCGAATACAGCAATATGTATTCACGGGAATCTGTGTGTGCATATTTCACTAAGTGTTTAGATCATATTTTACTCTCACATGTTTGCCTATACACAACAGAAAGTCTAAAACATTGTTCATCCAAGTTAAATACTACTTTTTAAAGCACAGGTTAAAATTTACATCCCCTGCTGCACAACGAGATTCATTAATCTCACTTTAATTACTGCCGCACAGACGCCGATCTATATAAAAACATTATTTGAACTCCAGTCGGGTTTTGCATTATTAAAGTGTAATTAAACGGTATATTGTTCTTGGGATCATAAACTGGATTTCTGTGTAGAACTAAAAAATTATTTTTAAATTACGTAATTTATTTATGTGGTTATTTGATTTTTTTTGACTAGATGTACTTTTCGTAATTATTGGGACGGGCAGCAGTTGTAAATATCTAGTGATTCTATTATTAACGTGTCTTTTTAAAACATGATGGAAAAAGGAGTCAGGCTGGTTGATTTTTTTTATTTCTCCGAGTTAAAGATAGTGTTAACCGACTTTAAAAGAAAGTAAGAGATTCTCAATTTGATTCCATGTATTTTATTTTAATGTATGTACTTATACCAATTACTCAGTGAGGGTTTGACCAATATGGATGCATTTTTAGGAAATATTTAGGGTAATATCGAGGTAGTTCTTTAGACTATAGAAAGCATATTAAAAAGAAAGGGATGTAAAGAGGTATTTAAATCACCTCATTTGAGTACCTCTTTATAAACCACGTTTGTTGTTGCATTATCTGGCTGTAAAATAGCCGAGCTACTACGCGACCTTTCTCTCATGCGACATAGGAAAGATAATCGTAGCGCAAGTCTACTCCAGCTCTCCAGATTGCCCTTGAGCTTTATTAATTGTCATGGCGAAAGCTTCAAAGGAAACTGTACACATTTAAACTGAAAAGGATAGTCTGACGGAATTAAAGGGCTACGTGGTATAAAAACTGTTTCTCCTAGACCAGGGCCAGAAATAGTAGTAGATTCTATTACACAGAAATAATAGTAGATTCTATTACATGGTTTGTAATGTTTTAACCTGTAGCAGAGTTCTATTATACAAGTTTGGTGGTTTTAAATTTCGAATAAGCATCACTGGTGCCCCCACTTTTAAAGTTAATTCATGAGGAGAGATTTCTGAAGGGTTTAGAGAGTGTAGGAACACGACAGGTTAATTAACCGCATTTTCGTAGTCTATAACTACGTCTTTTGAGTAGTATGTTAATTGTGGAGCAGTAATTTTTTCCAATTAAGCTAAATTTATTTCATCTGCTGTGCTACTTTTTGGAATTAATATAGCTCGTTTTTTTAAACCAAGAAGCTGTTTTATTTTGACAACTTTCGAGGCCACTATAAACATTTAAGGGGTAGTTTCACACCCCTGGAAACTGAGTTTCAAAGAATCCCTTCTTAACGAACCTCTGTACTCTAAAATCAAGCGCTTTGCACAACCTCAGCTTTCTACGGCAGACGGTTTGAGAAAGGTCGCAAAAATTAATCAACCCGATTTTTTCAAAAACCCTTTATGAATTTATAAAAAATCTTAAAATATGCAATAAAATAAAATAAAAAGCACGTGTTCACCTGTTTTTCCGAATAACTAATTGTTTTTTAAATTAAAAATTTAACATTAAAGGGGTTGTTTCAGCCCCTTGGACACCCTGTCTCGGTTTAAAACAAAATATACTATAATATTTAAGGGATAGTTTTACCCCTTTGGACATATTGTATGAATTTTTTAAATATAAAATATTGTATTATTTAAGTAATGGTTTCACCTATTTGAACACCCTCTATGAATTTTTAAAAAATCCTAAAATATGTAAAAAAATAAATTAAAAACACATGTTCAAGCAGTTTTCCGAAAAACTGACCGTTTTTTAAATAAAAAATATTGTAATATTTAAGGGGTGGTGTCACCCCCTTGGAATTTGAGTTTTGAAAAATCCCTTCTTATCGAACCTTTATACCCTAAAATCAACCCGTATGCCAAAATTCAGCCTTTTACCTCAAGCGGCTTGAGCCGGAGCATGATGAGTAAGTCATTCAACTAAGTCTTGTGTGATATGTTTTTGATGGATCTATATAGTATTGTGAATTCACTAAAATGAAGTAATAGCTTTTTCATTAGAAGAAGTTAAGGGAATAATAAGGTAGTTTCTTTTTTCAGCAGATTTTGAATTTAAAATATTAGTGTGATCGTAATTAAATACGAATGCATGTCTTCTGTAATTTTATAATGCAATTCTTGTAGTCTATTTTGTTGGAAAAAGGTGATTATATTTTTACGGTTTTTGTCCTGATTATTGGAATATTGTATTTTAGAACAGTCTGTTAATTATTCTGTTTGGTAGAGTGTTATACAATTTTTAAACTCTCTCCAAATCAAGTTCAGGACTTCCTGGGTCTTCGTCACTTTCTCTGATTTTGATGCATTCTTTTTGGCAGTTTATATAAAGTCAAGTGTCGGTTCTTTTTTTTAAGATTTGTTAGAAATTTAGAAGTTTTAGCATAATTTGGAATAAATCTTTGGAAATAACCGGTCAACCCTAAAAATGATTTAATTTGTTTTACATTTTTCGGAACTGGAAAGTCTCGAATTGCTGAATTTTTGTCGGATTTGGTTTTATTCCGTTATGTGTAATTAAATATCCCAAACAAGCTACTTCTTTTCTTAAGAATTCGCACTTATCGGGTTGTATTTTTAAATTTGCTTTTCATAATTTGAAAAATTCCTGTTTTTGTCTATAAATGTGCTCGGTAATTGTATGACTGTAGATTATGATGGCGATTATATAAACGGCACATCTTTTATTTTGTATACTCACAAGTATGTTGTCTATGACTCTGTAAAATACCGCTCGTGCATTTTTCAGTCCAAACGTCATCCTAAGAAATTCATAATGTCAATTTTCTATGAAGAATGCTGTTCTTCTCTTGGGTCAATTTCAATTTGTTAAAAGTCTAAAGTCAAATCTAATGTTGTAAAATATTGACAGTGTTCTAGCTGGTCAAGAATATCAGTGGTAAATATTTGGTAAAATATATCGATCTTGCTTGCAATTTTCATTTAGGTGACGGAAAACGTTTACAGCACTGTATTTTTGTTTTCCAGAGGAATCTAGTTTTTTTTGGTACAACTCATAATGGGGGTGACCGTGGATAAATCGAAAGCTGTATAAACCCTTGGCCTAGAATCTTGTTAATTTGTATTTTTACTTCTTTTTTGTGGACATAAAGATATGTGTAAGACTTTGTATATATAGGTTTAGTATTTTTCGTGTGAATAGAATATTTGGTTTTACTTGTAAAGGTCAGCTTGTGACCTTCAATGTAGAAAATGTTGGAAAATTCTAAACACAATTCCAATATCTTTTCTTTTTCTTCTTCATTGATATGGTCTAAACGTAATTCATTTATTATTTCTTCTTCTCTTGTCAAATTAGTCGGGTTTAAACGATTTTCTTTATTAAAAGTTTGGATAGATAAATTATTTTTCATAAAAGATTCAAAATTTAGGTTACAAAATTCTGTTTTCGGAATCATATTTACATCTAAGACTTATATATAAAATTTTTCTTTCTCGTTTATTTTTACTATAGCATTTAAAATTCTAAATAACAAAATTGCTTCGGTATTTTTAAATTTGTTTTAAATTGATATACTTATTATTATTAGCTGACTCGACTCTCTACGTGTTGGATACTAAAATTTGTTATCAGTTGATTATTTTTTAGATCAAAAACAACCCATCAAATTCAATGTCAATGTCGCAGATAAAAACTTTATGTGGGTTATTATACGTAAATGGGATTAAAACTGACTCTGTAATTAAAATGTTTTCATTCGTGATACCTTTTACTGTAATATTTTCAGGAAATCTTGTTGAGTAATTTTGGCATGCTTTAGGTTTAAATATAAGCCAGAATCTATTAAAATTTTAAAAATATTAATTTGGTCGTACATATATTTAAAAAAATTGTGTTGACAAATCCTGTATATTTTGTGTTTCTGATGTTTCTATAAGAAAAGTTTTGTTACACTGAAAAATATTTTGATTATCATTTGAACAAATTTCGATAAAATTTCCGGTAAAATTTTCTTGATACGTATTTTCAAAACTTAAGTTTCGATTTTGAAAACCTTGATCATCGTCATAGTATACTGTATAGTATTTTCAAAATTTGGGTTTCCGTAGATTGTAAAATTTTTATTTTGAATGTCACTATACTGATAATAACTACTATCAGAACCGTATATATTTCAGAAAGTGTGTATTCGCACTGCATCGACATTATTTTGAATGTCTACCATTTTTGAATTTTTAATAGACTTTATAAAATATTTGAAAAAGGTCAATATAACTAGCGAGTTCAAAACCATTAAACAATATTAAAATATTTTTAAGTTTAGATATACGTAAATGATGATTCAATGGGAATGTCTTCAGTGAAGTTTTCACTTTTTGAAAAAAAATGCATGACCGCCAATTGTTATCTCGTGGAGAGCAGAAAATACATAAAAAATTATTTTATTATGAAAATTAAATATATACAACTTATTGCCTCCAAAAGGAAATAATAATATTCTGAACTGAAGAGAATAATATTTTAGACTGAATTTGAACTGTAAAACGACTTGAAGTGTTTAAGCTTTAAACTTAATATTAGGTAGATACTTCTGAACTTTCAGCGTTGTCTAAGTTTAAAACGGAATATCGTCTGCTTCTGATCTGAGGCTTGTTTATTAAATTTCAGGTATCTTTACTCTTTTTGGTGTGAAAAACATCTTTTCGAAAGTTTTGTGTCGTTTAGTTTTTATCATGGTTGTTTATTTGAAACGCAAAAGATGTAAGCAAAAAAGGGTTCTACAATTAATTGAAGTTGTAAACACCTGTATCCTTTACAAATGCATACTAAAATAAGAACTTGTATTTTTAATAGAAATAGAGTAAATTTCTGATATAACGTATATATATATATATATATATATATATATATATATATATATATATATATATATATATATATATATATATATATATGTAAATATATATATATATATATATATATATATATATATATATATATATATATATATTATTAATATTATCAAATGATTCCTCTCAAAAACCCCGGCGGTATATCCATAAGAAAATTTAAGCCCTAGTAAATACTTTATCATAAAACCGCTGCTAAACGATTTTTTTGGTACTAACTACCCTTATTGTGAGTTGAAATTTCATGATGACAAATAACAGCTCTTCTCCCCTTCAGTTAATTTTGTCCCGAGGGACATTACTTTGTTCGTTTTTTCCTCGTTCATGGTCGCCTACGTACTCTCGTGGTGTTAATAAAGAGCCTTCATTAAAAAAGCGCTATTACGGCTAGTAGGGATTAAAAGGTGCATAAACTAGAAATATAGAATATGTATGGCATAATAATTTGTAACAGAAGTTGAATTAAAAATATACATAAAATAAGCAAATCTGTTCACTAGAATTCTAAGAAGAAAGTCATTAAAATTGGGAAAAACACTTGGGCACACTTGAGTATACAGAGTTCGGCATTCTTTTGGTATGAAAAAGTTGTGTATATATTTTTTTCAAATAAAACAACGTTAATCCATTTTCGACTTTGATGGGTAATTCTAAACCTTTTTTCTTTAGAGGCTTGATAAATGTAAACTAAAAAAATATTGTGTTTAAAAAATAAAAATATGTAAAATATGTAGTAAAAAAATTTTTGGTATCCATAAATGCAACGTATAACTCAAAATTTTGTTGTCAATTATGTTTTAACAAACGTATCAATTACAGAGCACACTAAAGTTGGCGGCCTCGTTTTTTAAAATAGGGACGGAACTCAAGATTAACCTTCTTTCATCCCTTGTCATGGATTTTTAAAGCGGGTTAAATAAAATAGGTCAGAGCTAAAATATTATGCGCTATAAATTTTCCATGTAGTTTCGAGGCAGCTTGCGTCTTAATTAATTTTATTATGAGTAATTAGTATGTATTAAAAAATAAAAATGTATATGCACGTCACATTGCTGACACTTTATTTATTTTTTTAACAATAATTTATTTTTTACTTTTTAGTCTTAAACTATCTTTATCATATTACCGGTAATGTATTGGACTCTGGAAAACGAACCAAATCTCGAGAAGTATGCTAACTCGTACCATCGATACCATCGAGATGATTAGATCAGGTGTCGAATTATGTACTGGTACCAAAGGAGTCCAAACTTAACGAGTTTACTAGCCTGTACCATTTAGCACATTAGAACTGATCAGATCAACTGGATGTTAACAAACTATTGTATTGTCAGCCCTACATATAATTCCAAAAATTCAAATCGATATTGCAATTAGAAGTAGATTAAAATCCACTTCCTAGATTTTGTTTATATACGTAGTTACATACAAGAGAACTTAATAAAAGCGTGTTAAAAAATATCACATGCAAACGAAATATCCATGCAGTGTTTTATTAAGCGTAAATACAAGCCTGAATGTATCTAAATACTTTAATTATTTGGTCAATAATTGTTAGTTTACTTTTAGGACATATATAGGCATAATTACATTGCAGAAATAAATTCTAAAATACGACATAGCGCCATAGACACCATTATTTGCTGTTTACTTTATTCGTTTGGAGTAAAGGATATTCAAGATATATTATATTAAACCATATTTTATACTAAAAGTTTTTTGTTTTTCTTGGGTATAGGTTTGATTTACGAAACTTATTTTTCTGCAACTAGCTCGACGTTTCGCTACTTGTTTGAAGCTTTTTCAAGAGCATTTTAATGCATGTCTAAAAAATAATATACATAACATATGAATTAGTACTTTTCAACAAACATACTTAACAAAACAAACATTCATACTACCTATTTAAAAATTACTTAATTAAGATATTTTTGTAGTCAGCATTTAATAAAACAACTATGGCTTAAAGTATTAAAATAAATTTTATATGTTCTTTACTTTGGAAACGTCGTTTTCGATCGAAAAAAACAGGTGATCAGTCGGAACTTTTACAAATTTTAACCTAACGCGCTCGTTCTGGCATCAAAAGAAAGGGAAACATAAACCATTTCTTTTACCGATAATAACATTTTTTCAAGTTTCAAACGGAAAGATTGATTTTGATCGACTTTCATTTTACACTTAAAAACGTCCGTACGCGGCACAATAACACTTTTAAGGCCACAATACCTACATAAATTATACGTGGAGTACTATTAAATAATGTTGTTTAATCGAATTTAGAAATTCGAATTTATACAAAAAGTCACATGTATAGACTTCCATACATAGAATACGGGAAAAATAAAGTCCTTAAAACTTCAAAATAACTTAGGAAAAATAAAAATCAAATTTCACGCAGCTCTACAAAAACGCTGGTGCTTCTACACGTTCGAGATTGGGAATGACCAACATACCCAGAATTGTTTGCTCCAAACGTGCATTTCGGGTAGAGACCGTGGATCGCTAACAAAACCAACGCGCTTTCTGGCTAGATTCAGTAAGTTCAAGTCATTTGTAAAGTCAACGAGTGTAGTACCGAAGTCGTCAATAAGGAATTTTTCCTTCAATGGGGGATGCACGCTGTAGCTTCTATCTGAAATTTTGCATAGAACTTAGCTCTAAAGTAGGATTTTTGCTCATGCGATTCGCCAAAGAGTCGTATGTCATAATAACCATGCATGCGTACAGCTTGCTGGGGTAATCAGAAGATTGTATGGTATTCTAAATTATCGTGTAGAAAAAGCTAGAGGTAAGCCGCCGAAGTCGGACTCTTTGCAACCCCACTCGAAGCTATTAGTTTACTCTTTGTGCTTAATTATTGTTTTGGCGAAATTTTACAAGTGTTTATTATTTTATTTAACTTAACCCGGTAGTGCATTTAATTCCCTTGAAGTGTTTGAAAATTTCTGAACTTCCAATTCTTAGCCTTCAGCAGTGTTGACTTTAATTTTTTAAATTTTTTTAAAAAAGTGAACTTACTCATAATAATTAAAGCAAATAATTGTTTTATCAAATCATTAAAAACATTTAATAAATTATTTGAACATTTAAATATTTTTGTAACTGACTTGTGTGCTATTTTAAATGGGAATTAATTTGGATAATTTTTTTTTATGACTTGACTGATCACAACCACTTGTAGGCAATATTAGTGTTATCTGATAAAGTCTCTCCAAGTTCGCGACCCGTTTATTTATTAATTTGCTTAATAATATTTTGCTTTTAAATAAGTAACTTTGGCTATTTTTTAAAGTGTCATTGAAAACTTAAACGAATTTTATTTGAACACTACTTGTTTAATTACTGTGAGCTATAATTATCTCAATTTAACTTGACATCTTTTAATTTATTCCTATCACATCAATCATATTGCTTTGACTCATATGTTGATTGGTATTTGTTATTAACAACAAGAAGTTTAAGTTCTACCTTTACTGAGTCGATCTTTTTTAATTATGACATCGAAACTGTGTCTAATAAAGGTTCTCTCCTTAATCGGATGGTTTCTAAATTTATCAGATAAGAGTTGCAGTAGTAAAGCGCATATACTGGGTGTTTTCCCGAATTAGGGCAAGTATAGGTTAGGGTAGTATTTAATCCCTATCAGATTTTTGGCCCGACAGCTACCGAAACTTATGAGCTCTCTTGACAGTAGAGGCTTGTCTGGAGCAAGTGCATTAGAACAACCGTGCCTTATTATAAACAACTGAATATTTGAATTTATTTATTATTCATTTAGTGCATGATACTTAATGTGCATGTTGTAGTGGTATTTTAGAACTACCATAAAGTAGAATTATCGCGACAATATTTTCGAGGCGCGTGAAACGCCGTGGTGAAACAAGAAGTATTTATTATTATTGTTGCTAAATTTGTTATAAAAAATAATTTTAATTGTTGTTAACCTCAAAATTTTTTTTTAACTACGTTTTTTAACAACTGTTCCTTTGATAATATTTTTAAGTAAGCTTTGGTAAGAAAGTGAATTTTGCTGATCGCTACCCGACGTAAGGGTTAGTTTTAAAAAAATCAGAAGGATTACTTGATAACCTCCTAAAAGGAATATATAATTTATAACTTTGATGAAAAATAGGAACAATATTTCCCACCAAAAAACAATAATAAAATTAAAAAAAAGGTCCATTGGACAAATATTAAAATTTTAATTTAATTATTTTATTGTTTTTGTGAAACTTGTCACCATAAGTTGTATTGTTGTCCACATGACATACATTTTATAAACATTGTAGTTAACGCAAGGCGATTATTGCTAAGCTTCTTTTGCTTTTAAAAAGACATTGAATATAAACTCTTACTCAGTTGAACAAACTTTGGGACTTAAAATTGTGAAGTGAATTAATTGATTTATCCAAAAAATCAGTGAAGTGAAAATAAACTTTGGAACAATATTAAATATAAACTAAACTGCACGTCCCTTGAAAGACTTTACGCCAAGCTTAAAGTAAGCCACTTTTGTCAGTGTTTAAATTTTAACCAAATAATTTGTAAATTAGCTATAGAAATTTATCCACCGGGCGTGCACGTCGTAAGGTATAATGAAACGTAGTTAATTTTAAGATATATGAATTAGCAATGTTATTTTAAAAAGCTATCATTTAAACAAACTGACTTACTTTGCCCCATAATACCTTCCCGTCGCAACTCTCAGAACTTGTTTCACAGGTGTGAAATTTGGTAAAAAATAAAAATAATTAATAAATAGCATATTTGGGCAGAAACCACCTCCAGGCTCTGTTTTCCAATAAATATGGCTAAATTCTCACTCAGCGACTTTTCTTCCCCCTTAGCGTCCATGGAACTTCCAACTTTCTTTGAGGCGGATGCTCACTTTCTAGAGGGGAGCCGGGTAAATGGTGGCGGAACCTCGGCTAATTCTTCGGGGTTAGCTCCAATAAATAAAACCCTTATTAAAATCAACCCCGTGCATACGACTAGCTTAAAATATGAAAATGATGTAGTTAATCTTAGTATCATTAGTAATAAGCATGAACTAAGTAGTATAAGCAACTTACCTTATGAAGATGAGAACTTAAAGGAAGAAAGAAACAACCTAATAGACATAGCCAATAGCTACTCCTAAAGAGAGAATTTAAAAGAATCTTTTTGACACTTCGTGTAGGGCCGAATTGGAGCCTTTAAATGACCTTTTGTCTAGTACAAGTAATAAAGCTAAAACTACAGGGCAAAACCTTAAAAATTATATTCTCACCATTACACACCAAAACATCATAGAACACTTTCGATTTTAGCCTCAGTAATACCGTCATTATTATTGTGGTTGTTTACAAAAAAAAATCTAAAAAACTAGGTTTTATATATATATATATATATATATATATATATATATATATATATATATATATATATATATATATATATATGGTACAGTATATATTGAATGGTATATAAAGTTTATTATTAAACGAATGGAATTTTAAATGTAACCAAATATTCTCCAAATTCAAATACCTATAACTTTTGTAATATTTCGAAACTCACATTTTTTGCTAAAGATTTTCTTTTTTAATTATCATAATCTTTGTTGTTCCTTATTTCTATATAAAATAACAAAACTCAAAGGAATATACAGTTATTATGCCCCTCTAAACCTTTATATTTAGGTATGAAGTTTCACAAAGATAATTGTTATTATCATTTTAACTGTCAACTTGCAAAGTGCATTTAATAATATTATTGCGAGAAACTCTTGTACGGTCTAAACCTGAATACAGAAAAGCACTTTGCGTGCGGTCACTCCACGTAATATTTCAGTAAATTCCAGCGCTTTTTGGTCATCGCCGTAGTTTATCTGACTTTACAGTGCGGGTATTACAGTTTTAGAATATTTATTAACTTCATAACAAAACCGGGGTTGAGTGCATGCGACAGGCATACCTGATGACGTGGTAATTTTGTGCAATATTTTTTAAACTTAATGAAGGTTTACTCAAACAAATGTGTGTTTATTTTACAAAAATAAAACAATATAAATCCCTGTTTTCATATTTAAAATATTTAGTGAGTAATATACGGTGATTACACTGGAAATTTTAAAATAAACAATATATAGGGAAACATACTGTTCATGATCTATATGAATATTTGTTTGAAAAATACATTAAAAGCAAAAAAAGAAACAAAAAACCTGAGTGCCTAAATACCGACCAACTGACTAAAAAGAAGAATACAAACCAAAAAAGCCTATACTACAATATTAATAGATGAACACAAACAAATTTGTGGATATTAGGTATATTATTTGCAGCTTTTTTATGACCATTTATTGAAGTTTAACTGGTTATTTGGTTCAAACCTTGTAAGTCGATTTTGAGCCCCAACTTAAAATGTTGAGTATATAAGTATTTTCGATGACATTATTTTGATTTTCAAAGATATTTAAAACCGTTACCATCCTGAAAATGATCAACATGCTAGTAACTCGTTCTCACAGACTTTTTCGGTTCCATAATGTTTATAGTAATAAATTAAACACTAATTCTAGAGCTACGTCTCCGCCCCCTGGTTACCTGAGCTATGAAGTATAAGAAGGTTATTTTAGGCAAAAAGCTGTTTCCGTATCTTTGGAATATCCACGCTTAGCTTACTGAAAATACTTTCTAAAAATGCGGCAATTTATAAAATTTCGTTTTCCCCGGTGCTACTTTCTATTCAGAACAAATCCGTCTTGCATTAAATACAATTTTAATAGATTTTTTTTCTCTACCTTTTGAAATTGTTCAAGAATTTTATTAAGTTTCACATTAACCGTGTATTCATGTGTCCTGACGAGTCATTGTCTTCAGTGACAGTGAACTGAACAATTTGTTTCATATTTATGCATCTTCCGTCCGTCCAGTTTCACCTTACCGCAAGAACAAGACAAATATAGCAAATAAAACGTCTATATTTAAAAGCGTTTCTAAAGTTTTTCTTAATCGCCCGGACTATAACTTCAATTTAATAATATCTGCAGACATATACTAATACAGATAATTAAATCTTATAGGAAATTACTTGCGTAATGAAATATGTAGAATAAAATTACTACCTTTGCATATTAATTTCTAAATAAAAATCATCTTTTATTTAAATATACAAAAATATAATATTGATTTTATTGTCTATATACTAAAATTTTGCTTATAAGGACTTTGTCTCTAATATTTATTTTTCTGGCCACAGGTTCTTCAGAGGCAGATTAAGGGCCTAATACCTCTCGCCTCTCTCTCGTGACATCAACCACACAGGCTTAAACTAATTCGGAGATCTATAGGAATTATAAAAAAGGGGAGATTTTGGAGAATTACGGCCTTATCTTATGTATTTTTTATTTTTTTCACCATCACCCAAGGATCATAAACCACACAGGATAGTTACTTCTCGTAAGCGTAACGTTCGCCGTTTCTCGCCCACCGCGAACATCAATGATCGGGTGAATGACGTATTCCGGCCTTGTCAGTCTACAGATTAATTATTAGTTACGTTGCTCTGCAATAGAAATTTGCCTTTTAAGCATTGTTTTCTCAATATTCTTTAGTTTTAGTGGTAATAGATCACACAAGTTTGAAAAAGCATTGTTCGTGCATAGTGAAACATAATTAGCTAAGGAAAGAATTAGAACTTCTTTTATAACTGATATATTTACTTCTGCAGAAGTCTACATAACAAAAAACCATGTCTGGGAATATGTGTGCTGTGTATAATTTCAAAAATAGTTACAAAAATCACTACAGAAGTTACACCTCTCATAGGTTTCCAAAATTAACAGTGTGTACACCGGTCCAGTAGAAAAATGTTAGCTATAGATATATTTGGATTTAATTTTTTAATAATTTTTCAGGCAAGTTTTGTTTTTTTTTAACATATAGCAGGTACTTTTAATTTTAATTTTTACACTGGATTGATGCTTTATTAGTATTAATACAAATCTCAACCTGGTTAATTAATCTAAAAGTTATTTATACTTAGGTGTCAGAAGCCTCTGTAGTTATTGGGTTTTTTGTTTCCATTTTCGTTGTAAAAGTGGTTATATTAAGGTATTTTTTGTAATCTCTGAAATACATTATTTTTTAATTTTGAAAAAAATATGTATGCCAATAGTAAGAATTATTAAAAAATCATATAATCATGTTTTTACTTGCCTGATTGAGAATCACTTTACCTATTTGCTTTTTAAATTGATACATTTAGGTACCTGAATTACAGAAAAGTGCTTATTTCTATATAACGATTTGGGTCATCCTGTCATAAAAGTACATAATATAATAAAATTTCATGAATTAAGAAGGCACTCATAATAATATATTTTTGTCTTGACATAATGTTTAAATTATTTCCCAATCATTTATTTTTGTGTCCAAATATAAATTCCTAAAACATTTTGATGATCAATTGATCATTGCTTATTGACCGAAATTCATATGGTAATGTTGCTGTATTAGTTTAATACAAAATTTGTCGTAATTTATTGCAATAAAAATCAAAAGAATAGTATCAAAAGCTCGCTCCGTTAAACTGACGGAAATAAATTACCGATGTAACCATCCTGTGTGGTTTAAGGTTCTTGCCCATCACCCTCCCCAAGCATCCCTCGGTATGCCCGCGCATTTTGTGCGTTATATGCTTTGAGGGAGTTCATGCAAAACGAACTATCTTCCTCTACTATTCACGTTTTTTTTTACAAAAACAGAAGGATATCTACTTCTACTAGTCCGATCAGATCCTTATAAAAGACCGATTTTTCGACAAACTGTGTTAAATAACAAACACCGCGCTACATGAAGTATTTTCGTATATTCTTTATAAATTTGCTTGTGTTTAGAAAATTATAACGAAAACTCTTATTGTAGTCATTAATAAAAAAAGTGGTAGCTTGCAGCTGAAATTTGCAATTTAATTTTAAAATAGTCTGTAGTTTTTGAGTGAGCCAGCCGAATTAAATGTTTTATTTTTTTTTTAATGTAGGGTTTTTTAAATATAGATAAAAACACAGTTATACGCAAAAGAAAAATCAAATCATTACGAACGCTAATAAATAAAATGTATATATTTTTTAAAAATATATTTTTTTTTATTAAAAAAATTGTCAAATATTAAATACATTTTATTTTAATAAAAAACTATTAATTGTAAATTTTTTTTTGTTTAAAAATTAGCTTGTTGTTGTTTTGATCTTTCTTTTGTATATAATTGCATTTTTTCATTCTTTTTGTGCTTCTTCGGCAAAAGACGCATTAACTTTCAAGCTTATTAACACATTTTCAGAAATAAATTCAAGAACCGTGAACCCGGAACTTCCCTCGTCATGAATTTTCCCTTTTATTAGATATAGTGAAGTGTGGCCCAATATAGTTCCGCAGAGTCAATTATTAACACTTATATACTGTCTTCTCAAACATTTTTATCGGGAGCCATTTTGTTCCTCTATATTGGATTCGTATTAAATAGTTTTAACCTAACTAAGCGACAATTGATAAGCATAATTTTAAATAAATTGAATAATTAGTTTTTACAATGATATTTTTAAGACTGCTATTTTGTTCCGACAGATTTTATTTTTGTGCAAAATTTGGAGTCAAGAAGAAGATATTTTTTAAATGTGTTCGGATTATTTGTTGCGTTTAGATTGACAAACAAAAATTTTTTTGGCTTTTTCGCAACTGAATAAAAATATTTAACTTTAAATTGATTGAAGCAAATATTTAATAAAATTACATATCTCAACATGTAGACTAGTCTGCCTACAGAATGTTTCGATGCATAATATAAACAATATTATTTAAGCAAGCATAAGAAATTATGTCATTTACCTTAAGTTAATTATTATTAATTATAGTTTTTATTAGAATGAAAGTATTTGTACAACTACTATGTGTCTTTTGAAATTTGAAATCCAAGAGTCGGGGTCGTAACCGGTGTTCGGGCTTTTTGCTCAAGCTACCTCGACTATAATCGGTTTTTATGTATTTTGGCTCATAAAACCTGGGAAACTTCAACCCGTTTATCGCTAATTTATGTTTCTCTAGTTTAGGTTACCGATTCTCCTTTCAGTTTTCCTGGTTGGATGTGATCATGTTGTTCTTTACATGTTAAGACAAGTTCCATATTCAAACCGTATATATAGAAAATATTCTTAAGGACCTTACATTAGGACACGACGAGAGATATGTAAGTTTTAATGTCAAAAATGTATATAGCAAATTTCATGAAAAATGGTTTTGTTGACTGAATGACTGCAATAAAACTACCAATGTCGATTCCACTGGGTAGGTAATATAGTAAGAGATAGTATTTTAGATATTTATGTATTTAATGCAGATTTCAGCTTAAAGCTGCAATAAAACTACCTATGTCGATTCCACTGGGTAGGTAATATAGTAAGAGATAGTATTTTAGATATTTATGTATTTAATGTAGATTTCAGCTTCTAAGGAAAACAAACAGTGAAACTCGTATGATATGTTTATCTTAATTTAATCAAATGAAATAGTGTTTCACGCGTGTCAAACCGTGTCTCACCGAGGTAAATTATAAACATTTTTCAGAAGAGTATTTTGTTATTAATGTTGTATACTCAAGACGCCGTTTTTGTAATGACTAGGACTTGATAAGTACTTGCGTTTTGGAAATTGTGCGATATCTAAAGCTCTTCAAAGACTATTTATGCTACAGCTACAGCAAGTCTGGCATTGAACTATATACAGGCCAGATGGTCTGCAGCTAAAGTAATATATACACCTAAAGTGGATCGAAATAATCCTCTATCAAGTTCGCTTAGACCAATAAGTCTAACCTCCTTTCTGTTGAAAAGTCTGGAGAGAATACTCGATGAGCTCGATCAGTATGCTTGCCAAAAGGGCAAATCAATAGAACTGACTCTCAACAATCTTGTTGAGAGCATAAACAACTCTCTGGAACACAAGGAGATTGCAGTCGCTGCATTCTTAGATATCGAGGGAGTGAGCTGAGAGAGGAGTGTTATCTCCCTTGCTGTGGTCACTACTGGTGGCCAATCTGCTGGCTGTGGTTCGGCTGTGGGAGGTTGATCTGCAGGCATATGCCGATGATCTAGTCATCATAGTAAAAGGAAAGGCTGAAGAGGAAAACTCAGCAAACCTTCAGGAAGTACTGAACAGCACACTAACATGGTTTGAGAGGAAAGAGATGTCTATCAACCCTAATAAAATGGTTTTAGTCCCCTTCACAAAGACAAGGAATCTGGAGAGACTTCGACCACCTTCCTTACGGGGACAGGTGATACCATTTTCAGCTGAAGTGAAATATTTGGGAATTATCCTGGATAGAACGACGAACTGGAAAGCTTATCTGAATAAAGTAATTCAGAAAGCTAAACTATCCCTGTGGACCTGCCGTAAAATCTGCGGGAGGTTATGGGGTATGAGACCAAAACAGCTATATTAGCTGTACGGTTATAAGACCAGTGATTGCCTATGTTTTTATAGCCTGGTGGAGCAAGGCACAACAAAGTGTTGCCCAAGCAAATTTGAGTGGACTGCAGAGACAGGCTTGCTCGTCAATTACAGCAGCGATTCGCTCCACTTTTACAACGGCCATGGAACTCCTTTTAAAACTTCCACCACTCCACCTATTTGTGGAAGGGGAAGCAATGAGTACGACATACAGACTCCAGCATGTCACCAACAGCATGGTGGATAGCACGAGTCACATGAAATCATCCAACATGCCGGAAGTTGTGAAAAAGCCATTACATTATGTTGGGAATGCCATCGGACCTGCTACCAAAAACTGTTAGTGCACAACAAACCTACTCCGTGATCGGCCCAGGGAGAGAGGAGTGGGATTAGAATAAATCTGATCTACTGAAAGAAAAGCTATGCCTATTCACAGACGGTTCCAAAACCAATACAGGTGTAGGAGCTGGAATTCCTGGGGTAAGGCCAAAGGTTGCTCTGTCAGTAAGCCTGGACAATAACACCTATTCCAAGCAGAAGTTCATGCTTTCGAATTGTGTGCTAGAATGTTGCAGGACTAACAAATAACACATAAAACGATAAAAATATTCTCGGATAGTCAAGCAGCCCTTAAAGCCCTTGAAGCGAGTTATTGTACACCCGAAACAGTTTGGAGCTGCCAAAAGGCACTTGTTGACCTGGGGAGCGACAATAAAATCCCCTAATCTGGATAACAGAACATACGGGTTTGGAGGGAAATAAGTCTGCGGACTTTCTAGCAAAAAAAGGAGCAGAGACAAGATTCCTGGGACCTGAACCAGCTTTAGGAGTAGCCCACGAAAAGGCCAAGCTCGCAATTTTGGACTTGATTGAGGAAAAAGCTAATATTTATTGGCTTGGACTGCCAGGTCTGTCCCATGTAAAGGCATTTATCTCCCTTCCTATGAAGAAGAGGATAACAAAAAGTCTGTTAAATATGAAAAACAGAACTAAGCTCAAAACAGCAATAGGCCTATACACTGGTCAATGTGGTCTAAGACATCTCATGCACAGGACGGGGCCTGAAGATAAATCCGAGTGCCGCCTATGTATGGAGGATGACGAGACAGCCAGCCATGTGCTGTGTGAATGCCCGGCAGCTGCCAGGATCACGTTCTCCATATTCGGTAGAGATATCCTGCTGCCCGAAGACTTGAAGAATACCTTCCCAAATGCAATGATAAGACTCATTGAGGATTAAAGGCCTAGTCACACAAAACGCGGTCTGTCGCGGCGGTCAGCTTTCGCGCGATCTTCGCAGCGGTAAAAAGGCGATATAATGCCACACAGGATGCGACATTTTCTTACAATCGGTTGTGCTTGTGTTTCCAATGTCTAGCTCTGACGAGGAGCAAATTCTTCTTCTCTTTGCTCTACGAAAAAAGAAAAGGAATAAGCGTTGGTGGGTACATCCCATCAATAAAAAGAGAGAACAATTTGGTGAATACCACCGTCTCTGTATTGAATTACAGTCTCATGAAGATAGATTTTTTCAATATTTCCGAATGTCGAGGTTGTGTTTTGAAGAATTACATGACGTTTTAAAGCCAAATATTACTAAGTGCACCACTAACTGGAGAACACCAATTCATACAAGAGAAAGATTAGAGAATACATTTTAATTAGCATATTAATATAAGTACAAATATTTACATTGTTTAAACTTAATTAAAAGGACGAAGAAACGTGAAAATCAACATTGCAATTCAAATGTTTAAAAAAATAACTAGTAAGTTTATTTATAATCTATGTTAAATTCAGATAATTAGTATTTTCGGAATTTTGAATCATGTCGCTTGCTCCTTCATAAACATCCCTTGCTGAAAATCCTGAAAAAAGATTTGATTGGCGTGACGATCTTTCGCTATATATTTGTAATCGAGTATTGGGGTCCAAATGTGGTGAATATGGACGCGATGTCTCAGAATCGATGTGCTCCAAATAATGTGAGGAATTGATTGAAGAATCACGGGCATATTGTCCCTTTGGATGCTGGGGGAAATGTGAAGAATTTGCCGAAGAAGCTCGAGAATCTGATGTTAATGCCTCTAGCGCTGGTGGCGATTGCGCTTCTAGCTCTTTAATTTCAGTTTCTGCAAATAATGTAGCAAGGTTTAACTTCAATTTGGCCTGATTCAATGGACTGAATTTTTTAAAGGTCGCAGCATAGCTCAAAAATAAATGATCAACACCATCAATAACCTCTTTGCTTCTTTTGTTTGACAAGAAGTCAATTACTTTGTCGACATCATCTGGGCTGTTTTCCGTTGATGGGCGACTGCGGGACTTTCTTTTTTCTTTTGGTCGAGCTGGTGTTTGTAAAGGTGTTGAACATCGTTCTGTAGATGCATTTCTTTCTTGGGTCGTATCGTCAGACGTCAACAAATTATCTGCTTCAGAGAACTGACTGTCTTCAGTTTCTGTTAACCTTTCTGTAGGTACATTGCTACTGTGCGAACGTGGTTTAAGTGTGTAATCCAAAAATTCCATGTGGGTACTCCAAGGCCACTTATGGTACTTCTTGGCCTGACCGGTTTCACCCCGTGTGAACTTCTTGTATCTTATATACGAATCACGTAAATTCTTCCATTTTTGTTTTGCTGATTCGGCTGAAACAGAAATACATCAATTAGATAAAGTAATTAGATCCCTTTCACTTTAAGTTATTATATTTAATTTAAGTTTTATGTTTGAAACAGTAGAAGTTAATTAATGTCATCGTTTAAACAACACATTCACTTCATACATACACTCTACTCAACTATACATTTTTCTTTTTAGATATTTGGCGACCGGCGACTGCCATCAGACTATCGCTTTTTCTTATCGAGTAGAACGATCAACTGTATCCAAAATTGTAAGAAATGTCTGTCAAGAAATCTGGAAAACACTACAGCCAAAGTATTTGCCAACACCCAATAGAGAAATGTGGTTACAATCTGTTGAGGATTTCTTGGAATTGTGGGACTTCCCGAACTGCCTTGGAAGTATAGACGGAAAACATATTAGGCTAAAATGTCCTCGTCGTAGTGGCTCAGCTTATTTTTGTTACAAAAATTATTTCTCTATAGTTCTCCTTGCTATTGTAGACCCACATTACAAGTTTATGGTAGTGGATATTGGCAATTATGGCCGTCACAGTGATAGCGCTATCTTTCAAGATTCAGCTTTTTATCAACAGTATATTGATAATAAAACTATTTTACCACCAAAACCACTTCCAGGAAGAGACGATCCAGTACCACATGTATTTGTAGGTGACGAAGGATTTGCACTGGAAACTTTTTTGATGAGACCGTACCCGAAAACCGGGATTATTAATAATGCAAGAAGAAAAAAATTTAATTCACAGCTCAGCCGAGCGCGTCGTGTAGTCGAAAATGCATTCGGCATATTGGCTATGAAGTGGCGAGTTTTCTTGAGAGCTATAGAAACAGATGCTGGAACGGCTGACTGGATTATAAAAGCAGCATGCTGCCTGCACAATTATATTATAACAAAAAATAACACTAGAGAATATGCAGCTATGGAAACAGAACAACAAGATGAACCAATACGAGCACTACTAAACACAAGACCGACCAACAGAAGATCGAATACTGCTGCGTTTGAGGTACGAGAAAAATTTGCCGATTACTTCAGCAGTTTATAAACTATATTTATTTATTTTATTTTAATATTATGTTATTTTTTAATTTATAAATAAATGTACACAAATAAAATGTACTTACCCGTCATGTTTAGAGTTTCTGCTATTTCCTTCCATGCCTCACTTTTCTTCAAAATGTTCTTATAATTTTTATGTGTTGTGTCGTACAAAAACACATAGCTTCTCACTGTCTCTATAAATATTTCAGTATTTTCCGACATGACGTATATACGCGCGAAATTCTGTAAATTAGTACAAGTGTATCGCTTGTCGTCGCGATCTAAACTGGCCCACCGCCATGGACCGCATTCAGTGTGACCAACCTAATACATTTCTGTGTAATATAAAATTATCGTTATCCCGCTGCGGTCCAATATCGCTGCCCGCCGCGACAGACCGCGTTTTGTGTGACTAAGCCTAAGAGTTGCTTGAGGAAGTGTAAACATAGGTGTGAGCCACAATAGATCACAGAGTCGCAGTGGAGGGTCGGTTTGATCCACTCACTTTTAACCTAACCTATGCTGCAGCTTATTTTCTTGATGTGATGTTTTACTCGCAGCAGCACTCTGTTAAATGAAGAACTATAAACAGTTTATACAAATTCTCTTGCATCGACAGATAAATGTTGCATAAATTATACGTAAATATATTTCGTAAAATGATATGGCAATACCATTGAACACTTCCCGTGAGAAATAAACACTAGCATTCAAAGCATATAAAGTATGGGTAAACATTTAAAATTATATTTTTATGGCTGCAACAGAAGAAATTTTAGATCTTTTTACACCTAGAAATTATTACAATCCGGCCCTCTCAACTATTTTTGTTTGTTTATTGCCAAGCTTTTGTCTAATAATGTAAACGACCTAGATAGTTTTAGTGCAGTCACTGAGTCAAAACCATTTATCGTGAAATTTACTATACTTACACAAATGTTCCGACAGACGAATTTTTAAACCTAATTAAGCGAAAGTTAAAAAAACACGAAACATTCTTTGAACGTGCAACTTTGCTTTTAGAAATTCTAGAAATTCTCCTTTGATAACTCCTACTTTCAAGTGAAAGATATATTTTATTTGAAGTTGATAGTTTTCTGTTGGCGTCAATCTTTTATTCGGTGGAAGGTGTTCGTGAAACAATGCTCAATTTAAATCTAAACTTTGACTTAGAAACGTAGATAGCACTTTTATTATTTGGAGAGGAATTGATACTCAGTTAGCTAAATTATTTAAATAGCCTAAGAATATGTAATACATATATACTAGAGAAAGAACAACTTTCTATCTTGCCCTTTCTTGATGTCCTTTTTAAATGGTTTGCAGAAAGCATCAAAATTATAAAACACTGAAAGTCTGTACACACTAGGCAATATCTTATTTAGGGTTTTAAACATTCCGTGGTAAGAAAAGAGAACCCTTTATAACAGAGATGTAGAAGAAAAATCCACTACACAGAGATAATACATTTTATAAATCCATATAGTTGTTTGGTATTAACTTAAAAAATTGGTAATTTTCCTTTACCCGGAACTTCCCTCATTATGAATTTTCCTTTCATTAAGAATAGTAAAGTGTAATTCAATTCAGTTTGGCACATAGTCATTTAATATATTATTATTACATTTATATTACTTTAAATATTTTTATTGGGCGCCACTTTGTTACACCATATGGGAATCGTACCAATATTTTACCGTTTTCTAGCTATGCCACACTTAATTTTTGGGCATGGTTAAAAATAAATTGAATAACTAGTTTTTACAATGATTTTTTAAGACCGCCGTATTGTATTGTCGTGTTGAATTCTTACCAGTTAATCCCTCTATTACATTCAATTTTGCTGCAAGACATAAAGTTAATTAAATAAGAAGATTTTGTTTACATTGATTTTTAGATATTTCATTTGGCTGCCATTTTGTTTCGCCGTCTTGAATTCATACCAGAATTTTACCAGTTTATCTCTATATCACATTTAATGGTTTCACAAATTTTGAAATTAATCTAATAAGTAGTTTTCTAAACTGATTTTTTAAAATAATCTATTAGGAAGCCATTTTGTTTTGCTGTCTTAGATTCGTACCAAAATATTGCAGGTTGATTCCTATGTAACACTTGATTTTTGTGGAAAATTAAAACCTGGAATTTTATTCACGTGTACAACCATTTCATTTGGTCGCCATTTTGTTCTGCTTCTGCCATCTTGACTTCGTATCACAGTTATATCAGTTCGTCTCTATACCACAGTTAATTCTTGCACAAAATTTAAAATCAATGTTTAGTTGTTTTTTAGGATGAATTTTTAAATAGGTAGTTTAGTTTTAGTAGTAGTTTTAGTTTCGCCTTCTTGGATTCGACCAAAATTTTAGTAGTTAATTATTACGTAATACTTGATTTTGGTGCGAAATTTGAGGTAAATTGGATAAGTAGTTAGTTATATATTTTATGACATTTAACTAGGCCGCTATTTTGTTTCGTCGTATTGGATTTTTACCAAAATGTTATCATGACATCCCTATATCAAAATTTGAAGTAAGTCCATCGGGTAAGTGGGTAAGTAGTTTTTTAGCTATGCCATGAACAGACAGAAGCACAGACACACCGACGGAATTCAGAAAACATGTTTTACGGCATCTAGAGACCCCTAAACGTAAAGATCTGAAAAAATCTCGAAATATAATTTTTTCACTATTATAATACTTCACTTTTACGAGGGAAGTAAACATCTTATTTTAGGCTTGAATCGTTTGATTGATATATCTCGGTACAAATATTATGAATTCATATATGAAACTCGTTAATTAAAAATTTTATACACACATATATTTCATTAAAATTATTATTAAATTTAATAACAAAGAGGAAGGACATTAAGGACTACATTACGTCTTGCAGGTCATTAAAAAAACTATATACTTGGATGATAAAATAAAGCAATAGTTTTTGAGCCATGTTATAAGTGCAGTGATTAATTATAATAAGCTGTTTTGACATGCGGTTTCCAACACAAACCCTGATAAATATTAGAGGCTTTAAAAACAACAGTATTCAGCACTCACTGTTGGAATTTATTATTCGTAGTTTTAATGAAGTGTGTAGTGAAGAGCCTTTATGTGTTGAAATAAATATAATATATTATTAATGGCTTTATATAGTGCGAAAACCAAATTAAATATTTAAATATGTTGATAAATAAATGATTCTATATGGTACAACCTGATTTAGATTACTTAACATTGACAAATCTAAGATTTAATGTACCTAAACATTTTCTGTTGAAAATTTGAATTTGCTTATTGAAAAGTCAGGTGTTCAATGATAAAATGAAATCGACCAATATTCTGCTAGCGAGATAAAAACGATTAGAACATGCAATGTTTTACTTACATTCTTTATTACATTGTTAAATAACATGTTAAAAATTAAATTTAGAATAATTAACTTAACCCTACCTTAGATACCAACATACAAAAGTCTCCTTAAACCCCAAAGAAATGTTTTTATATATAAATTTACAGGGTGTTCCACAAGTGAGTTAAAACGAATGTGGTACACCATTTTAAATAAAGGATCGGGACAGAAAGCATCTGTCAATAAATACGAACTTTTTTTAGGTTTTAAAATTTTTGTTTTGTAATTTCTATAATTTGTAAGATTGCACTTTTTTGACTTAAGGAAAAAAATTTAGTCGATTTCTGAAAAAACCCACATACATATGAAATTATTTCGTGATTATGTCTGCACTAAAAAACTGAAAATGGGCTTAAAGATAAGCTAAAAAAAGTTTCAAATATGTAACAGTCATGCATTATTCTTTTGATTTGCTGGGAACTAAACAATATCTAAAAAAACAGTACAGTGAAAGTTATAATAATGTAAAAGGTTAATTTAATGCAACAATGAATTAAATTAAACGAACTATTATTTCTTAGTTTCTAATCCCAGCTCTATGATGATTAGCCTGTACATCGGTTGTATACTGTAGCCAAATATTTATAAAGAAACATGGCGAATTTTTGCGGTTTTCCTCTTGTTAATTTCTAAACTTTCCAAATGGTTCATTTTGTAGCTTTTGTTAGCCGTATGCAAAATTTTATATTCGTTTTTAAATGTATGATTTGCTTCTATCAAATGTTTAGCGTAATTGGAGTCTGTTTTTTCTTTATTATATGAGGATTTGTGTTCCTTTATACGTTTATTGAAAGATCTACACGTTTGGCCAATGTAAACTTTATCACATGATTTTTTAGATTTATCAGACTTGGATTTATTATTTTTAATATATTTCCCTAATGTATTATTTGTACAGAAGGCAACTTTATAATCTGCTCTCATGAGATGTTTACTGATTTTAGAGCTAATTTTTTATATTGCTTTTTATTTACTATTTTGTCTACTATATTAGGACTATAACCATTTTTAATGGCAATCTGCTTTATAATATTCAATTCTTTATTATAGTTATCTGATGACATAGGTATACTAATTAAACGATGTACAAAGCTGTTGAAAGCTGCCATTTTATGTGCAAAAGGATGATTTGATGTTTTATGAATTGTTATATCTGTGTAAGATGGTTTATGATAATTTTGAAAATCGTGTTTATTGTTATTGTTCATAATTGTTAAATCCAAAAAATTTATTGTTTTATTTTGTTCCACTTCTAACGTAAATTTAATATTTTTATGTAAATTATTAATAAAATCTAAAAATAACCTTAGTTGTCTCTCTGTTCCCGTGAAACACGCTAGTATCTCGTCTACATATCTATACCAATAAATGAACTTGTTTCTTAACGGATGATTAGACATGAATTGTTCAAAATTATCTAGAAATATTTCTGCTAGTATAGGACTCAAAGGATTACCCATTATTAAACTTTCTTTACTTACATACACGGAGCCATTGAATTCAAAGTAATTTTGATCTACATACACTGTTAACAAATCCAATATATCGTTCTTAATAATATCATTTTTTTTTTTTGAGTAATAAATTATCGATTAAGTTAATATAGCTTCAATAGGGGGGACACTAGGAAATAAGTTTTGTACATCTAAAGAGATTAATATGGCATTATTTGGGATTGTGACATCGTTTATATTGTTAATTAATTCTAAACTATTTTTAATACTAAATTTTGGTTTAAAATTACAAAATGTACTAATAATGTCTATTAATTTATTAGAAATCGTGTGAGCTGGAGCTGTCACATAGGACACTATCGGCCTAATAAGCATATTGCCTTTATGCAGTTTAATAAATGAATATAGCTTAGGTACTTGTGGATTCATTATCGTTAATTTATATTTAGTTTTATCATCAAATAAGCTACTATCTATAATTACATTTCTTATAATTTTTTGATACATTTCTGTCGGATCTTTATCAATCTTTTGAAATTTATCCGGATTCAGAAATTCTGGAGTTTTATGAATATAATCTTTTTTATTGCAATAATTGTTTTTCCTTTATCCGCCCTAGTGAATACAATATTATCTTCTGTCATTTTACTGTTATTATTTTTAACTAAACTATAATTGTTTGATAATTATAACATAATATAACATAACAATAACAATAAACACGATTTTCAAATTTATCATAAACTATCTTACACAGATATAACAATTCATAAATAGCAGCTTTCAACAGCTTTGTACATCGTTTAATTAGTGTACTTATGTCATCAGATAACTATAATAAAGAATTGAATATTATAAAGCAGATTGCCATTAACAATGGCTATAGCCCTAATATAGTGGACAAAATAGTAAATAAAAAACAATATAAAAAAGCAATCAATTTAATCTATCCAAATAATAATTTAAAAGATATAGCCAAATTTAATACAATAACATATACAGGCAAAATTAGCTCAAAAAACATCTCTTGAGAGCATATTATAAAGTTGCCTTCTGTACAAATAATACATTAAGGAAATATATTAAAAATAATAAATCCAAGTCTGATAAATCTAAAAAATCAGGTGTATACGAATTAGAATGTGGTTCCTGTGATAAAGTTTACATTAGCCAAACGGGTAGATCTTTCAATAAACATATAAAAGAACACAAATCCTCATATAATAAAGAAAAAACAGACTCCAATTACGCTAAACATTTGAGAGAAGCAAATCATATATTTAAAAACGAATATAAAATGCTAATAAAAGATACAAATTGAACCATTTGGAAAGTTTAGAAATTAACAAGAGGAAAACCCGAAATATTTTATTGAATGGCCAGTTGGACTTAAATGGTTCCCCTCTGTTAAATCTTTATACCTAAAGAATAGACGAAGTGGGTAAACACCGATATTGTTTTATTGATACCATTAAGATTTTTATATATATTTTTTTAATATTTGGTACAGATTTTAGTGTTAGTTTTAAGTTAGCTTTTGACAAAGACACAGTGTGTCGAAACAGCTGTCAAGTAAAAATAAATAAGTGGAAATTAATAAACTAAACGTGTTTATTTTGTATACTAGTGTATAATGAATTTCCATCAAGTAACGGCTACATCGATAAGAGATGCTGAAATTCTCAAATCCGTCGATCTCTCTGCCTGATTGCGGCACAGCTAAAAAACTACTCATCCGATTGACTTCAAATTTTGGTAAAAAATTAAGAGTCATATGGGGACGGCATGGTAATATTTTTGTAAAAATCCAATATAACGGAATAAAATGGTGGCCTAATAAAATGAAAAAAAAATTACTAGACTACTAATCCAATTTACCTTAAATTTTGCCCAAAAATTAGGAATAAACTGGTAAAATTTTGGTGAGGAGCCTTCATGGCTAAACAAAATAACGGCCTAATTAAATGTTTAAAAAATTATTTATCCAGTTAAGTTGAAATATTACACAAAAATCAAGTGTGAAAATGGGATGAACCATAACTTAATCGCGGCATAATTTAATGTTAAAAAGTCAGTAAAATTCCATTTCCTACAAATTTTTTTTTTATGGAAGAAAATAATAAATATCATAATTGATTTTTTTATAGATAAGTAATAAAATAATACCGATAAATAAAACAAAACTTTAAAAATATTATGTATATTCGTATATTCGTAAGTAAATATGTATGTATGTATGTACATTGTATGTGGATATGTAATTATGTATGTATGAATGTTACAAAAAGAAATATTAAAAAACCAGAGCATTTTTCTTTGCCTGGATCATCCCTTATAACAAATTCCACCACACACATTGTATTTGTAATTTCTTATAAGGTAAGACTTGGGTACTTGGGTTCAAAAATAAGTCCTTTTAACAGAACCTTCCACTAGTAAAAAAACTGACACATATTAACATATATACAATGTGTTAATTCATTACAAAATAACTATATGGATACATAAACTATGTTAAACGTGTGTGTGGTGTTCCGGGTAAAAGGAAATTTACTGACCTTTTAAATAATGCTGCAAAATAATAAAGGGTTTTTTATATTCTTTTATGAATTTTCGATTAGTTTAGTGTCAAGTATGGCAACCAGTTTTTGATATGGGTGATAGAATTATAATAATAGTTTTACTGGGAACTGAACAGGAACGTATATTACGAGTATATACCATTGACACTGTCGACTGAAGGATATACCGAAATACTTTTAAAGAAGAGGAAATTAAAATTTAAAAAACAGTTGGAAATATATGAGACAATTAAAACGAAAAAAATGTTATGTATTTATTTATGTTTATTATCCCAACAGACATACATTTATATATATATATATATATATATATATATATATATATTTTTTTTTTTCATTTTTACAAGTATACCTGCCTCCCCTAAACCCATACTACTCATAGTGTTTACTAATTAAATTGAAACTAACTTCCCTATTTAGAAATAATTACTCGTTTCTAAATAGGGTAGTTTTTGTATTGATACACCTAGAATTATGTCTCTTGGTTAAGTCTAAATGCTTCGTGGTTTCGTGATGTTTTCTAATTTTGAAATACTTTTTTAAAATCAATTTTATCAACTGAATGGGATGTACGCTTAGGACTTCATCGTCATACATGTAATCCCGAAATAGATCATACATTGAAGATGGAAGGAATATTTCGTAGCATTAGAAAGATAAATAAATCTTTGATGTTTTTATTAAAAATATTATTAGTTTTATGGAAGAACCTAGAAAACTTCTCAGCTACCCTACATGTCTCTATAACTATTTTACCAAGTTTAGTTTGAATATATTAGGCATATATATTATTGTAGATCTACTAGAAAGTTCAAAAAAAATTTAAGAAAATTTGTTTGTGTTCTCGCCCCGGTTATTGCCAAACACCTGATTTACTTATATACCCAATTTGGGTTGTCTATATATGAGTAATGGAAAAACAACAAATATATCAGAAATACATTAAACTTTTGAATATTAACAACATTCATGTGTAACAAAATTTAAAGGACTCATACAATAATCCTTCTATTAGCTTTTAAATACTAAAAACGTTAGGTAGGAATTATACTATATTTTAATTATATATTAGGTACAATCCGAGGAACTAAGTAATTTGGAATTTAGTATGTGGAGGAATAACGTGAGCTACTTCAAAGTAGGTATCTGAAGATTTAAATCAAATATGATTTAAACAAAATGTTTTATAACCAAGAGGCATTATAAAAATCCGGAAAAATACGTTAATTTTTACATAAAAGCGTTTAGCCATAGAAATATAGAACTTATTCACATCCAAAATAGTATATTTGTATTGTAAATAACGCATTTAAGCGTTTAGAGAGCTGGTATGCATTTTAATGTTTACGTTATGTAAAACCCAACCCAAAATTGGCAAAATATTTGATTTTTTCTATTGGCACCCATTCTATTCTGCTTTTCCATGCTAATTAACATACTAGAACGGCTTAAATATCAAATTAATATGCATAAATGCTAATGTTTTTCGGTTCAGACACCACTGATATCTAACCTTAATTTCGTCAAGACTTACTTGTGATTTGATACTTTCGGACTTGAATAGTCTGTATTTCCACAAACAACACACTTCCTCACCATAGTTTTTCATAGTTTTTCATTTATTTTAGTAAACAACAACGATTGAACGCGGTACCACTTACTCTTTTGTAATTAGACAATAAAACAAAAGTGCTATGATGATTGTTATGAACGAATAGTTGTAAAACTACTCGTTCATAACTCTAACACTATAACGTAATTTTGACGTAGCATCGTCACCAGTTCTATTTAGTAATATTTTTATTATTACATTTTTGTACCTTTTTAAATACCTTAGCTAATGTCTTGGACAATTAAACAATGTTTTATAGTTTAAGGTTAATTATTATGTGTAGTTTTTTGATATACATATAACTGTGTTATGTGAATATATCAACATATTGGAGTAATTCGATAAAACTTGGCTTAGAATATTTGATAATTTTTAAAACATGACAACAACACCTATCGATGTAGTGGAGAGGGAAAATATTCAATCTATGATCCTGTGTTAAATGTAAATAGTTGGGTCTCTCTTGTTTTCATAGTCGAAGGTTCCGCCATATTGGATTTCAACTAAAATATTATATATAGACAAATCGACAGACGGATCGACAGAATTGATAAAACATAATTTTTGGCATCTAGGGACACTAAAGCGTGAAGGTATGTAAAACCCGAGAGGGTTATTTTTTCATGATTACAAACATTTTATTTGGCCGTTATTTTGTTCCGATATTTTGAATTAGTAACACAGTTTTAGTAGTCGATCCCTATATCACAATTATTTCTAGCACACAATTTGAAGTCAATCCATTTACTACTTTTTTCAGGATGAATTTTTAAGTATTTTATTATGCCGCTATTTTGTTCCTCCATTTTCGATTTGTACTAAAATTTTACTAGTCGATTCCAACATAATACTTAATGTTTATGCAAAATTTGAGATAAATACGCTAAGTGGTTTTTTAATAATGTTTTTTAACCTTTCACTAGGCCGTTATTTTGTTTCGCCATATTGGATTTTCACCAAAATATTACCATCTCCATATGACCGTTAATTTTTTATTAAAATTGGAAGTCAATCGGTAAGTACTTTTTAAGCTATGCCACAAAATGACAGACGGACCGACGGAATTAATGCCAGAAAGTATTCTGGCATCTAGGGACGCTTAAACGTGAAGATATGTAAAACCTAGGAGGATGATTTTTTGCATACTTACAAAACATGTTATTTGGTCGCCATTTTATTCGACCATCTTGAATTAGTACCACAATTTTAGTTGATTACTAGACCCCTACACCACAATTATTTATGGCACATAATTTGAAATCAATCCATTAAGTAGTTTCTTCAGGTTGAATTTTTTAGTATTTTATTAAGCCGCCATTTTGGAATTGTACCAAAGTTGATTTCAACATAATACTTGTTGATGTTTGTGCAAAATTTGAGATAAACTGGATAAGTAGTTTTTTAATAATATTTTTTTAACATTTCACTAGGCCGACATTTTGTTTCGCCATATGGAATATTACCATATCACGCCTATATGACCCTTAATTTTTTATTAAAATTTAAAGTCAATTGGGTAAGTAGTCTTTAAACTATCTAGGGACGCTAAAACGTGAAGATATATAAAAACTGAAAGGGTGATTTTTTTGCCATTACAAACATTTTATTTGGCCGCCATTTTGTTCGGCCATCTTGAATTAGTACCTCAATTTTACTAGTTGATCCCTATACCACAGTTACTTATGGCACAAATTTGAAATCAGTCAATTGGATTTTTACCAAAATATTACCAGGTCATCCCCCTATGACCCTTAAATTTTGACCAAAATTTGAAGTCAATCGGAAAAGTTGTTCTTTAGCAATACCGCGAATAGACAGACAGACAGACAGACCGACGGAACTGAGAAAACATGGTTTTCGACATCTAAGCACACCTTGAAACGTGAAGATCTAAAAAAAGGGTGACTTTTTCATGAGGGAAGTAATAGTAGGTGTTTAAATAACCTTTATGTTCCCAGTTCCCATAATGTTTTAGGTGCCAATACCAGGCATAAATAATATGTAGTGATTTAGCGTTATATACTGGAAACTTCTACAAGGCATAGCAGACCAGAGCAGAGGCTAAACATAGGATGGTGTGTGATATTTTAACCATAAATAATAACAGTTTGGCTGCCTTAAGATCTTGCAAACGGATTAAGAATAATAGGAATTAAAAAGAAATCAAGAAAAGGTTTCATCCCTCAATATACTATTGACATCAATACTTACAGGCATTGAGAATAGACTTGGAAATAATATTGCCATTAAGGAGGAGTTTGAAGGAATTAACAGACTGACATACTGAGCTTCAAATTAAAGCGGTTGTCCCTGTTGTGACATTTATTTTTAAGGTTAAGTTTTTTCCGCTTTTCAAAAAGAATATCAAGTTCAAATCATAAAAACTATGATAAAAATAACAAAATTATTTTGTCCTAATTCGAACCGTTTAGGTCTTACAGCCTCTCAAAAATCGAATTTTTGAAACATAAATATCCTGACGACAACTGAAGATAGCATAGAAAAAATTCGGAAAACTTCGTCAAACGTAACTAAAGGGTCAACTAAAAATTAGGTCAAACTCGATTAAAAAACCTATCGGTTTGTAAAGTCAAATCTTTGTCATCTTTTCTTTTGCTCATTTTTTTTGAAGAACATTTTTGTAAAACGTTGTTTATAGACTTACACTATCATCTTCCCTTGTAGACTAGAACTCGGCTCTCGAACTTTCCGTTTCGGAGAAATAAGTTTGAAATATATATATATATATATATATATATATATATATATATATATATATATATATATATATATATATATATATATATATATATATATATATATATATATATATAGCGCGGTTAGAACTAGTATATAGCAGAAAATGGATTCGTTGGGATGACCGCTAAAGCAATGGAATTTGGCTAACCATAGACACGTGTTTCTGACTTAAGGTCTTCATCAGTACAGTCAACTAGTTGAAAGATGAGTACAACTAGTGCCAAAATGAATACACAAAACAATACCAGAGTCACCAACAGGAGCAAAACCGACATTTGTGATTACCAAGAGAACATCCGAAATCTTCGCCGGACTTGATACTCTATTTACCACGGATTTCTCTTGGTAATCACAAATGTCGGTTTTGCTCCTGT
Source organism: Kuschelorhynchus macadamiae (assembly GCA_030620095.1). Lineage (NCBI taxonomy): Eukaryota > Metazoa > Arthropoda > Insecta > Coleoptera > Curculionidae > Kuschelorhynchus > Kuschelorhynchus macadamiae. The sequence goes on along the minus strand of JAUTXW010001141.1, from coordinate 2,833,681 downwards.
TGGTGACTCTGGTATTGTTTTGTGTATTCATTTTGGCACTAGTTGTACTCGTCTTTCAACTAGTTGACTGTACTGATGAAGACCTTAAGTCAGAAACACGTGTCTATGGTTAGCCAAATTCCATTGCTTTAGCGGTCATCCCAACGAATCCATTTTCTGCTATATACTAGTTCTAACCGCGCTATATATTTTCCTTATTTTGATTTACTACTCTTGGGTTATGAGTTTCGCCACAGGTGGCTATATGCTGCTCCGTGGTAAATAGAGTATCAAGTCCGGCGAAGATTTCGGATGTTCTCTTGGTAATCACAAATGTCGGTTTTGCTCCTGTTGGTGACTCTGGTATTGTTTTGTGTATTCATTTTGGCACTAGTTGTACTCGTCTTTCAACTAGTTGACTGTACTGATGAAGACCTTAAGTCAGAAACACGTGTCTATGGTTAGCCAAATTCCATTGCTTTAGCGGTCATCCCAACGAATCCATTTTCTTATATATATATATATATATATATATATATATATATATATATATATATATATATATATATATATATATATATATATATATATATATATATATATATATATATATATATAGAAGAAAATGGATTCTTTGGGATGACCGCTAAAGCAATGGAATTTAGCTAACCATAGACACGTGTTTCTGACTTAAGGTCTTCATCAGTACAGTCAACTAGTCAACACAAAACAAACCAGAGTCACAAACAGGAGCAAAATCGACATTTGTAATTACCAAGAGAACATCCGAAATCTTCGCCGGACTTGATACTCTATTTACCACGGAGCAACATATTGCCACCTGTGGCGAAACTCATAACCCAATAGTAGTTTACTACTATTTCCTCTGTACAACCTTTTTCTAAAAAAGGAAATTTTACCGATCTAATAAGTGGTGAGTGTTTAGACAAAACAATGCCTCTAATTTGAGAACCCAAGTTACTAGCTAACATTAAAGCATAAAGCAGTTTTAGGATATAGCCTACCTATATTTACAATTTATCAAGGTATCGATAAAAAATATACCCTGTAAAAAATGTGTTAATAAGTAGAAAATCCTAGCTCCGTTCAATGAGAGACCTAGAAGTAGAACAATTTTTTTTACATTTGCGCAGAAAGTGAGTTTATTAATTATTGTATTAATTGTACCAAATATATTTACACACTAAAAGTTGCAGAATTTAGTTATTAGCCATTTATCATCCTTGCCTTCCTTTTACTTTACTATGTAACATGTAAGTGTTGGAGTTATGTAAAGAAAAACTTTGATTTCTTTACAAAAATACTTAAATACATTAGCCAAATCCACTTTGTACAGGCCTTGTACAAATATTAATTTTTAAATGTAGTTCTCTCTTACTTATTTTAAGATTTATAAAAAACTATGAATTGTTATTTTTATAGATATATTATACATACAAAATTATAAAAACAGGTATTTCCTTCTGTCACTCCTACCTGAATGGACTTATCATCATCATATTCATAATCTACACATTTACTGAATCTTTTTGATGTACTTACCACATAATATTCTGTCATTAAAAAAAGAATTATAAAAAATATTAAACAAAAATTATTTATAAACTATTGAACTGAAAAATAAAAAAATAATTAAACTTACATACACGCAAAACTTTTAAAAATTTGAATATTTTCTTCAAAGTCTGAGGCTAGTGACGTCTCACGCCTCAAGCTTTTAAGAAAATATTAAAATTTTTATTTTTATAGTTCTGTATTTATGTAAGTTTAATTATTTTTAACTTTTCAGTTCAACAGTTTATAAATAAAAGCTTTTTCTAAATATTTTTTTACATTTATTGAATTTTGTACTTTTTTGTAATTTTTTTTATGAACGGTTTATAAGACAATCACGATCGGACACCATAATATTGTATTGTCATCAAGTTAATGTTTGTATACCAAATCTCAATCAGTTCCGATAATGGGAACTGCTTTGTAATTTTTAGCAATATTTTTTTCGCACCTTCTATAAGACGTTCACGATTGGATACCGGTTTATGTACGTATACCAAATTTCAGTCAATTCCGATAAAAGGAACTGCTTTAAAAGTTACTTGCAAGATTTGACCCAAAAATACGTACTAACTATCAACTAACACACAAGTGAAGTTAACTAAATGCTTTTTGCATACAGCACCCCAAATCCAATTAAGAAATTAAAAATTGATTAAATAAACACTAACTTTCTATAAGGCAAATTGTAATGTTGACAGCAATAATTTCACAACATAAGTATATATGAAACACACTATTCAATTTACAATTCATAGATTAATTCAAAACTTGACTTATATCTGAGCCTGCCAAAACATGGATCACTGGGCATATTCAATAATCCAATAGGATTTATAGCAGTACTACAATGTTTCTGGCGTTGTTAATTACATGACTTAATTAGGCGTAAGCTGGGCATTGACATAGCAGCGAGTAGAATAACCGATCAAATGTCGATGCATTAGTTTATTGATTGTGCATTTAATAACTATGATCCTCTTTGACCACTAGAATCGTTCATTAAATGTATATCAAAGGCTAATTGAAAATTATAACTTATAAAACAAAGCTGTATATAGAAACCAACCAGGGACGTAGATAAGAGGAGCTTGTAAAAATTCAAATCTCCCCTTCCTCCTCATTGCTCTAGTGAAAATTTCCCTAAATAAGTGCTGTGTGGAACGTGGAATTTTATTGGAAATTTGTTATACACGGTGTTTAAAAAAATACGGGTTATCGCTTAATAAGATATTTCTTGGTATAAAATAAGCTAAAGAAAAAATTAATGTTTTTTTCTGAGATTATTTCCTGGATTATTAGAGTGCAGTAAAAATAACACGTACAGAAACTATTAGTTAACAGTCCCCTTTAATCAAGGTTGCAAAGTCAGTCTTTAATAACTATTTTTGAACAGTGTTTTTCTCTCACTATGAGATCACACCGGGGTGTCCAATCAGATTGGTAGTCAATTTCTATAAGTTGTAGTCAATTTCTATAGGTTATTTTCCTTTTTTCCCTGGTTTAAAATTTATTCTATATTTAAATTTCTATTTTGATTATACTCACTCAGAGAATTTGTCAAATTTCAGTAATTTGTCTATTACACGGCAGTATTTCAATATTATCTATTAATCTATTACACGGCAGTAGTAGAAATAAATAAAAAAAATTTTAATGAAATTTTCTGTTCGTCAACTTTTGTTTTGTCTTTGTTACATGTAAAAAGTTTCTAAATACACTGATTTTAGAATCATGTATCTTTCTGCGTGTTCCTTTTCTTTCTGGCTTTTTGGTCTTGTTCACCAACTTCATAATTGAAGGGTTTTATTACTCGATGTACTTATTTGTAAGTAACATTGATGGTGACTAGTTAGTCGAAAGCGTTCTGCTATAATTTTAGATTTAGACAGACCTTTTTATTTAATCATTTATTTAAATTTGGCACAGGATATACAGTGACCAAACGGGTATAATAAAATTTCGGAAAAGCTACAGGGTGTTACTTTTTTCCGGGTCGTGACGCTATTGACCCCCAGAACCAAAACCCCCAGGTTGTTTCTAATTAGAAAATCAGACTCCCCGTTTGTTTTCTAACTTTTTGGTAATTTACTCTAATTCGATATTTTCTACCGTATAGAAATAATTTAGCAGAATTTTTTTTTGTGCATAGGAAACTTTACCGTCAAAATGCATTCACATAACAATTTTATTTTTCCATAACTTGAAGTTATTGATATGTGTTAGAAGCGATTTTGTCATAGCAACCGTCTTTCGTTTATGCATTTCATGTACGGGTTGGCATCGTTACCCAAACCGAAGAATTCCTTCTTGTAAATTTTTTTATAGAATCCATGAACGCCTTAGGGAAACCGGTCATTTAATCCAAGGAGAAACGATTTTGTATGTAACAGGAGTATTTGCACTCCAGAAGTTGAAGAACGAATATTAGGAATTGTCGAAACTGAGCCTTGTTGCTATAATGAGGATGCGGAAGGGTGAAGGTATAAATAGTCAAGCCGTTTGGCTTACCTTGCATGAGCAATTAATATACCTCTATCATCTACAAAGGGTACAAACTTAAATGCCAACTAAGAATTAATTTTTGCCAATACTATTTCGAAAAACTGCTTTCCATAGAAACTTTTTACATCACATTTTGACAATTGACAAAACTGGATTCTGTAGAGAGAGAATCGCAAATTTAATAACAATCATTACTGGGCATGACGTAAATTCTCATGCTTTTTTTGAAGACTGGCATCAAGCTGGATTTTCTGGGACCAGTTTTTCTGCCAAATAGGTAAGACATTATTTTAGGTTGGCACAAGTCTGAAGTGAGGAACAATGATGGAGGGGAATGTCAAACTTCTTTGAATTTTCTGGAGCTGATTTTCTCGCCCCTTTCTATTGGCTCTTCTTAGAGGTGCAACATGTGTCAGGCTTTATAAAAGTGCCTTAATGGACCATTTTTTTTTTAAGTACTGAAAGTATGTCATGAGTAATTTATTTTAAAGTGCAGTGCTGTTGAAAGCCTAAGGCCTATTTATGGACATCATCTGGCCCTAAATTTTGGTCCCGTTTTGTTTGGTTCCACATTTGATCAACCACGTGGTAAGTCGATTTTCAAATTAGTTTCCTGCTGTGAGCTAATTCGCAATTATCTTTTATAAACAGAATGTCGTCCTGAATTTTATGTTTTGGCTGTCGGTCCTCGAGAAGCCTTTCTAGATGTCTGGAAATTCCCTTTATTGGTGACCGTTGGCGTCGAAGGAGCCCTCTAGATGACTAGAGGTAAGGCAACGTCTTTGAATAATTGTGTTGTAAATAACTTGTTTTTGCACATTCCATGTCGATTTTATTTTAAGACAAACAATCGTTTGTAGGGTTTCAGGTTAAGAATTCAAGATATGGTTTTGGGATATAGTTACAAGTTTATGGTGTAATTTTTGAGGTACATAAACCAAGAGTTCTATAATGGTTTTGGAGTTCCTTCCTGTAAGAGTACGATGAATTAATTCTTAATTTTTATATTTATAAATTTTACATAAGGTAGCAGAAAGGAAGTAAGTAACCTATTTTTTGTAAAACAGCCTTGGCGAAATACTTTATACTTTTATAACTTTTTGCTTGCGGCAGTGTGGTAAAAAAAAATTCGTGAATTTTTGATTCCCTGCGCGCTATTTAATTTAATTTTCATTATTTACATATTTGTGTCATGACATTTCGCCAGATGTTCACAGGTTGATGATATAATAGTAATAACGTTCTATCATTTCATATTTCACATATTATTATCATTTCATATTTCACATATTATATATATTTATATATATATATTTTACATTTTCTTGATTTATTTTTTTTATATCTTAATGTCAATTGAATTTTTGAATGTAAGCTAAATTTCACATGTCAAAAATTATTTTATAAAACAACTCATAAAAAAAAACAAAAGATCAAGGTATCATTAAAATTTGACAGTCTGCACTTTATATAGTATTTTATTGAAAAGCCCTCCAAATCTTTATTTTGTCTGCATTTAAATATCAATATAGATTTCTTCCTAATTGAGTCACAGTCAATTCGGTGGCGCCCATTTTAATTTCGAAAGGTGTACCCGAGAACCTGCAACCTACAGCTTTTCGAAAAGATGACTGGCTGCCGTTCGCATGTATTGGTAAGTTCATAAGGACTTTACGCCATAAGTTTTTGAAGTACCTTTTTTTTCGTTTATATAACCCTTTCGGAAATAATCTCTAGTATCAGTACCTGGATGTAGCACTTAAAAATTTAAAATTATTTTTCCATCTGTTCAAGCTCGAAAAAATTAACTTAAACGGCTTAGAATAAAAAATAATAAATTAAAACTAATCACATTTTACCGCGTTCTATATAAAGTGTTTTTCTCCTTTAAAAACAAAAGAAAACCTGAGCAAACAAATATTAGATATTTAATCCATGAAACTACGTAAAATCATTTTAATAAAAAGCATATAGTTTAAGTACATATCTTGTTCGGAGACCTTTATGTAGCTTAAAATAAAAGTTTTATTTTTATGACAGATTTGCCCGACCATAAAAGTCTATTCAGAACCACTGCTTACACAGTTTAAGGCTCCTAAAAGTAATTGTTTTAAACTGGCATTAAAGTTAACGGATTTAAAAATATGATAAGGCATATTTTTATGTATCATTTCTACTTTCGATAATCCAACAAAAAATCAGTAAATTTCCTTTACCCGGAACTTCCCTCGTTATAAATCTTTGCTTTTATTAGGAATAATGAAGTGTGACCCAATTTATTTCAGTACATAGTCTTTTACTAAGGGCCCCCACAGACGCTCAGTTTTTTAGCACAGGCCGACTGTGCAAACCTAGTTTGTGCAGGCATATCGGTGCGTTTGTGTGAACGTCCGGCCGACTGCGCAGGCCGTTGGCCTGGCCTGAGCAAAATCAGACCGTGCTTGAATTTGGCCTGCGCAAACTTGGAAAACTGAGCGTGTGTGGACTCGTTCAGTTGATTTGTTCAATTTTAAGGTTTATTTACAATCTAAAAATAGTAAGCAACAAAATGACGAACGTTAACAAACAGTTTTTAAGCGAATTTATTGAAGTATACAAAAGCCTACCATGTTTATGGAAAATAAAGAGTAAAGAATATAGTGATAGAAATAAAAAGGCCGCAGCCTATAATGTGTTGATCGAAAAACTGAAAGAAATTGATACGGAAGCAAATAGGGAAGCCGTGGTAAAAAAAATTAATAATTTAAGGAGTTCGTTTAGGAAAGAATTAAAAAAAGTATTGAAGAGCAAAGTAAGCGGGGCCGATACAGAAGAAATTTATACTCCAAGCCTGTGGTACTACGACTTGCTGATCTTTTTAAGTGATCAAGAGACACCACATGAGTCAACGAGTACCCTAGACGAAGAAGAACATGGAATAAAGGTAATAGGATATTATAGAAACACTAATACGGTCAGTCAAACAACTCTCTATATATATTTTCCCTTTATTAAGTATACCAAGATTGAACCCACTAAATAGTAAAAAGAATAGTAAACAAAAGCAATCATAACCGTCAAATATCATAAAATTTCACATAAAATTGACTTTTATTTTAAATGTATACAGGGTGTTTCATATTGATGTACAAATATTTCAAGGGGTGATTCTTGGGCATATTTTAAGAAAAAAACTTTATATGAACATGTGTCCTAAATACCTTAACTTTGGAGCTACAGGGTGTTGAAAGTGAAAAGTGACATATTTTTATTTGAATAAAAAAAATGAACGCCACTGGTTTTTTGTACAATAAAAACTATTTTCGTAATCTCCAACTAGTTTTTCATCAAAATGGCCTCTTGACATTTTTTTGCCACACGAACGGTTTTTGAGTAAAAAAATAAAATTGATTTATCTACATTTTTATGCATATTCAGGAATTAAAAGATGTAGATAAATTCATTTTATTTTTTAACTCAAAAACCGTTCGTGTGACAAAAAAAGGTCAAGAGGCCATTGTAATCAGAAACTACATAGTTGAATATTACGAAAATAATTTTTATTGTGAAAAAAACAGTGGCGTCCATTTTTTTTATTAAATAAAAATATGCCACTTTTCACTTTCAACACCATGCAGCTCAAAAGTTAAGGCGTTTAGGACACATGTTCATATATAGTTTTTTTTAAAATATGCCCAAGAATCACCCCCTGAAATATTTGTACATCAATGTATAAAAAAAAACAAACTGTATGGAGACTTTTTTGATTGACTGACTATTTTTTAAATTAAATATATTGGTTTTGCCAGTTAATCGCACCTCTGTTATTAAAATAATTAACAAACATATCACGTACAAGCTCTGCATCCCTTGCCAAATTTCTATTGTGTCCAGCTTGTAGGTCATTCATTACTCCACAGTTGACAACATCCAGATCCTCAGCTTGAATATACCCGTTGGAGGTTTTTCTTAAAAAATTATGCAATGCACAACAGCATAGTACAACAGTAATAATATTATTGGGCTGTAAAGCTATTGCTGTATGAAAAATTCTAAACCTCGCTGCCAGTATTCCGAAGACGTTTTCTATAATCCTTCTTGCCCTAGATAATCTGTAATTAAATATTCTGGTTTCATTCGTCAAGTCTCTTTGGCTGAACGGTTTTAAAAAATCAGTTCGTAAAGTAAAAGCTTCATCACCAACAAATACATAAGGTAACTCATCGTCACTAGTAATTACTTTTTCTGGGTTTGGTATTTTTAATTCTTTGTTATTTAATTTTTCATAAAAGCGTGTATATTCCAAAACACCTCCATCGGAAATCCGTCCATTAATTCCAAAATCTACCATTACAAATTCGTAGTTCGCATTTGCAATTGCCATTAAAACCATGCTATGTGTACCTTTGTAATTAAAAAAATATGATCCGCTACCAGGAGGAGGCACTATATTAACATGCTTCCCATCAACTGCTCCCAAGCAGTGTGGAAAATTCCATCTCTGTTCAAACTGTTTGGCTATGGCCTTCCAATCTTCCTCAGATTGTGGAAACTAAAAAAAAAATATTCATTTAGTTACCTATTTATTTGTTTATTAAAATTTTATTAATTTTTTTTCAGAGCCCACTACACGTCCTAAGTCCTGAAGGGCATGATCCCGGAGTTTTTAACAGCGAACTAACAGAAGATGCCGAAGTTTTATCCCGCCCTACTAGTTCAGCCAGTTTCACTCCAAGTACCTCAAAAAAGAAAAAAAGACCAGAAGACTCAACTGACATATTAATATCAAGAGCCTGTGCACAATTAGAAAAGAAGGAAGACCAATTTGATACTATAGGCAAAACTATAGCCTCAAAACTAAGAAGCTTGCCACATGAGCAACGAATATATGCTGAAAAGATCATTAACGATGTGTTGTTCGAAGCAGAACTAGGATGCTTAAACCGAAATTATAAGTTGGTGCAAGAGCCTGCAGCTACAAATTCCAATTGTATGGAAGCCTCTCGTCAACTGATGCCTATGCAATCTACTCAAGAACAATATAATAATATGCAGTCTTCTTATCAACTGCATGTTATGCAACCCTTACTTTCTGTACAACAACAACAAAAAGGTAATGAAAATTTAGGTACTTTTCTGCGTGGCTATAACCCCGAAGGCGAATAATAATTTTTAGATATGTTTTTTAACCCTTGATTTTGGAATTAACATTTTATGTTTTTGAATTTTTGGAATAAAATGTTTACTTACCTTAATGAAGTTTGTTTTCAATACTTTAAATATGGCCCTGCATGTTTCTGGTATTATTTGTCCCAATGCCTGAGGTGAAATTATTGTTGAAAACTTTAAATCTTCATATGTTCGACCAGTAGCGAGAAATCTTAGGGTAGCTGTTAACCGCTCATGGCATGAAATTGATTGCCTCATGCATGTGTCTTGCTTCTGTATTAAAGGAGAAACGAGTTTCAATAATTTCAAGTAAGTTGTCTCGTCCATTCTTAGGTAGTTAAACCAATCCTGCTTCTCAAGTTTCAAATCAGTAAGCAAATTTACATGGGAGTAATCATTTCTTTTCAGTAACCAATCTTTGGTCCATTTGCTTCTGTTAACCAACCGTTGCTTTTTTTGCTTTTTCTTTATTGCACAGGCAAGCAAAATGCAATACAATGCCGTGTCTCGAGAAGCCATTTTCTTTTACTCAGTATAGAAAAACCGTGCCAAAACTAGTGAGAGTGAATTTACCCAGTTAACTGTATAGAAAGAACTGTGCTATAAAACTGCGTGTGTCTGTGGGGCAGGCAATTAGTACAGTTAAACTGCACAAATTGGCCTGCACAGTCGGCCTGTGCTAAAAAACTGAGCGTCTGTGGGGGCCTTAACACATATATATTGTCTGTCAACTTTTTTGTTGGTCGTCATTTTATTTCATCATATTGGATTCCTACCAATATTTTACCAGTTTTTACCTATGCCATACTTGATTTTTTTGTTAAAATACATTTAATACGTAGTTTTTATATTGACACACACCGCCATTTGGTTACGTCATGTTGAATTTATCACTTGTCAGTTTTAAGAAGATTTTATTTACGTTGATTTTTTAAAAATTTTATTTGGCTGCCATTTTGTTTTGCCATCTTGAATTCGCACCACAACTTTACCAGTTTATCTCTATATAATATTTAACACTTGCACAAAATTTGAAAATTAATCGAATAAGTAGCTTTTTCAAGGTGATTTTTTAAATACTTTATTAGGCCGCCATTTTGTTTTGCTGTCTTGGATTCATACCGAAATATTACCTGTTCATTCCTATGCAATCATTGACTTTAGTATACGATTTAAGGTAAAATAGATAATTACCTTTTTCTTAATTTTTTTATCGTTTCACTAGGCCGCCATCTTTTTTCGACATATTTGAATTGTACCAAAATATTACCATCCCCACATGAACCTTAAATTTTGAATAAAATCGAATAAATAAAAAACGATCTGGTAAGTCATGCCGCGAACTGAGAGATAGGCAGACAGACCGACAGACGGACCGACGGAATGGATAAAACATATTTTTTCACCTATAGGGAGGCTAAAACGTGAATATATGTAACCTGAAAGGGAGATTTTTTTCACGAACATTTTATTTGGTGGCCATTTTGATCCACCTTCTTGAATTAGTACCACAATTTTACTAGTTCTTTCTAAACCACAATTAGTTATATTACATAATTTGGAACCATTCAATTATGTAGTTTTTTCAGGCACAATTTTTAAATATTTTATTAAACCGCCATCTTAGATTCGTACCAAAATTTTATCATTTGATTCCTACATAATGCGTGATTTTTACGCAAAATTTGAAATAAATTGAATAAGTAGTTTTTTAGTAATTATTTTTTTAACATTTTACTCGGCCGCCATTTTGTTTTATTATATGGGATTTTTATAAAAATCTTACTAGATCATCCCCATATAACACTTAAATTTTGACCAAAATTTTAAATCGATCGGTTAAGTAGTTTTTAAGCTATGACGCGAATTGACAGACCGATAAACAGACAGCCGGACCGACGGAATTTATAATAATATATTTAATGATAATATAATAACATATATTTTTTGGCTTCTTGCGACGCCAAAACGTGAAGATATGTAAAATCTTGTAATTGTTTCATGATTACAAATATTTTTGTGTCATCTTGAATTCATACTACAATTTTACCAGTTGATCTCTATATCCTAATTAGATATTGAACAAAATTTCAAGATTTTTTCAGGCTCAATTTTTAAATATTTCATTATGCCGTCATTCTATTTTGCTAACTTTTATTCGTATCAAAATGCTGCCGCCTGTTCATTCTTATGCAATGCATGATTTATGTACAAAATTTGAGGTAAATTAGATAACAATTTTTTTAGTAATAATTTTTTAACGTGTCACTAGACTGCCATCTTGTTTCGGAATATTGGATTTTTACCGAAATATTACCAGGTCATCCCTATATGACCGTTAATTTTTATCTAAAATTTAAAGTCAATCTGATAAGTAGTTTTTAAGCTATGTCGCGAACTGACAGATAGACAAACCGACAGACGGACCGACGGAATTAAAACATATTTTTTAGCATCTAGAGACGCTAAAACGTAAAGATATGAAAAACCTGAGAGGGTGATTTTTTCCCCGATTGCGAACATTTTATTTGGCCGCAATTTTGTTCAGCCGTCTTGAGTTAGTACCACAGTATACTAGTTCATCTTTATCTATATCACAATTAGTTATAGCACACAATTTGAAATCAATCTATTAAGTAGTTTTTTCAGGCCGAATTTATAAATATTTTATTAAGCCGCCATTTTGCTCCACCATCTTGGATTCACACCAAAATTTTACCGGTTGATTCCTACATAATACTTGATTTTTGTGTAAAATTTGAGAAAAATTGAATAAGTAGCTTTTTAGTAGTAATTTTTTAACATTTCACTAGGCAACCAGGTTATCTCCATATAGCCCTTAATTTTTTATCAAAATTTTGTTTGGCGATTATCGTATCCGCATGCCCGTGTGCCCAGTGCATGCCGTCCATATAGGCATACTGCTGCTCTCCGGGTGCTCTACTATTAACTACGATTAAGTCTAGGCCACCCTGATCCGGCCGGAATCGACTTACCGGCATCGGCAGTGGGCTTCGGAACATTGCGTTTTCGCTATAGCCGGATTTCCGAATACGGATGACTCAATAGCAACTTGTATTCTTAGAAAGGACTTAAACTTAAAGGTGTTTAGTTCCCAGCAGTTCTGACGAAGATATGGTAGTGCTTGCTTCAGCAGGAGATGAATATTAAACAATAAAAGGAAAATATAACGAAAATAATAGATTCGTGAAATAAATCAAATGGTTTTGGCAAGTGACAAAATCTTCAAATGCAGCTTGTAGTTAAATATTGTTTAATGAGTTTAAGGAGTCTACTCAGCTTTTAAATTTTTTTAAAATTCAACTCTTAAAAAATAGTTTTAATAATTTGCATAAGATAAGGTTTGTTAAAATGGTTGGTTTAATATAACAGGAGTTTAACACAAGTAGCACATTTAGTCATGAATACGTCATCGTTAGCACAAGTATTTTCGTTGAAGTAACCGGAACTTGGTTTCGCCACGTTCTATTTAAGCTGAGACTACGTAGTCATTACCAAAATGGGGAACAATTTGAGGGTAACTATTTCGTCAATAACATGTAACTATGACTTTGACTATTACGTAGATAGTACGGAATTGTGTAGTTCCATTTAAGTAGCCGAATAGTAATAATTCAATCTATTTGTTACTTTCTTATTTTTTCTCTCATTATTTAATCCTTTTTAAATATATATATATGGTTCTTTTTAATACATACAAAACAGTTATGGCGACTACAAACACTCAAATTGGGAATATGGTGTAGAGCGTATACGATACGTTATTGGTTGTTGAGATAGGATACATGCGTTTTGCTTAGTTTTCTAGCTATGCTAAGGACCTAAAATTAATCCGCACGCAATTTCTCTGATATATATGCCAAAAAAAATTCTTAATTTTCAATAGATTTTGGTCAAATATATTGGCCAATTTAAGTCTCAAAAATATAATTGTGGACTTTGGTTTAAATAGTAATTATCATTAAATATCTTATTATAAAGACTGATTCTTTCTTTAACGTGATGTATAATTTGAATGCACTTTTAATCTTTTTACTTAGAAAAATAAAAGTCATAGCTTATAGGGGAGATGAAAAAAAAATAGCGTTCTATTGCATTTTTACTTTTAAGTTAGTTGCGCTTCTCTACTGAAAAAATTACTTAACATCAACTACGGCAGCCCCGACACGCTTTTATAGTTTTGGATTCTTTAAATACGCAACTGTCACTTCTACCCAATTACTTTGAAGTCTTGAACACTAAGGTGGTACGAATAAAGTTATCTACAAAGTTCCCACTAATCCCATATTATATATTATTACCAAGACCAAACGGTTACGATTTGCGAACATTCCACCGGTTCTTTACAATTTAACGCGTTGTGCGCTTAGCGTCGTAGCATGCGGAGAGTTGCGGTACTTAAGTTACTAATATAATAATTCTGCGGTCTGTTATAATCATAACCCTTTGTTTCGTTTTTATTTTTTGTTTCATTAATATACCGCTTTAGGTTGTTTTGTTCAGATATGACATAACTAAGTTGTGATATTTTTAATTTTCTATAAAATGTGGATGAATGACGAAAACTACTTTTTTTTCTTAGTGAGGATGTGACACCATTGCCATTTTTTAACTTGTTACTCGTAGACGATAACACAACATATATAGAACTAATTGAGATTGACAAATTCGGATTAAATATAATGGAGTTAAATGGCTGTAGACCGAAAGACAGTGGCGACAATAGAAGCCCACCCGCCATATTGATGCAAATTTTCTAAAGGTTTAAGTGGGCGCACAGATATTATCGTTACTTTTTGTCAAATATAACTAAATTAATCTACTTTAGCACATTAAAATAAAAAAAACTGGATCAGCTAAAAGGTTAATTAATGACATTAATATTAATATCAGTCTACAAGGATTAATTTTCCCCACAAAAAAATCGAAATTAAAATTTCTGGCCTACATTGAAAACCTCTGTCAGCGTCAGTTGTAAATGTAGGTTTAAATTAATGCTTTACTTTAATAATATATTCGAACTATCTAGTGCAAACTTACTTTTTCATTTAAATTGTTAACAAATAACAATATTTGTGCAAGCGATTATTGAAAGTTGTCTGCCAAGTGAATTTAGTAATGTAATATGTTCTGAAGAAGGCCTACAAATTTTTTTTTCTTTTATGCTAATTTTTGAGAGCTTCTACTTCAAATTCAGGTGGTGAATGAAGTAAAACATACAGTAAGACATGAAACAATACTGTCTTTTACAGCAAAATAAAATCAAAATATAATAATGTGCAATATTTAATAAATTTTCTTGCAGTAAACTTAAACTTAAGACATTTACTGTCATAGTCATTTACAAATTCATCACAAACACTTTATAATTACAAGCAAGAGGCAGACTTAAACATATTTCTCCATATGTCCAATGGTTTAGAACTTATTCTTTGAATCAATATTAATTGTAATAATCACAAAAACTAATAAAATAATACACTAAAACAACAAACCTCATAAGAAACCCACGTTGGCAAAAATTAAACAAAACAATTTTAGCATCAATATGGCCGAACCAATCAAAAATTGGTTATCCAATGTAGTTTTCATTGTTTACTAATATTCCCAAACAGCTTGTATTGGATGTTATTGGTAGGCAATGGGGATTCATATCTGCCTATGTTGACATACCCAAACAACTGTTTTTAGAAATGATTGCTTTTTGCTTTGATTCTAGTTTTTTTACTTTTAAAAATGACATATATTTACAACTAGACGGAGGCGCGATGGGTAATCCGTTAAGTCCTATCTTAGCTAACATTCTAATGAACGACCTAGTGGCTACAGTGTTGAGCAAACTACCTTTTAGAGTTCCTTTCTTTTTCTTATACGTGGACGATTCCATCACTGCAGTTCCTGATAATGAGTATGACGTAATTCTAAACTACTTTAATGGATATCACTCTAATATTCAGTTCACAATTGAAGTTGAAAAAAACAAAAAACTTGGCTTTCTGGACGTTGAGGTGATTAGAAATGACGACGGAACTTTAAAAACCAATTGGTTTCGAAAACCCACCAGCTCCGGTAGAGTGTTGAATTTCTACTCAAACAATCCTATTTCTCAGAAAATTGGTACCATCACAGGAATGCTACATAGAGCTATAACCCTTAGTCACCCGTCTTTCCACGATGACAACATAAAAATTATTAAGAATATTTTAAAATTAAATAACTATCCGTCTAATTTTTCAAACATTTGCATCAATAAATTCAAAAAAATCCCAACTGAATCAATCAATCAAAAATCTGACAAGAAGTTTTTTAAGTTTCCCTTTATTAATGGTTTGTCACAAAAAATTGAAAGTTGTTTCAATAAGACTAACGTAAAACTAGCTTTTTACAACTACAAAACAACCAATTTCCTTTATACCAAAATCAAAGATCAAACAGCTTTTAATAAACAGTCCAATGTCATTTACAACATCCCTTGTTCTTGTGGAAAACAGTATATAGGACAAACTAAACAATATTTGGGTGACAGAATAAACCAACACAAAAATGACTGCAAAAACCATAATCAAACAAAAAAAGATAAAACTGCGTTAGCGTCTCATCGTTTTAACACTGGTCACATTTTTCAATTCGACAATACAACCATTTTGGATAGGGAGGCTAATTGGAACAAACGGAATATAGGCGAAATGATTTACATTTATTTAAATGATACAATAAATCTAAGATCGGACACACAAAATTTAAGTGTTATATATAGTAATGTGTTAGACAAATATAAAGCAACCAAAAACATGTAAAACAAAAAGTATTCTATGTCTAGATATAATGGGAAAATCTTTTATTCCTACTACATGATTTTTAATTTCATTTTTATTGAATTTTAATTGAAAAATACTTACAATGTATATCGATATTTATTATTTTGTTCGGTATTGTATTTTTTTTTGTTCTATATTATTTTATATGTATTAGTCATTGTTTGTATCATGTTATAATTTCTGTGTAACCAACCCCAAAGCATCAATTTACCCGTACATTGATATAAAGAGTCAAGGCTCTTAAATTTGAATGGGATCGTAAAAAAAGTATAACATCTATTTATTTTGCAAATATTTTGAAATTACCATCTGCTCAGTTCCTCGACAACACGCAGTGCGCGAGTATTTACAACAGTTTATGTCTCATTCAAGTACGTAAGAACAAAGTTTATATTTATTATTGTACAATGAAGTTAAAAATATGGGTGCATGGATGCTAAAAGGTTTTAGGTAGGAGTATTATTTGTTTTCTGTAATTTTGATTTTTAAATGTGCTTTGTGTCTTTTAGTGCTTGATAAAGTAGAAATACATCTACGAAACGTTGCACAGAATATAATTGTGTCTTTTAAACCCCTCCCGAACCCACGAACCTCTTGAAGTTAATTAATTATTATATATTACACTTTTACATAAAATAGATTTGAAAATGCAAAAGTATCAGTTGCATCTAATTTCGCCGACTCCAATTAATGTACGTCTTTTTTACCTCGACCAATTGATATATGTCACGCCATTGCCCGTGGCTATTAACGCCGCGCTAACTGGGAACGAGAGGCTATGTTTTTTTCTGCGACCGATTTGTTCCTCTCTGTTATTATTTAAGTGTTGGTCAATTTTATTTAATCGCCCGTATTGTAATTATTTTATAGTTCGTTGGTAGGCAAGTTTTTGGTATGTAGTTTGCAGGTGTTTGTGTATCTGGTTGGTTTTATAAAATTTCTGCATTCCGTTAAAAATTTCTTATTTCTATGGCAAGATTGATGTGTTGTTGGAAACTGCTTGTACTAGCAGTTATATATGTGGTCCTGGTCATCTCTAATTGTGCGTATTCATTGTTCTTGTTAATTTCTCATCTGATGGTTCCGTTATATTTTGGTACATTTCAGTTTCCTCTCCTACCCATTTACCTCTTTTACTATAGTGCTGGCGTATTTTTTAACCCAAATTGTGTTTTGTTCGATGATACTAGGTCAAATGTGCTGTCAAATATTAATTTATTGTGGAACTGTTTTCTCTGTTTTTGAACATCGTATTTTGTATTTTCCTTTCATTTGACTTTTTTTAAGACGGGTTGAGTAAATCGCCAGAATTTGTTTCAGAGTAGTATTTCTAGAACAGTATGTCTCTTATTGTTGACTATGTGTTTAATTTGTTTAATTTTTCGAATTATTTATTGTTTATGTTTTCCTCAAATATAGTGCGTCATTCTGCCTATATCTTGCTTGATTGTATAAATCTTTCCTTCTATTCTATTTCTATTCTAATTTGCTATTCCGGTTTTTTTATGTCAGATGTCTTGTTTTGCTTTTTAGTTTTTTTGTCTGTTTTCTGTAATTATTGTGCCTGGCCACGCGTAAATAATAATGTGTATTAATTCTAGCTCTGTCGTTTCCCTTGAATATTTCTTAATGATATGTTTATTTATTGTTTGTATTAGCTGCTTTGTTGTTGTGTTTATATTTAGTTTAGGCAAAGCTGGTCTTGTTACTGAGGTACTACTTTTCCATTTAATGATATGGTTTACTATATCAAATATTATGTTTTATTGTAATTGCATATTTATTTCTGGATTCTATTGTATTCTTTTTCTAGTTGTTTTCTTGTTTTATAAACGTTTATTGATTTACTGGTGATTTTTTATTTGATAATTAGTCCTCGTCTGTGAGTATCATTCTGTCTATATATAATTGGTCAGAAAGTTATTTTTTTATTTTTCATATTTCTATCGATAGTAACCTGTTATTTTTAATGATCACTCTCTTTTGGGCGAAGGGTCTTCGTTTAGTAGTTTTGTCACTTAATTCAGGATATGTTTTAAGAAGTTATTTAAAAGGGTATCCCAGTTGCGGCTTGTGAGCTTGGACAGTGCTGCAGGCTGCAGTTTATGTCGAAAATAAAATATAACATAATTTAAATAAGTCATCTGTCGGCGTTATTGATGATCATTCAGTGGTGGCTCGCCAGGGGATGCGCCGCTTCACCTACATTCTCCAATCAATTTACTTAAAAATAAAAATATTTTTAAAATATTAAGCATTTTATAATCTATATTTTTATTATAAAACTGCAGTATGTTTTATATAAATTCACATTATTTACTTAATTATATTATTATTTTCTATCAAAATTAGTGCGTTATATACTCAAAAAATAATAATGACTTAAAAACGTAGCGCGCTGAACACCATTTCATAAGAGCGACCCATTGAGCAGCAGTAACAAATCTCGCATCAGACTGCCCCCGCACGCTGGCTTTCGCGTTTAGATTTGGTTACGGCAGTTGCTATGGCAACGCAATGGTTAATATCCGTAAGCCAAATAGAGATGGGAGCGGCATAAACTGATGCTGCAGGCGCTTGTTGGCTTGTTATAGAACTGATGTAAATGAGTGCGCTCGGATCATCGGAGGCGGAAGCAGTTTTGCATCGATCGAATCGAATAGAAATTAACTTTAAGATAGCTCATAACTGTTTTTTAAGAACAAAAAAATATATTTAAAATCTTATAAATTCATATTATTTCCCCTTAGTATTAAAAAACGCTCCAAAGCTATGAAAATAAAAAACAGCCATTTTGGGCGTGGAACTCCGAAAAATTTTCGTTTGCGGCGCAATTTTTGCCTGCGGGGCGCTGTCCACCTAGCTACCTACGCTTCACCCGTTCTTATATTCTCGAGCCGCCACTGTGATCATTCAATATATAATATGTATCGCAATAAACAAACCAAGTCAAAATAATAATAATTCTTGTGTCGATAAGTTCATTTGTCTGTCTATTTGTACAATTGCGTTAGTGGATTTTCTTTTTTGTTGAATATCTCTTTAATAGTTCTTTATTTTCGGTGCGATTCATGTATGTGTATCATCCCCCTTCCCCATTTCTTTCTGTTTATTGTTAGTGTTTGTTACTTAGATTTGTGCTTTAATGCCTATGTTAATATTTTTTAAATCCGTTGTAAACCATCATTGTGATTACTGTAAATAGGTTTTTGAAATTAGTTTTGATTTTATGAGCAAGGAAAATATTTTTTATAATATTGCTATTAATAACAATAAAAATACAAACAATAATAGTACAAATAATAATTATAATAATAAACATAATAATAATATTAATAATATTACATCTATATATTTGGGGTTTAGTAATGGAGTATTCCCGTTTCACTTTCGGATAAATAATATGGGAAGTTTACGAAAATATTCCATGAATAAGAGATGGAATAAAATCGACGGTAATCAAGATATAAAGCTGAGAACTTTAGCCAAAGATGGCCTCGAGCATAAGTCAAGTGAAGGCGGTTCGCTCGAGAGCTATAAATTATATCTTAATAGCCAACTCTCAGCATATTTTCTGTTTCTTTGGGAGCTTTGGATTTTATAGAATATTATAAATGGATATTTAACTATTTTATTTCAATAATAAGACATAAAGTGACGTGACATGTGTAATTTTATTATTATATTGAAAGGAAAATATTTTGTTTGTATGTTACAAATCATTGATGTGGCAAATATATTTTAAAATTGTCATATTACTCATCATACCTTACAATCTTCGCAGTGGCGCTTCCAAAACTCTGGTCTGGGGAGGGTAGTGGTTGGCAGGTGGGGGAGGGGGCGAACACTCGTTTAGGCAAATTTTAAACAAAGGTTAGGAAATTAAAGAATTATTATTTAGCTGTACTTAACCTTATTTTTTAAATTCAGAAACTAAAGTAATGATAGAATATTTGGAAATACCCTTGTGAAAATTAAATGGAGGCATTGCAATTACAAATGTTAATCGTTTTACTCCAATAGACAAAACAAAAGCATTTATCGTTCCCGTCTCCCATCCCGCGTCGTGATTTTTCGTGTATAAATTCTGACACTGGTGAGGGAGTAAAACCGCCAAACGCCTTACGTGTGCGAGACGTTGTTGCCATATCACTCGGATATTATTCAAAATTTATTACAATACTATCTATCAAATTTTCCTTTAATAATTTATTGTTAAATATATTAGAAGCAAAATAATTTTCAATATTAGATATTGGGTTTCTGGGGGGATGGGTAATTACCCCCTCTACCCCCCCCCCTGGAAGCGCTCCTGAATCTTCTAGAATTTTTCAGAGCCTAGAATAATTTGTAACAACAGTGTTTACATTGTCTGTCTTGTTTCCTTTATTTTATAATCTTTTTCACGTTTTGATGGATACAGAAAAAAATCGTTATTGACAAAACTGAAGACTACTGTAACTTCTCTAACTTTACGTCAAAGCAAGCATCAAATTTGGAAAATGTTAAAGTAGAATTAGTAGATTTCACTGGACGCTAGACAATTATTAGTTTTATCTTTACTTCTGCTTATAACAGCCCATATATTCACTTATACTTGAAATTTTGACCATTACAGAGCTTTACCTATTATCTATTTTGTAATTAGGAGAAAGCAAAAACAAAAATTTGATTTTTTTTTGATTTTCGAAATAGTCCACATAAAACTAGTTTGTATGAGCAGACGTTTCGTTTTTCGATTTTGTCATATCGAGCAATATGTTATTTCAGATCACCCTGGGTACAAAATAGACTGATGAGGGTAGATGCCCAGAAATTATGATCGCAGGAGGTATTGTGACATAATCGAAAGCAATAATTCTTCTTGAAGGCCGTTTTGCACCTGCAAAAATTATATATTTTTGCTATTCTCCATATATTTATAAATACAAAACAAATAATTATTACAATTTTTTACTGATTTTTTTTCAGTGTACAATTAGTAAATGATACATTCAATCTCCTCATATTCCCAAACTACCTAAATAAAAAACAATAAAATATTAAATTCACAGTAAAAAAAACCAAATCGAATTATTCTTGATTTAGATGTATTTGTTTAGAGAAAGGATAGTTAGATAATTAAGAGGATATCGGAATAACTCTAAAGCACGTAGATTTTTGCACGTCTTATTAACCGAAGGTGAAAGAAATGTCCAGAATAAAAGTAAGTTGTTTTTCGTTAAGCTTATTGGAAAAATTGGAAGTTAGTATTTCTTTTTGTATAAAAAAAAATACCTTTTTGTGTGTTGAAAACCTGTGGACTTTCCGATATTCTGTTATAACATACAATTTTGATATATTTTGTTTTAACCTTTTGACGCGTTTCTCACAATCGACAGCCATATTTTGTATTTGGCTGAACATCCAGTTTGCTTCCTAGACAAATAGGGTTTCTGTCGGAGATTTATGTGCAGCAGCAGAATCAAGGAACTCCGATGTTGTCTTAAAAGCAATAATCTTTCATTATCGTTTAAAACAAAGCAATAGGTTATTTACTTATTAGTATAGTTGCACTCGTATCTTTCTCGGTTTCCTGAGACGAGACGGGTCTAAATCGAAATAGCAGTCAAGATTTTTTTTCTAAAAATCTTGCAAGACAAGATGAAAAATATGCTCGACGGAGAAATCTCGCGTTTTACATAATTCGTCTATCGATGTTTACCTATATGCTCAGTTTAAACAAAAATTAACAGACGAGTTATTGAGAAATTCCATTTAAAAATCTGTTGTTTGTCTATCTATAAAGAGTATTCGGAAGAATTTCAAATTCTTTTTGATAGTTTTTTATACAAATTTATCAAATTGTTATATTGCAACATAAGACTAGCAATATTTTTATGGAAATTTTTTTGTAGTTCTCTTTTAGGCATAGTTTAGCAAAAGGTAAAAAATCGATTTTTTTAAGTTTTAAGAGCTAGTGTGTATTTTTTTAATTCTCCTTAAACTTCTGTAATATTACAGATTGATGATTCCCAAATTAATAGTGATAAAACATATGTTTGTTCTTGTAAATCGTGTTTAACAATAATAAAACATCCCCGAAACATTTTACCCTAATAGAGGAATAGGTAAAATTGCATTTTTTTACCCAACTGCGCTTGCAAAGAAGAATGACGTGTTTAACAGTATATGTCTATATTTCTACCAGCTACAGGCTAAACTTCACTGCTTGCAAATATTTTCTTTATGACTTAAAAATGAATATATTTCAGCTATTTTGCTTCTAAAAATGTATATGACTCTAAATGATTAAACAAAAACCGTTTGATATGTCCTTTATTAATAAAACCTAAAGAATACCGGCCTGCAACCTCAGATTTTTTAATGCTATGTAATCTTTCATTTTTATATTTTTTTTATGCTAGAATACATTTAATTTTTTCTAATAGTTCTTCTTTTGTCAGGTTTGTCTGGATTTTATAGAGCATAGAGTATATAGAGTCTAATTTATATGCATGCAAATTTGACAACAGCTATTTAACTTTATTTCGAAAAAATAGAAGATAAAAATTTGTATTAACATTTATAAGAAACAACCTTTTCAATTATTAAAAAACATATATATATATTTATTTCTTATTTACAAAAAAAAAATTAATAAATTAATATTAAAACTTATTATATGCAGATAAATTATAGAAGCTTATCAAGATACAGTGGCGGCTCCTCCATTAGGTCAAATGGTCAAAGACCTCTCAATAAATATTTCCAAACAGAAACAAATAAATAAAATAATATATAATTTATATTTTTTCAATTTTTTTTAAATTTGGAAATTGTATGTTGTTCTAAGCGTATAAACTCGTTGACCGTTCTTTTAATTTCACGACACATTATCCATGCCTCGCACCGCGATCTCCGGAGCGATTTCGTTTCATTTGGAATCGATCTCGGCTGGCAGCGCGCGTTGACCTCGTGGTTATAAACGGAGGCTAGTTTTTCTAGAGTGTTCCCGATCAAATTCGCATAGATACGGCTTACGTTGGAAAAATTTGGGTCAACAGCCGAGCCAAGGAAACTTAAATATTTTTGTCAGTTGGTGTGTTTAATGTGGATCGTGTGATAGGTTGTGGTTACGATTTTTATAGATTTTATTTTGAAGATTAGATTATTTTTATTTTGTTTGTTCATTTTGTGGCTTAAATAAATGTTTCAAAGAAAGGTAGCCACAGTGTTTTAGAATATTAAGACTCCTAATCCGTTTTCAATTATATTGGCAAGCTGAACTTTGAGAAACCACTCGAATTTAAGACCAGTAGTCAACCTTTGCCGAAATTTAAAATTCAGCAAACAGGTAAAGACAAAAACAAAGAAGTAAATCGTTATTTTCGTAGAAATATGTACGATTTATGTGCCTGGACATGCGGTTGCGAAGTAACAAAGGCTTTTTATTGTTTCGTTTGTCTGATTTTTTCAGATGACTCTTTGTGGTTTTTATGTATTGACCCCCCTGAAAAGTTGACCACGAGCCGCCACTGTCAAGATAGAATATATATTTTAAATACGTGTACATAGATATGTACAAAATATAATTTACCGCACTTATTACGTTATGCAAACTAACTTTATATAATCATTTTACTACAATAGTTTATTTTATAAATAAAGTTAAAAATTGCGTATAGTTCCGAAAACGTTTAATTTAAACATCCTTCAACAACTTGTTAGAAAATTTTTGATAGAGTGCGTCAAAATTGTTACCGCTGATTTTTTAAAAAGTGCTTATTCAGCTATAGCAGCGGGATGGTTCTATAGATTTTTTCAGAATATTTATATATTTCTTTCGTTGCGCATTACAACTCTTCATTTTTTTCAAGCTGAACCTGCGGTGTACGAAAATTTCCGACAAATAAATCTAGTGTTAGACGTCATACATTTAATTTTTTTTGTTCAAAGGGTGATTATTTTATACTGATATGTGAGAATACAGAGCCGAGCAATATAACTCTCATGGATTAAAATAGGCACTTAAAAATTCGGTGAAATAATTTTTCTGTATTACCGGAATTGAGAACTTTAATATTTTTTTTATTAGATTAATGTATTCCCGTACTACGGAAGCGTAGAAGGGCCACAATTTTTTTTATTTTTTAATTCTGAGTTTAAAGTCGGAATTTAACAAAATTCTGAGTTTAAAGTCAGAATTTAATAAAATTCTGAGTTTAAAGTCAGAATTTAACAAAATTCTGAGTTTAAAGTCAGAATTTAACAAAATTCTGAGTTTAAAGTCAGAATTTAATAAAATTCTGAGTTTAAAATCAGAATTTAACAAAATTCTTAGTTCAAAGTCGGAATTTAACAAAATTCTGAGTTTAAAGTCGGAATTTAACTAAATTCTGAGTTTAAAGTCAGAATTTACCTAAATTCCGAGTTTAAAGTCAGAATTTAACAAAATTCTGAGTTCAAAGTCGAAATTTAACTAAATTCTTAGTTTAAAGTCAGAAATTAACTAAATTCTGAGTTTAAACTCGGAATTTAACTAAATTCTGAGTTTAAAGTAAGAAATTAACCAAAATGCATTTTTGGCGTCTCCTGCCAAACCTGAAATTGGTGTCAGAAGATAGACAATTAAATATTAAGACAGATAAGTGAAATCCATTTCGTTGCAAGTAAACTCGTTTGAGATTTCTCGAGCTTCAAAGGTTCAAAATTGTCATTGTTCTAGCGCCATTTTCTCGAAAACAGTTAAATTTAGGCATGAGAAAAGTAACTCAATAAGTACTTGGATTTTTTAGAAAAATATAAAAATTTAATAAAATATAGGGCATTTCATTTAAAAAACGGATGATGCCTCCGGTTTGAGGTAGAAGCGGCAACACCGCGCAATTTAAAATATTTTATAATCAGAGTATATTATGTTCATCTATGGCCAAAGCGAAATTCTCAAAACATCCTATTCGTTTATTCTCCAGATATTTTTAATAGGACACTCAACTTGAATCACCCTGAAACAGAGGGGGAGCTCTGTCAGTATGTTTCGCGACACACCCTTAAATCGTTCAAACATATATGAACCATTTCTTAAGACTTATTTATCGTTTGGTATTACCTTTTTTATTTTGTGAACCTTTTAATGTATATGTTTACTTGTATACATTTTGGCTTTTTTTTTCAGCAATAGAAATAAATAAAAATACATAAAATGAACTAATTAAACATGTGTTTAATTTGTCAGGGACTTATTTAACACTCAAAAATCAAAATAGGAAACTTTTATTTTGTACCCTCCCCCTTTTTTCATTTTTTTAACTATCTGTAGTTTGGTGGAACAATTCATAGCACATTTGCCATTATTCAAACAAGAATATTGAACTTGTTTTTTTGGTTCCAGTCTGTTATACAATCGTACAGACTAAATTCTGACTTTAAACTCAGAATTTTGTTAAATTCCGACTTTAAACTCAGAATTTTGTTAAATTCTGACTTTAAACACAGAATTTAGTTAAATTCCGACTTTAAACTCAGAATTTTGTTAAATTCTGACTTTAAACTCGGAATTTAGCTAAATTCTGACTTTAAACTCAGAATTTAGATAAATTCCGACTTTAAACTCAGAATTTTGTTAAATTCTGACTTTAAACTCAGAATTTTGTTAAATTCCGACTTTAAACTCAGAATTTTGTTAAATTCCGACTTTAAACTCAGAATTTTGTTAGATTCTGACTTTAAACTCAGAATCTTGTTAAATTCTGACTTTAAACTCGGAATTTAGCTAAATTCTGACTTTAAACTCAGAATTTAGTTAAATTCCGACTTTAAACTCAGAATTTTGTTAAATTCTGACTTTAAACTCAGAATTTTGTTAAATTCTGACTTTAAACTCAGAATTTTGTTAAATTCTGACTTTAAACTCAGAATTTTGTTAAATTCCGACTTTAAACTCAGAATTAAAAAATAAAAAAAATTGTGGCCCTTCTACGCTTCCGTACCTTACATATAAAAAGTAAATATCTAAAATACAACGCCTTAAAAATCAATACTTATTTTGTAATAAAGTTCTAAATTTTCGCGCGCAAAGGGATCATTTCAAACGACAGAATTTGGCGCCGTCTACGGTTTGACGACACATCGTACCAGTATGACAACATCGACAAAAATGCAATATGAGCTTGCTGTCAGCCGTCATAGTTGATGGCATGCCAGTATTGGCAGTTTTGTTTGTTTTAATTTTGTGATTTTATGGTTTAATTTTTATGTTCATTTAAAAGAAAAGGGTGTATTACTGAACAAAATAAATTCGAGACTAACAAAACTGAAATCATAAAACGGTGTCAATGTCGTCCATTAACTATAAAAAAGACAAATGTCGTCTGACTGACGGCTTGACGCCTGTTGTTGTTGAACGTTGCACCGTTGCCAGATTACGCGTATACGTAATGTCGTCACGTCCCGTTTTTGGTCGGGTAACGTAATTTGAATTTTGGGGCTTTTTAATTGCCTTTTGTCGGCCGGGGAGATAATTAAATTAATTTTTTTAGATATATGTTTAAATACCACGTGGCCTTATCATCTTTAGTATTTTTTCCTATTTAGAAATGTATGCAAGTTCCCTGTTATACGCAGAATAGTCAAACTGACGCTCTTCAATTAATGGAGACGTATTTTTCCTGTAAAGTAATACAAAATTCTAAACAACTCAAGTTTACGATATTTAATAACATATTTATGATTATGATAAGAATAGAGCATTAAAGTTAAAAAATTAATTAATCCTCGGCTCTACTTAAATATTTTTCTTTTTTAGTTAAGACATGAAAGAAAATTGTTCTTAATAGTTTAAGTCACTTCTCACTTGGTTTTAAAAATACACCGAGTTTAATGGAAAATAAATCCCTTTTAACTTTTTATGGGCTGTTAATTATTACGAAGTACCATAAACTGAACTGACTGGGATCATTAACTTATATTCAGAGAGTTTAGTAAATATACGTAATACTAAAGACTATACTTCTAATAGACAGTCCATCAGGTAAAAATATAACATTTTCCACATCAAACACCCATGAGGTCGTTTAGTCGTAATATGCAGGTGATAAAATGCAAAGTTGTGATATCTTTTATTTTACATTTGTTGTATTGTCAATTCGGAGTATAATCTTACTTTGATAACACCGAAAGCCACGTTCGGCACATACTAGTGTAAATAACCTATTTTTTAAAGAAGAATCAGGCACTGAAAATTTGGTTGGTACGTGTTT
The DNA here is from genome assembly GCA_030620095.1 of Kuschelorhynchus macadamiae. Classification (NCBI taxonomy): domain Eukaryota; kingdom Metazoa; phylum Arthropoda; class Insecta; order Coleoptera; family Curculionidae; genus Kuschelorhynchus; species Kuschelorhynchus macadamiae. The sequence goes on along the minus strand of JAUTXW010001141.1, from coordinate 2,806,395 downwards.
GGTTAGATAATATTACAGCCCCTCAATATTTAAGATCTATAATATACAGACTGCTCTGATAACAATGTCACGTGAACTTTCAGAGTGGGCCAAGAAATCGTCGGCTTAAGATGCGGCCTAACTGCCTATTTTGTTGAAATAGGGTTATTCCGCTGGTCAATGAACCATCTCATAACTATAAAGTCGCCCAATAAGATTGTTTAAATATTCGCGAGTAAAAAAAATGACCTATTGCCAATAGTTTGAACATTCCCTTAAAACATTTGTATCTTAGGCAGACCAAATTTCACAACTTTTTAAAAATGGTGTCCTTTCGAAAGAAATAATAAAAATCGCAAGTTGATATAACGGGGTATGAGGGAAAAATACAGTTTAAGTCTAATTTAAGAACACTTGGTGTGGTAGTGGTTGATAATCGACGGTTGATAATCGAGCACTAAATTGTGTATTTTCAATAGCCAATTAGAAAAGCATTTATACTTAATGAGTAGGCACAGATTAACTCTAGATAAAGAAAAAAATTGTTTTGTATGCAAAAAAAGAAAATACATTTGCCCTGTTGTACTGCTTTTTAAGAAAACTAAGCGTTATGGAAATAAAAAATGCTTGTATTTTTAAAAGCTCTTGTATTTTTTAGGGCCACCATGTAGAGTGAAAAAATGTTTTATGTACAAAGAGATAAAAGATGTGTGACATTTTTTTTAATCAACCGCTTAAAAACCAAATGATATTTCTGATTTTTGGGGGCTGCTTCAAATCTCAAGGCTACCATGTGCAATGGGAAAAGAATCCGATAACAATGTCGCGTGAACTTTCTAAGTGGGCCACTAGATGACGCAACAGAAATAACATTTTTCTAGAAATCATCGACTTAAGATGCAAATGTCCTAACCACACTTTGTTGAAATGAACAGTCTCATAACAATAAGATTGTTTAAACATTCCGGCATAAAAGAAATCACCTATTACCAATTAGTAATTCCCTTAAAAAACATAAAATAAGCCGTGGCCTCTTCCTCAGGCCACTTGTATCTTAGGCCGACCAAATATCACAACTTTAAATGGTGGTATTTTAAAAGAAATAATGATATACCTTATACTTAATTTAAGAACACTTAGTATGGTAGTATTATTTTGCACCTGGCAGATAAATTTAACTTAACATAAGGCATAAAGTTTTAAAGATTACAAATATATAAACGAACAAATTGCTTTTATATGCAAAAAAAAAGAAAATTCATTTACCCTGTTATACCGCTTATAAAATTCTTATATCTCCTAGGGCCACTATGTACAGTAAAAAAAAAGTTTTATATACAAAGAGTTAAAAGAAATTTGACCTGTTTCATCGTTTTTTAACCAACCGGTTGAAAACAAAAAAATATTTTTGTTTTTTGGAGGCTGTTTCATATCATTACACTATATAATGAGACAAGAATATATTAACAAAGAATAAAAGAAATTTGACGTGTTTTGCCCTATGTTAAAAAGCTGAACGAATAAATTTTTATTTTTGATTTCAGGGGTCAGTTTCATTCCCTTAGGACTAACCTGGATAGAGGAAAAATGTTTCTATATTTAAAAATATTAAATAAATTAATTTGACGTATGTAATAATAATAATCATATCAATAATAATAAACGTCTTTTAATAAGCAGCGTTACAATATTTTTACAAAGGTAAATAAAAATGGTTATTAATAAGATTAAATTGTAAAAAGAGGGAGACTAAATCGTCCCTGGCGAAGTCTAGCCTCCAGGCTACTCTCACTCAACCAAGTAACGAAGTGTCCCTTAAGTAAACTACAATTGTATACATTCTTAGATAGCATTGTTTAACTATTTTTAGTAAATATATTGAGCGTTTTAGATAGTGTATTAAAGAAGACTTCAAAAGATTAAAGGTTAGAAATAGTAAGAATTAAAGAATCCGGCAGAAATCCCCAGACACCACGCAGCACAGCACAGCAGACAGCCGTCTACAACAGAGTCTACAACCCACCAGCTTGCTCACTTAACAGATTAATACGCAGTTTATATTTAAATTTGTTTATGTTGAACAGTTTGAATTCTTCTGGTAAAGAATTATAGAAACTGATGGCGTTAAAGGAAAAGCTTCTCTTAAACATGGGGGTTTTATGTTGTGGAATTGTGAATTTGTTTCTAAATCTTATATTTCTACTATGAATATTATTTCTAGATATAAATTTATTTTTAAGTAAATTCGACGAGTTAACAGATTTTAATGTTTTTCGTGAACAAAATTGCCGAGGTGATCAAGTCGACCATTATTTATGTCGAGCCATTTGCATTCGATAATTTTACCAGAGATGTGATCACTGTTTTCTAAGCCAGCGAAATGCTTCTCATTTTTTTTATTTTCAGGTGGATAACTCATCCTCCTAGTACTGTTCTGCATAGTCGATTTTTTTCAATTTCAGGGAGCTGACTCATCTCTTTAAGGTTATGTTTGCGTAGTGGAAAAACATAATTGTGTATACAAAAAATTAAATAAATCTGACGTGTTTAGCCGTTTTTCGAAATATAATGTACATTTTTTATAATATATTTAATCGAAAAAAAAATCTTTCTGATTTCTAACTTCCACTATTTCTCATTGTCAGAACATTTACCCAAACTATTTCTTTGTTCAATTTAATTATTATCCGATTATGCGTTTTCAAAATATTCATTTTTTATGTTTTTATTCCCCTTAGGTATCGAAGATCTACGCCCAAGAGACCCAAAATTTAATCTCCGCGAGACTCTTACCTAGACTATTTTTGGTGTAATAAGAAACGAATTGGTATGAACGTTTCAAATTATGATTCACACAAATTTTGTTTACATATACACTCACTCATCCGTACAGACTTCATAATTTGTTTTTCTAACAATATGTTTTTCCTGCTCTAGGGGCTCTAAAGTCTAGTTTAGACCTACATACTCTTTTTGCATGCCAAGGTTTTTCGCGGTACTTCCTATAAATGTGTTTAAACAAATGTTTACAACCAGTTTCTATACAAGTTTTAGTCAGTTTTTATATTAATATTTAAACGTTTTTAGGTAAATATCATATAAATCAAGTACCTAGTATAATTTAATTATTAAAAAAAAACAAATTATAACACTTTTTATTATTCTTTGCACTAATTAATGATAAAGTGAACTTTAAATCGATATCCCAAAAGCTTATAAGAATAGGAAAATATTATATATTGATGTACTAATTATTGTTATTCAGAGTTTGTCACCTTAAGGAACACCCACTATACTAGCCTTGACCCCGCCGCCACCTTACATTAAAGGAGCTAAAAATCACCTATTCTCAAATGTCAATTCCGGTAACAGCAACAAAAAAAATAGTTATTATCATATTATTGGAGTATAAAATTCCCTACATGTTTTGTATAAATCTTTTTTCTCTCGCTTGATTTTTATTTGTGTTTCCTTTTCTGCATAAAGATCATGCAAAAATTAAGTAGCTAACAGTTCTATACTTCGGACCCACTACCAAGTTTAATTATGTCATGATAAGTCAATAAATTCCCAAAACGAAAGGAAAAGAAGTAAAAATGACCTTATTCCAATAAAAATTTTAAAATTCAACTGGTATAAAAATCAAAAAAGATGTAGTCCAGCATGTGTATGTAGGGAAGGGGGATTAAACTATTTTATTATATGTGCCAAAGAAATTATGGCTACTTAGAGGGTAAAGACAAAGTGAAAGAGGAAAAATCACAAGAAAATATCGACGACGATCAACCTGGTCCGTGTATAAGATCAAAAAGACCGAGGCAATGCAATTTCTCGAGACAGTGCATAATGAAAAAGGTCTGTGGGGCAAATGGTCTTAAATATATATATATATATATATATATATATATATATATTAAAATATCTTCTTAAATACAAACTTTTTACTTCCTTCGTAAACATCTCGGAAATTGTTTGTGTCATACAAACATGTAGTAAATTTTATACTAATATGGTAATAACTATTTTTCATGTAGCTGTTATAGAATTGACTTATTCGCAAAACACTGATTTTTAACTCGTACACCAAAAAGAACACTAAGTGCCAATTGTAAATTTTCCGTGACCTTTGGCAAGGTAATGCCAACAAACTAGGCCAAACCCAATCAGAAAGTTACGTTAGTAATTAGGAAAAGGGCTCTTGATGTTAAACAAAAAACTGAAATCCTTCAAATGCGTTGTTGCTAACTATAATATGGCTGTAAGAACATAAGGAGCTATAGTTTCCCATATTGTGGTTGTGTTTTAGAAACTTTAGATAAATTGATACGACTTGCAGGTTGTAGTCTACGCAATAAAATCTAACGTAAATTGTTGAAGACGATTTATAAACTCTAAAACACTGGGAATGCAAATTCAGTGTCACATTTGATTAAATATGTCAGAGATTTAGCTAGTGATCAGAAAAATATAGCTTTTTAGAGTGAAAAACGTGATTTTTTCTACTTCTAATTTTTATTTTGTCCTTCGTGGCTAGGAGATATGAAAGCGCATTTAGGCGTCCGAACTTATAAAAGGAAGTGTACTTAAAAAAACCCTTAGACTTACCGAATCTATGCGCCCTTCGCTTAACCTCGTGCCATCATATAGAACTTAAAGTGCTCTTAATCCACCTTTAGACGTAAAGATTTTTTGGAGTGGAAAGTTAAAGAGCGAAGGAGACACGAATACACAATACCCTTGAGTGACATAAAAAAGCTTCATGCTACACGAGAGTGTTAGATAGGGGTATTTAGGGGTGAAATTTGTGTTTTAAGAATATGGGCGTTATTGCTGTTACATCGGTTTTGAATAAATTTTTACAGTAAACGGTTTCTTTTTTTTTATTTTAACTTATATCGTTAAATAATGTAGTTTTACATCATAATAATGATATTAAAAATAATAATGGAATTTGAGGTTAGAAATCTAACTCATAACTCATCAAAATAAGAACACCAAGAGAATTACGGCTGCCGTCAATCTGGTGATTACGGAGATAATACGATAAAACAACTCCCTAGACAGGTTGCACATTTGACCTACTGCGCAGTTGTAGCAGCACTTCGAAGTCACAACTAGCAGATCCAAATTTGCAACAACAGTACTAAACGAACCACTTAAATAAAACCTGTCTGGCAGGGTTAGAAAAAGTACGCAATCGAAGGTATTCGACATGAATTGGGAGAATTAACAGAATATTATAACATTGACCAAATATCAAAAATGCTAAAAACACGAATAAGGAAAACTTTTCAGAAGATAAAGACCTATACCGTTCACTCAAACCATCTGCAACACCTGGATAAATACATGGACACCCTGATACAATAATTAAAGGCCAAGTCAAAACAATTTAGAAGATATCAAAAATACTTAAATCTGAAGAGTCAAAATCAGCTTTTTAACAATGACCAAAAGGCATTTTACAAAGAACTCGACAATAACCACCCGACCATGGTGATCAAATGCAGGATACATCATCCCAAGGCATCTATGCTCAGGACTGCCATGCCCAGAAACGAAAGAGGAGTTTTTATTGACATAACAACCTTATGTTCTAGCCAACTAAGTAAATTGAAAAAATTCTTTTTCAGGAAAGTTGACACGTCTAATCTGCATGGAATGATAAAATTAGCCGATGCATAGGATAACGAAATCAACAGTATGAACTACCTCATGGAAATAACAATATTGGATGCTGATAAACGGGAGTAACGGGCAAAAGCTTTGTACAGAGGACAATACAACCATTCAAATTAAACACACATAGACAAATCAGCATCAAACAAGTGGCTAAGTAATGGGTTGTTCAATAATAACAACTACAAGGAGTTTAAAATTAGAGATACTAACTTCCAATAGGATATATGTAGGAAATGCCACCAGGGACCATTGAGCACATAACATCAGGGTGCCCTTATTCAGCAAACATAGATTATTGGCATAAGTACAACCAAGTATGCAACAACCTGCTCCGGTATTGGACAATGACTCTTTTAGGCTGATTGATAAGTGACAAATATCCGACCCACCCGACATAGTGCTGCTGGTTAAGAGAGTTAAGTCCGCATACTTGGTTGGTGTTGCCGTATCCAACAATTGCAACATGATTAAGAAACATCGAAAGAAGAAAATTAAGTATGCACAATTGGCTATACATAACAAATTTGGCAACTGGAGAGGGTCGAAAACCAATATGGCAAAACAAAATGGTGGCCTAGTGAAAAGTTAAAAAAATTATTACTAAAAACCTACTTATCCAATGTATCTCAAATTTTGCACAAATACCAAGTATTATTTAGAAATCAACCAGTAAAAATGTTGGTACAGAGAATGACTAGTAAAACTGTGGTACTAACTGAAGATGGCGGAACAAACTGGCGGTCAAATAAAATATGTTGTAATCGTGAACAAAATCATCCTCTCATGTTTTACATATTTCATATTTTAGAGTCCGTAAATGCCAAAAAGTATTTTTATCAATTCCGTTGGTCTGTCTGTCTGTCAGTTCGCGACATAGCTTTAAAACTGTTCATCAGAGTGACCTCAAATTTTAGTCAAAAGTTAAGGGTTATATGGGAATGACTTGGTAATATTTTGGTGAAAATCCAATATGCTGGAACAAGATGGCGGCCTAGGGAAAAGTTAAAAAGATTATTACTAAGAAAACTAATTATCCAATTTCGTCAAATTTTGCACATAATCAAGTGTTACATAGGAATAGACTGGTAACGTTTTGGTATGAATATAAAATGCCAAAACAAAATGGAGGCTTATTAACATATTTGAAAAATCGGCCTCAAGAAACTACTCATTAGAATAATTTCAAGATTTGTCCAAGCATTAAGTGTGATATAGAGTCAAACTGGTAGAGTTGTGGTGAGAATTCAAGATGGCGGAACAAAATGGCGTCCAAATAATTATTTTACAAAATCAACGTAAAAAACCATATTTAATTGACTTTACATTTTAAAGAACAATTAAATGTGGATAAACTTATACGAATTCAACATGACTTAACAAAATGGCGGTGTGTGTCGATGTAAAAACTACTTACTGAATTTATTTTACATTACGCCTAAAAATCAAAGCGTGAAAATATATAATATTATATATAGATTTAAAAAAAAATTATTTGGCCGCCATTTTTTTTCGCTACCTTAAATTCGTACCACAACTTTACCACTTTATCCCTATATCATATTTAATTCTTAAACATAAAAATCCTAAAAATTGAAACTAATTTAATAAGTAGTATTTTTAGCCTGATTTTTAAAATATATTATGATGCCACTATTTTGTTTTGCTATCTTAGATTCATATCAACATGTTACCAGTTCATTCTTATGTAACACTTGATTTTTATGCAAAAATTGAGGTAAATTAGATAATTAGTTTTTTAGTAATAATTTTTTTACATTGTTCCGCCTTATTGGATTTTTACCAAAATATTACCAGGCCATCCCCATATGATCCTTAATTTTTGATTAAAATTTTAAGTCAATCGAGTAAGTAGTTTTTAAACTATGCCGCGAACTGGCAGACAGACAGGACAGGCGAAATTGTTAAAACATATTTTTTGGCATCTGGGAATGCTAAAGCGTGAAAATATATAAAACCTAAGAGGGGGTGATTTTTTTCACGGTTACAAACATTTTATTTGACCGGTCATCTTGAAGTAGTACCACAATTTTGCCAGTTCATCCCTATACCATATTTTATTATGGCGCACAATTCGAAATCAATCCATTAAGCAGTTTTTTTCAGTTTAAATTTTTAAATATTTTATTAAGTCGCTATTTTGTTCCGCCTTCTTTGATTGGAATCAAAATTTTACCTGTTGACTTCAACATAATACTTGATGTTTGAGCAAACCTTGAGATAAATTAGATAAGTAGTTGTAATAATTTTGTTAACATTTCATTACGCCGCCATTTTCTTTTATCACATTGGATTTGAACCAAAACCCTCTTACTAGGGAAGTAAAAAGTCAAACCTCCATAATATAACCCCGATTTTAATTGTTGAACATATCACACCACTCCCTGTAGTTCACTTTTCCCATTAAATGAACTGCATATTTTTGTCACAAAAAAAACTCTTTCAGCATATTTCCCCAATCCCCAGTCTAGAATATCATACTTTAAGTGACTATGAAAATTAGTTTAAAAAGGAGTCATTAATGTTGTTTGGTTACAATGGGCAGTCATAAAGTTTAATGCGTAGTAGGGTTTACGTAGGTTTTTATTCTACATCTATAAGTTCGCTATCTATAGACACTCCCAACATATTTGCCCTTTCACTGTTTTTAAGTTCAGTGTTAAAATTTCGAAAAAGACTTATATTATCTACTGTGTCTCTGAGAGCAAATTTAGAACAACGGTCTTACTTTGATTGACACCTAAAAAGTATTTTTCAGGCCACAATAAACAATGTTTGTAAATAAATTCGGTGTTATTAATTAAATCGTCATGGGAATCATTTATCATCAAATTGATATCAACTCCGTAACAAACGGCATTACTCAACTCCAAAAAAGATTTTATATTTAACCAACCGTGATGCACGCGATCAAAAGCTCGAGGGAAATCAATATAAAGATCAATTAGGCCCTTTTTTATACAAGTAATTGATTATTATTTTATGAAAAGTGCAGTGTGCAGTTTCGGAACTATTATTTTTCGAGAAACTATGTTAAGTTAAAGATAGCATTTTATTCAAAAAAAAACTAACAATTGAGTTTTCATATCTAATTCAAAAATCTTAAAGAGGCTAGATAAAAACGTACAGGGCGAGGATCGTTGCAGTCGCCTTTATTTTTGCAGGTAAGAAAGAGATTAATTTTAATTTGATTGAGAATTTACCGGAAAAACAAATGAGACAAGCGAATTTTTAGGTAGAATTTAAAGTGGACTATTTTTAAAACGCGAAGAGCTATTGAGATGCGGTTTTCAGCTATTTATTGCAAATTGGAAATTACCGATTTTAAGCGTAAAGCTTACTTAAGCTAAAAAGGTATTTACACACGGTGGTTAACAAGAATCTACAAAATTCCCAATATTATAATTTCTTCTGAAAATTTACAAGAACAATTTTTATTTTCTGATTGTTAGTTTAGTTCAATTCTTGATTAAATTGAAGAAAACAATTTGAAAAGTTCTTTTTATTTTTAATATTTTTTGAGATATGATTTTTTTCTAACATTTTATTAACTCTCTAACATAAAGTTTTCTTCCTAGATTATGCAGAAAATATAGAAGGTGTGGAAACATTATTATAAGATTAAGTAAAAATGTGGTCACCCTAAGACTAATGTATGTATATTTCAGCAACTTATATCATAAAAGTCAATAGCCAATTTAATTTTAAAGTTTTTATTTAGATTTTGATGAGTATTTTTTCCAAACGGAATTTTTATTTTTTCTCTATCTTTATTATGACTCAAAATGCCGGTCTTGCTTTTAGAGCCATATATGTTAATATATAGGTTTTTTACCTTAGTTCAATTCATTTATATAGCTTATACTATTGTATTCAAATATTTTTTTGAACAAAATCATGAACTAAATATTAATAGAATGTACTTTAAAAAAAACGTTTTTCTATAAATCCCAAAAAAGACACGAATATTTTTTAAACAGGACATTTCTGTTTTTTATAGTTTAAGTTAAAGCTTACTTTGAGGATTTTGAAAATATAAAGTTTAATTTAAAATAATTACTACTGTAACTATGTTAGTAGATACCCCACTGTTGGAAGTAAAACTTGCAATAATCTGGTGAGGATAAGGTTCAGTTTAGAGCCACATTCATGTCCAATTATGGCCGGAATACCATCAAAGGCAGAAGTCTTTTTGGTGTTAAGTGTTTGAGGAGACGTCGAACTAGTTTAACCCTAATGGAAATTTCGTGCATATTGTTTTGGCGATTTTTTTTAGGCAAAATATTTGGCTTTTGCTTATGACTGGATTAATCGGGTAAAGAACTAATGATATCCGGCTTTCACTCGGAACATACCACATGCTTACGAAATTTGGAGATTTAAAAGTCCTCCCTTTTTATTATCCCACCTTCATAAAAATCGACGACTAAAAAAAGCTCCTTATTTTTTGTTAGTATGTATTTTGGACTTATTAGATGTTTTTTATTTAAATAAAGGCACCTTTCGAATACCTCTGGGCGTCTTTATGATCGGCGCCATCATCGAGCCTTGGACAACTTTGCACATGTTATAGTTTTCAAATTACTGTAGTTAACATTTCCAATTGATAGATATACCAAATTAATTGCTTTTTATAAGTTTTTTTTTTGGATTTATTTAATCCCTAATATCTGCTTTGTATCCATTCTTAATTGCTGTAATTTTATCCCATACATTTATGTTATGTTAAAAGCTGACGGTTTCAATAAACAACGATGACATGAAGTATTGTAAGTAACAACTGTTAATATTTGCATGCTTTGCGACGTTTTCACTTGTAAGTAGATATTTTTTTTTATTTACTTGACGCTCTTGCTGTTCTAAGTGTCTAAATTTTAGTGGTAGAGACCCCATTAGGTAGCCTTTTGAGTATCTAAGAGATAAGGTCTATAATTAATTAAAATAAAAAGTCTAAATTTAAAACTAATCAGTGGTTTGTTATTTAATTTTTAGGAAATTTAGGTTGGCTACACCTGTCTATATGGAAAATAGAGAAAACAAAACAAAAATACAACTTCTTCTTACTGGACTTTAAAATTAAACAGATTTTATGAAATGATTAAATTCCTTGTTTAAATAAAATATGCAATATCTTACATACATTTAATATGGTGTCTCTAAATACCTTTAGCTAAAAGAAACTTTATTCGGGCCTGAATGTAACGAAGTGAAAGATAGCAGTTAGCAAATTTCGATTTATTAGTAATAGAAGCCATGCGAAAACAAAGAAAAAGAATAAAGCCCTGTGGTGATTTAATTTAAATGAGCAAGCGGTGCGAGAACCTATGAAAATTTATTCAGTCTTACTCAGCCTCATTGTTTACCTTTTTAAACATATGCAGTTTTTTAAGGAAATAAAAAAATAAAATAATTATGACCTTAAGTTTTAAGGGAGAGATATTCTAAGCTCATTACTTATTTTCTAATATGAGAGTTTAATATTCTCACTATTCTTTCGTATTTGTCAAAACCTCTAAACACAGACGGTGCAGGAAACGGGTCGAATGCGAATTACAAGTTGAAGACCAAAACCTTTAAGCCTCAACTCGAAGGAGCCTTCGAGTCAAAAATATTTAATTTTTATTTCAGTGGCAAATTTGAATGAGAATTTTTAGTAATCAGAGTCCACCACACTTTCGATGTCAGAACTTCTAAACACAGACTGTGATACACGATTCAAAGTCAAATAACAAGTTGAAAACCAGAACTTTTAAGTATTAAATCGTTAAACTCATTTATAAAGTTCGGTAGATCAGAAAAGAAATATTATTTTAATTTTAAGCTTGGGTACTAATAAAATTCAGTAAAACGGAAAAGATAGTTATATTTTTAGCAAACTCAGTAAAATTTAAGAATTCGTTATTCAAATACTTGAGCTGAAATGGCAAATATATCCTGTTTAAAATAGTTTCCAAGAATTGAATCCTATAGGGGTAGTTCTTCTGGAGATGGCAAGTTGGCTTGGTTCGGCGGGTCGGTATCAAAGTCAACGGTGATCAAAATGATACAAAGCCCGGCAGCGTACTAGCTTTAAAAAGACAAGATTCTTAGTGGGAAGTGGGAGGTCTCGCGTGATAAATATAAGCTGGAGACCACCAGTCTCGTACGGTGAGTTCTGACATAATAAATCGACGATGTTTTCGGGACGGAAATTGCCTCAAAGTTCAAATGTATATATTTTATTAACCACATGTGAAAAAGAACCGGATCTATATCCCTCAAATTAAGAAATTTACCTGGACTATGCAGTTATAGTTGGAAAATTTAGTAACTTCTTACAATCCATCTTACTTTCGAAAAAAAATCAAACTAAATATTTTAAAAACCCTAGTTAAATTAATCAAATATAAAGGATTACTATAATAACAGCGGGATAATTAAACTTAAAGAATAAAATATGAGGACTGAATATATGACAAAACTACTTATCTTAAGTAACTATAAGAATTGATATTCTAATTAATGACTATCCAGTTGTATCTACAGAATTAAATACATGCGAGAGAACTAATGTGCCAGAATGCATGATAAACACTAGATATTTAAAAAAGGAATTACTTTAGTTAACTATAGAAATTAATACTATAATGAAACATTGATTAATTCTATCTACAGAATTACATGCATACAAATTAAATGCATATCGTTATTACTGATGAATTAGTTGTATGTACGGAATTAATTCTAAAGAAGGAATTTAAACAAAAAATGTTACATTGTCAGTTTGCTTTCTTAGTTCTTCCAGATCACGCGATGTTTCCGGAGCCAAGCCTTGTACTGTACATTTAGATATTCTAAGGACGGGCTCTGACCCGATAAAGGCCTCTGATGAGCCTGCTCTTCCGAGCTTATCAGCTTTCTCATTTCTTTCGACGCCACTATGGCTTGAAACCCAGAACAACTTGACAGTGTTCCATTTAGGCAGCGCCCATAGTTCGTCTAAGCATTCAAACACCAGTCTAGATGTCACCTTTGGACACGGAAGTGCCTTTAGGGCTGCCTGGCTGTCTAAGCAGATCTAAAGACGCTGATCTACACAAGCCTTTCTTATATTTCCCGCTCACATTGCAGTTTGCCGAAGATTTTTGCCTGAAAGGTAGTAGGAAAAAAGCCAAGTGAATTACCACCTCCAAGGGAGGATCATAATAATAGCTGGGAACCTGTAGTCTGGTCTCATTTCCAACACTGTTCCTTGAATTAGGTCTCCGATTTTGAGATGACCTGTTCTTGGGCTGCAACTCGTTAACAAGTTTTTTTCTAGCCGATGGAATACCATTTTCGCCTCCCCCTGGATTACAGTATGCAGAGGTGGTAGCCCGAAAATAACCTCCATGGACGTTGTGGGCGTAAGGGAGTTGGTTATACGGAATAACGAAATTCTAGAGTAGAGGGGACACAACTGCCCCTTGTGAACATCCCTTCGCTACCCTAGCCATCAAGATTTCGCTCAATAGGGACGTATATATCACACGACATTTTAACATGCAGTCAATCCACCTGCAGCAGGACCTGTCGACTCCTAGGTTCCTGACTTTTTCTAGTATTGAGGCAGGGGAGACATTATTAAAAACTCTCTGTATGTCAAGAAGTCCAGTTTATTTAGCTTATGAAGAGCCAATTCAGTTGATCTTCCTGTCTTGTAGTCATGCTGGTCTTTATGGAAAGGAGTTTGCCCAGAACATCATCCCGAATATACCTATCCACCAGTTTCTTCACTGCTTCACAGTTGACGTATATTCCCCAGTGGCCGTAACCAGGGATTGTATAGTATGCCGAGTGTCCTTCGAGAGTATCTTTTGGAGCCTGGTGTATTCTGGAGTATTTTCGACCTCTTCACAGTGCCTCCTCCATGATTTTCTCTTTGCTTTTCTCAGCTCCTTTTTATACTCAGTCAGGAGGTTTTATAGACCTCCCATACTCCTATTTTCTTTGCCTGGTTCCAGTTACGCTTTACTGCCCGTCTCCTTGCACAAGTGAGAGTTCCACCAGGGAACGTTCCTGTCTGAAGATCTCACAACAAGTAAGCAGTTGTCGTGAGTAGTATAGCAGGGGCGGTCCTGCGACACCTCGATGGCATCTTGACCACCGATCGGTCCCAGGAGCTCTTCGGCTCACCTGCCTGCAAGAAGTGTTTACCTGTCACTTTTGTGCACCTGTCTTAAGCGTGACACCTGGTTTGCACAGGTAGGTGTTATTTTTGAAAAAAACTTCCAAGAAGCGAGCTTCGCCGAGAATTGTTTTTCTGTTAATTAAAATGAATATGTTCGACGTAAGACTAGAGGTCAGGTTCGCAGATAAGAAAAGGTCGAGTACCGAGAATTGTTTTTCTGTTAATTAATATGTTCGACGTAAGACTAGAGGTCAGGTTCGCAGATAAGAAAAGGTTGAGGATGTAGATAAGGAGATGTTTGTGTAGTATTGAGATGAGCAATAAAAAGTTGTTTTATAGATAAGTTAAATATTTATTTCGAATAATAAACGATAAAAAACGTATAGCGCTTAAAATAATTAATATAACGAGATTTGTTTCCAACTATTTAAAATTAATGTGTTCGAGCCACAAGAGTTCGAGTCTGGTCTAATTTTCTATTAAGATAATGGAATAAAACTCAACTTTGAAATAATTTGGATTTATTTAAATTTTCAGATAGAAATATAAAAAAAAGTCAATCCTTTCAAATAATGTTTATTAAAACAATATTAATAAATACACTATTCTTGAAATTTTCTTTTCTTTCTTTCGTAAAAAGCAAATTGTGCAATATTGTACGAAGTTTCCATTTTAATTCCAGTAATTTTGAGTCGAGTTGTCGCTGATGTTAGCATAGAAATAATCTTCATCCATCTGTCGCCATCCTCAATCATCTTGTGGCTGTGTTTGATACAGATGAAAACATTTGTCCATTTCGTTTGTCACGAGGTTACTTTTGGTATCCAAAAACTGTTGTTTGGTGGGAATGGGACAGCTATGATGTGGCTATAACAAAAAAAACAATTCTATGACTGGGGTATTGATTCCTTGCAGTACAAGTCAAGTTCCGACGTCGTTCCAACAAATGACTGTGCTCTGTGAATGCGAATTGATTCCTGACAAAAGCAGAAATGTAGCTTACAGAGGTGACAGTAAATTGTAGCTAATGGTTCGTGTTTTCGTTGTGATCCGACATCTAATTTAATCCGTTTATTCTGTCTTGTAGTAGCAGCGGGAGTATATTTGACAGGGGTCAAGTTGTGAAATCTTTTGCGATCATTTGCCTCCAAATATTTGATATCAGTCGTGGTCTGAAATAATATTTTCAATTTAAATATTGCATTTATATTTAAAATATAACTATTTACCTTAACTGGATGAGACGGAATTTTTGAATATAGTAGATTACCCGTAACAAAAGAAGAATAAATGAAACTAAACATTGTTATATCCCCACGGTAGAGTGTCTGTATTTAACTGTTGATAATAATTCGTGTAGTTAACTATTCGCTTGTCGTCGAAATTTTTTTGAAACTCGTTTTTACTGTTTATTCTGAGAGTAGTATTTAGGTCTATATATTTTTTTAGCCATGGAGATTGTTTAAATTTTAAACACCTATGAATTTTTCCAATTTTAAGACCCAATTTGGTGACTAGCTGCAAATTTTTGTGATGAATAACGTAACGTTTCTTATCATAAAGAATGGTTAATAGTTTGGGAAGTGAAGTAGCTGAAGTTGGTGGTACTAAATGTTCAGGACAGAGTGGTAAATCCTTATGTGTTGTATTGTATTGTATTCTTTCAAAATCCATTTTGTATAACGTACAGGGTCTTATTATAATAAATATATAATTTGACATGTACTGTAAATAGTAGAATTTACACTAAAAATGTCTCCTAATTCTGTCTGACCAGTGCTGTAAACAGTGGACTGTGCACTAAAAATGTCTTTTAGTTCTACAGGCTTACAATCAAGATAAATATTTTTATTTCGAAAATATCTGGCAGTATACCAGTTACAATATATATCTGCAGGTTCATTAATATTCACAGGAACATATGTTAAGTTTGATACACTGTCTTTTAAGTGAGGCACTAGACCTATTTGCTGATCAGCCAAATTAAATATTTTATCGTTTGGCTTTACATTTTCATCAGGTTTTATTAAATCATAATGTATGTGAAACCATACATTATAACCAGTGTCTTGAAATGTTCTTAAACCAACATTTCTCAAAATATAATATCGTCTATTATTAATTAAAACAAAATTATAACTGCGCTCTTCTGGATAATATTTCTTTGTCGTCGTCGTCGCCGTCGTTGGTTGACTATTAGTTAGGACACAATAATTAAAAAGAATACCATAGAAAAGTAAAACAAATTTACTCATTATTTTGCAGCCTTCTCCTTCTTTCGTACTCTTCTTTTAAATAATACAAAACGGTATATCTATTAATACTCTTTTGTCCGTTAACCTCTTTGTGAATTTTTTCACAGCGGCAAAATGCACAGATGTTTGGAGATATTGAGTTCCCTTTACACTCTTGACACGTTCTGTTGACTGGAACAGGCATATATTACCACCAGTCTGGTTCGTGATCGACTGCTATTAAATCCTCTGTATTTTACATATATATTAATTACTTTAAGTGCTATACGTTTTTTATCACCTGTTATAAGCTATTATTCGAAACAAATATTATTTATTATAACAACATTATTATTGATCATCTCAATACTACACAAAGATCTCCTTATCTACATCCTAGACCTTTTCTTATCTGAGAACCTGACCTCTAGTTTTACGTCGTCGAAAATGAAAACAAGCTATTCTCGGTATTTTTCGAAAAACAAATATTTTACGTATTTATTCAAACATTGCTCATCTCAATACTACACAAACATCTCCTTATCTACATCCTCGACCTTTTCTTATCTGCGAACCTGACCTCTAGTCTTACCTCGAACATATTAATTAACAGAAAAACAATTCTCGGTACTCGACCTTTTCTTATCTGCGAACCTGACCTCTAGTCTTACGTCGAACATATTAATTTTAATTAGCAGAAAAACAATTCTCGGAATTCAGCGAGGCGAGGCTCTTGTGATGACGCGAGGCACGGCAAAGCTCGCTTCTTGGAAGTTTTTTTTTGAAAAATAACACCTACCTGTGCAAACCAGGTGTCACGCTTAAGACAGGTGCACAAAAGTGACAGGTAAACACTTCTTGCAGGCAGGTGAGTCGAAGAGCTCCTGGGACCGATCGGTGGTCAAGATGCCATCGAGGTGTCGCAGGACCGCCCCTGCTATACTACTGTCGTGTTTAGCTCAGAGGTATTGTTTATCCTTTTTTAATCTACGCCAAATTTCCATCAAGGTCTGTTTTAAAAACTTCCCAGTTGGTTTTCCGCGGATTACGATATGTTTCTCTTTGCCTATTTAACGCAAGACAGCTCAGCTCATCAGATACTTGCCAGTTTTCAACAAAATCTGTCGTAGTTATTGTTATATCTAACACCTCCATTTTACGTGACGTAACAAAAGTAGGATTGGTACCTCTATTCTTAATGTCTAAATTATTTTCCATTATGTATTGTAAGTGACTTTCTTCTCTTGGGTTGATTGTGGAGTGATGGAGTTAGAGATGCTGAAAAGTAACTATTCGATACATTAATACTAGTCACTCTGGGTCACCCAAAGTAACGAATATCGATCCGGAAAATAAATCGTTACTTTAATTACTTCGGTACACGGCAACGGATTCTCTTCTGCACGTAATATTTCTCATCGCAACGGGACCTGTATGCGGCATCCTTACTGTTTGTTCGACGCTTTACACTGTCTGAGTTTCACTCATACTGTAATGTCTCTGACAGAGACAGATTGGCTTTAATTAATTGACATTTGGATGATATTAAAACATTTTGAACTCAAAAGTAATTGTATTTCTAAAGGGCCGATAATCCGCTATTTAAAAAATTAAAGAAAACTCAATCAATTCAAAAGCAAAGGCTATAATAGATTACCATGGAATTTAAATAGTTACCAGATTTTCAGCCATGCAAACAAATACTTTAACGGCCAAATGTGCCATCTTAGATCAGAGATTCAAATCTAAAACATTTTCTTTAGAAGACGCTTTAAATATGAAGTGCCTTGAAAAAGACATAGCGAACCTAATTAGTTTAGAACGTCGAGAAAGCAATACTGACACGTAAATTGATGATTTAGTTATTGAAAAAGAATTCCTGCAAGAATACTGATTTAAAAGACACTGATCCACAAGCTGCAGCAATAATAGAGTTTGGGTCTTATTTAGCCGAAGATCTTATTCACCGAAAAGAGGATCCCCTTGAATAGTGGAAAGCTAGGGTTGCAATATATCCTCATTTAGCTAAACTAGCAAAGCGTTATTTGGCCATTAAAGCTATCTCAGTCTCACCTTTCTAAGACTAGGCAATTAATTTCGGAAAGATGCCGTTTGGAAAGAATGAAGAGAAATGTTCATAATGCAATCAAAGTATATAATTCAGTTTAAAAATTTTTTTTTTGAAAACGAAGACTATTAGAGACAGTTTTTTATTTGTTTCTTAGAGTTAAAGAGTGATTTTTTAAGTTTCACGAATTTGTTTTTTGTGTTTTATTTTATTGAAATAATGTATTCTCCATATTACAGTACATTATTATTATTTATTATACCCGCCAACTGCAATTACCGAATTAAAATACGGATATAACCTCCTCGACAAGCGGGTGAAGCTAAGTACCGGCTGATACATAATATATTGAATTTACGTAGAAGAATCATAGAAGTTAAAATAACGAATACTTCAAAGTAACGAAAATCAACATCTCTACTCTGCAGTGTGCTGGCTTAAAACGATAAGATCTGGTTTCTTGGCACAACTCGGACATGCTCGTTCTTAGTGGGTACGTCTCGCGAGATAAAAGTAAGCTTGCGACCACCAGTTTCGTACGTTGAGTTCCGATATAATAAATTAGCGTTATTTGGAAAACGGAAATTAGATGTTTCCCGATATTTTTGCGACGGAAAATGGATCAAAGTTCAAATATAATTATTTTATTAACCATGCAAGAAAAAGAACGGGAATTTTAACCCTGAAATTAAGACATTTACCTCGACTTTGCAGTTATAGTTGAAAAATTTAGTAATTTCTTTAAAACTTTATATGTACGTGTCTAGCAAATGCATCATTACTACAGCTAGCTTTTAATGTTTAATTGTAATTAAACGCATTCATTTCTTAATAGAAATAAATTGCTTAATTGGTTATATATTTGGAGCAAACCTATCGCAATTATTTCTAAATTTCATTAACGAGAAATATAGGTGTAATGTAAATAGCGTGCTAAATCATGGACCCTTTTTAAATTTTTAACTTTTTAGCAATTTCCCCTAAAGTGAGAGTTTTGTATTAACTGACACTATGAATTAACTTACCTAAAAGGACGGACTTTTTTGGTGATTCTGCACAAGACCTAATTTAATATTATATTATTCTATCATGCCTCGACTGAGACATGACAAATGAGACAAAGTTTGTTTCTGAAGAATTGGTTTTCGTCTTCTTACTTCATGCACGCAGTAATTTTCAGAAAATGTTCTCATTTTAATAAGACAGGCATCTAAATTCAAAACATTTTTTACTGTATTTTCAGTTAAATATCCTCATAAAAACTTTGTTACTACGTTGCTTCCTTTCTTTCCGTCAACAAATTTAAAATGAGCAATATATTCTTTTCAGGCTGTAATATTATTCACGGTTTACAGGACTACAAATGCAAATTAAATTTTTAATTCACTAATAACCAAATTATACAAATTCAATTTGAAGAATTTACATTTTAATAATAATGGGTAAAACTGTCATTGCTGATATATTGGACCAAAATTATGAGATCAGCTAACATATGGCTTCTATGTCGAATGATACCATATAGTTTAAGCCCTAATTGTTTTGATTTTAGGATAATGAAAAATTGAAAAAACACACTGATAAGTACTGAGGAACAAACAAATTAATTCAAATAAAAAAATATTGCGGGACCTCCATATCAAGGTGGAAATAGTAGTGTGAGTATAGAATAAGCAATTCTAGTAATGCACAATAAATGACAAATACTAGATAAAGTAGAACATGTGCTTTACATTTGACGAAGACTACTGTTCACCTGAAAATATATAATGGTAGTAATACACTTACATTTGTACTTATTTCCAAGACAACATTTTGTTAGTACTCTAATTAAACTAAAAACGTGTGATGCAAAGATATTCAAAAAAACCAAGTAAGAAAAATTATTAGACAAAGATATTACAAAGAAAAGGACTGAAGTGGACAAAAATTAATTGATTGGAAAAAAAATTGTTGTAAAAGTGATAACATATTAAAGAAAGGTTGAACCAATATAGTAATTTTTTTCTAAGTAGGGCATGATCGGTCAATAAAATTAATTCTCCATCTTAGATCCTGAGTCGAAAATAATCTAGACCGTTACAAAAATTAAATGAGTAAAATTTAAATGGTTGGCATTAAATCCACGGCAGTTATTAAAATCTTAAAAATAAAAACCGGAAATATCTACAAAATTAAATATAAAAACTAAACATTAATGAACGAAATCCGAGTAGGTGGTCTCGTTGTAGAGTCGTAAGGTAACTCTAGTGTCCAATCTCCTATCAAGACAGAGGAAAGTTAAATCAAATTTTAAAGTAATCAGTCAATAAGCTGCTGAGCTTTAGAACACGCAAATAGGATTTTATCTGGAGAGCACATTAAAAACCTATGCTAAATCATGGACTTTTTAAAATTGCGTCTTTCTAGCACTTTGCCGTAAAGTGGGAGTTTCGTATGAACAAATACTATGAATTTCCTTATCTAAAAGGTCGTTTCTTGGGGATTCTTCATGAGACGTAAATTTAAATCTATTTTTTTTCACAATTTCCAGATTGTTTATTATGTTTTCGGTATTCTATCATGCCTCTACTGAGTCATTACAAATGAAACAAAGTTTGTTTCTGAAGAATTGGTTTTCGTCTTTCTCCTTCATGCATGCCAGTAAGACAGGCATCTAAATTTGAGAGATATTTTTACTGTATTTTCAGTAAAATATCCCCATAAAAACTTTCATTCTACGTTGCTTCCTTTTTTTTCGTCCACTAATTTAAAACGCGTAAGATATTCGTTTCAGTCTGAAATATTATTTTGGGTTTATATGACTACAAATGCAAATTAAATTATACTAACATATGGCGTCTGTGTCGAATGAAACCATTAAGTTTAAACCCTTAATTGTTTTGATTTTAAGGTAATGAAAAAACACACTGATAAGTTGTGGAAAAAAACAAATTAATTAAAATTAAAATAATATCGTTGGGCTTCAATACCAATATAATAATTAAAATTCTAGTAATGCACAACAAATGACAAAGATTAGATAAAGTAGAACATGTGTTTTACATTTTACGAAGAGAACTGTCCACCTGAAGATATATAATGGTAGTAATACACTTAAAATTTTACTTATTTTTAAGAAAAAGTTTTGTTAGTACTCTAATTAAACTAAAGATGGGTGATTCAAAGATATTCAAAAAACCAAGTAAGAAAAATTACTAGACAAAGTATTATAAAGAAAAGGAACGAAGTGGACAAGAATTAATAGATTAGAAAAAAAAACTGTTGTAAAAGTAATAACATATTAAAGAAAGGGTGCATAGTTACTTAACTTACAAGAACCAATCTATTTTTTTCCTAAGTAGAAGAGGATCGGTCAGTAATATATTCTTTTCAGGCTGAAATACTATTCTAGGTTTATAGGAAAACAAATCAAATTTTCTCATTAAATTTTTAATTCACTAATAACCAACTTAACCCAAAAGGGTGAAGCATAATTGGGAGTGTATAGAACTATATAATCAGTTTGTTTTTAAATTATGAAATATTTTTTAGAAATATTTATAATCAGCAGCAAAAGTTGGTACGAGCGGGGATCAACAATGGTTCTCATGCTGGTGGGTTTGAATATGTACAAGTTCTATCGAATCGCTTATCAGTGGTACGATAGCGCGATTGGTTAGAGCAAAGGACTAGTGATCCAGAGGTGCGGGTTCGATCCCCGCTCGTCCATAACTTTTGAGGTTAATTATAAACGTTTCTAAAAAAATATTGGGAGTGAGTAACACTGGTATTTCTGATATACTGACAAAATTATGACGCCGTTTAGTAAGTTTACGTCGAATGAAACTATTATGTTTAAACCCTTAATTGTTTTGATTTTAAGGTAATCAAAAATTGAAAAAACACACTGATAAGTAATGGGGAACAAACAAATTAATTAAAATTAAAATAATATTGTGGGACTTCAATACCAAGGTGAAAATAAAAAAATACCTTTAGTAAAACCAAACATATATAAAGTGCGGGACACGAAAGATAACCGGGCGGTCCTTAAAATAAAGGTTCATAGTCTTAAGCAAGCGGAAAAGTAAAATTTCTGTACGCAAATAAATTTTATGTTATTTTATTTGTTGTAATAGTTTGCCGCTTCACCTATAAACTGCGCCAGCTAAGCGGTACGGAAAATTAATCGAGGATTTAGTAAATTTCGCACTGATCCACTTGTAATTGGGATGTGCCTAGAGTCTCCATGCACTTGCCGCTAGAAGGTTCTAGCTATTTCCGGTGGCGCCTATACATTTCGAGCAATTATTTTCATTTCTATATAAATGCGCTGCGTTCAATTTGAATTATTATTTCGAAGTAACGATGGAGAGCAAAAGAGAAAAAACAATTCGAAGCGGTGCACGTGAAGTTATTGCGACCGTTTTTTTCACTTTTTACAAATATCAAATGAGTAAGATTTAGAAAGTTAAAACAAGGCATATCTACAAAATTAAATATAAAAACTAACCATTAATGAAGGAATGCCGGATGGGTGGTCTCGTTGTAAGTTCGTAAGGTAACTCTAGTGTCCAATCTCCTATCAAGAGGAAAGTTGAACCAAATTTTAAAGTAATCAACCAATAAGCTGCTGAGGTAAAGAACACGCATTTAAGATTTTATCTGGAGGATGCATTGAACACATGTGCTAAATCATCTCTTTTTTGTAATTTTTGTATTTTTAACAATTTCATTATGTTTTAACTCTTAATTGTTTTGATTTTAAAGTAATGAAAAATTGAAAAACACACTGATAAGTAGTGGACATAAACAAATTAAATAAAATTAAAATAATATTGTTGGATTTCAATACCAATAAAATAATTAAAACTCTAGTAATGCACAACAAATGACAAACATTAAGTAAGTAGTAATACAATTAAAATTTTACTTATTTTAAAGACAACGTTTTGTTAGTACTCTAATTAAACTAAAGATGAGTGATTCAAAGATATTCAAAAAATCAAGTAAGAAAAATTACTAGACAAAGTATTACAAAGAAAAGGAATAAAGTGGACAAGAATTAATGGATTAGAAAAAAACCACCAAATTTTAAAGTAATCAACCAATAAGCTGCTGAGGTAAAGAACACGCATTTAAAGTGGGAGTTTTGTATTAACAAATACTATGAATTTCCTTATTTAAAAGGTGGTTTCTTGGTGATCTTTTAGGAGACCTAATTTTAAATCTATTTTTCACAATTTCCGGATTGTTTATTATGTGTTCGGTATTTTATCATACCTCTACTGAGATATGACAAAAGAAACAAAGTTTGGTTTGAAGAATTGGTTTTGGTCTTCCTCCTTCATGTACGCCAGTAATTTTCAGAAAATGTTCTCATTTTCATAAGACAGGCATCTAAATTTAAAAACATATTTTTACTGTATTTTCAGTAAAATATCCTCATAAAAACTTTCTTTCTACGTTGCTTCCTTACTTTCCGTTCACTAATTTAAAACGCCCAATATATTATTTTCAGGCTTTTCATATTATTCAGGTTTATAGGAATACAAATGCAAATTAAATTATTTCACTAAATTTTTAATTCACTAATATTCAAATTATACAAATTAACGTATTAAAAATTTACATTTTAATAAAAAAGATGAAGCATATTGGGTGTGGGTAAAACTGATATTGCTGAAATAGTCGATATAAGTATATAAAAATAACTAGACAAAGTATTACAAAGACAAGGAATGAAGTGGACGAGAAAAAACTGTTGTAAAAGTGATAACATATTAAAGAAAGGTTGCATACTTACTGATCTTACTAAGTTGAAGAGGATCGGTCAGTAAAAATAACTCTCCATTTTACCTTGAGTACCTGTAATTATTCTTGGATCATGAGTCGGAAATAATCTAGACTGTTACAATTATTAAATGAGTAAAATTTAGACGGTTGGAGTAGAATCCGTGGTCGTTTTTAAAATCTGAGAAATAAAAACAAAGCATATCTGCAAAATTGAATATAAAAGCTAAACATTAATGAATGGATGCCGGATGGGTGGTCTCTTAGTAAGTTCGTAATGTATCTCTAGTGTCTAATCTCCCATCAAGTGAAGGAAAGTTAAACCAAATTTTAAAGTAACCAATCAATAAGCGGCTGAGCTATATCCAAGATTTTATCTGGAGGGTGCATAGAAGACATGTGCGACATCATGGGCTCTTTAATTTTTTACCTTTTTTGCAATTTCCCCTATTGTGGGAATTTTGTATTAACTAACACTATGAATTTCCTTATCTGAAAGGTGGTATCTTGGTGATTCTTCACGAGATCTAATTTGAAAATTTTGTTTCAGTTTCCAGACTGTGTATTATGTGTTCTTTATTCTGTCCTCTACTGAGACATGATAAATGAAACAAAGTTTGTTTCTGAAGCACGCTAGTAATTTTCTGAAAAAGTTCTTATTTTAATAAGACAGGCATCTAAATTTAAAACATATTTTTTAATGTATTTTCAGTAAAATATCTTCAAAAAAACTTTCTTGTTACGTTGCTTCCTTTCTTTCCATCCACTAATTTAAGATTCGCAATATATTCCTCTCAAGCTGAAATATTATTCAGAGTTTATGAGACTACAAATGCAAATTAAATTATTTCACTAAATTTTTAATTCACTAATATTCAAATTATACAAATTAACGTATTAAAAATTTACATTTTAATAAAAAAGATGAAGCATATTGGGTGTGGGTAAAACTGATATTGCTGAAATAGTCGATATAAGTATATAAAAATAACTAGACAAAGTATTACAAAGACAAGGAATGAAGTGGACGAGAAAAAACTGTTGTAAAAGTGATAACATATTAAAGAAAGGTTGCATACTTACTGATCTTACTAAGTTGAAGAGGATCGGTCAGTAAAAATAACTCTCCATTTTACCTTGAGTACCTGTAATTATTCTTGGATCATGAGTCGGAAATAATCTAGACTGTTACAAATATTAAATGAGTAAAATTTAGACGGTTGGAGTAGAATCCGTGGTCGTTTTTAAAATCTGAGAAATAAAAACAAAGCATATCTGCAAAATTGAATATAAAAGCTAAACATTAATGAATGGATGCCGGATGGGTGGTCTCTTAGTAAGTTCGTAATGTATCTCTAGTGTCTAATCTCCCATCAAGTGAAGGAAAGTTAAACCAAATTTTAAAGTAACCAATCAATAAGCGGCTGAGCTATATCCAAGATTTTATCTGGAGGGTGCATAGAAAACATGTGCGACATCATGGGCTCTTTAATTTTTTATCTTTTTTGCAATTTCCCCTATTGTGGGAATTTTGTATTAACTAACACTATGAATTTCCTTATCTGAAAGGTGGTATCTTGGTGATTCTTCACGAGATCTAATTTGAAAATTTTGTTTCAGTTTCCAGACTGTGTATTATGTGTTCTTTATTCTGTCCTCTACTGAGACATGATAAATGAAACAAAGTTTGTTTCTGAAGCACGCTAGTAATTTTCTGAAAAAGTTCTTATTTTAATAAGACAGGCATCTAAATTTAAAACATATTTTTTAATGTATTTTCAGTAAAATATCTTCATAAAAACTTTCTTGTTACGTTGCTTCCTTTCTTTCCATCCACTAATTTAAGATTCGCAATATATTCCTCTCAAGCTGAAATATTATTCAGAGTTTATAAGACTACAAATGCAAATTAAAATATTTCACTAAATTTTTAAATCACTCACAACCAAATTATACTAATTAATGTATTAATAATTTACATTTTAATAAAAAGGGTAAAGCTTATTGGGAGTGGATAGAAGTATTTTATCAGTTTTTAAACTATGAAATATATTTTTAGAAATATTTATAATCAAAAGCAAAAATTAGGCTACAAGCGGGGATCGAATCCGCACCCCTGGATCACTAGTCCATCGCTTTAACCCACTGCAGAATCAACAATGGTTATCATACTGGTGGGTTTGAATATGTACAAATTCTATCGAATTGCTTATCAGTGGTCCGATAGCGCAATTGGTTAGAGCAATGGACTAGTGATCCAGAGGTGCGGGTTCGATCCCCGCTCGTACCATAATTTTTGCTGTTGATTATAAATATTTCTGAAAACATATTGGGAGTGGAAACTGGTATTGCTAATATACTGACAAAATGTAGTTTAGTAAGTTTACGTCGAATGAAACTATTAAGTTTAATTGTTTTGATTTTAAGGTAATCAACAATTGAAAAAACACACTGATAAGTAATGGGGAACAAACAAAGTAATTAAGTATATTGATTATTAATTGAAATAATATTGTGGGACTTCAATACCAAGATGAAAATAAGGTGAGTATAGAATAAGTAAACTCTAGAACATATGTTTCACATGTCACGAAAAATACTGTCCACCTGAGAATATATAATGGTAAAAAATTTAATATACTAAAAATTTTTACTTATTTCTAAGACAACGTTTTGTTAGTACTCTAATTAAACTAAAGATGAGTGATTAAAAGATATTCAAAAAACCAAGTAAGAAAAATTACTAGATAAAGTATTACAAAGAAAAGAAATGAAGTTGACAAGAATTAATGGATTTGAAAAAAAAAGTTGTAAAAGTGATAAAATGAAATACTTTTATTTCCAAAAGACCGAATACATACACAGTGTGAATATCTTCAGCATAGGATACGTCAGTAAGAAATTCTGGAGTAAATTTGACCATAGTATAATGTCAATAAAGTACTATTACTAACAAATGAGTGCAGTTGCCGAAACAAAACCAATAGTGAATTCATTTTTTTACACACAATACTTCTATCTGAGCATCCCGTGTAAGTTTATGATCTAAGAGAACAACTAGAAATTGTAACCTATCTGGTTGTTCTACACAATTACCATTTTCAAACCTTATAAGCGTATTTTTTATTTGTTTCCAGCAACTGAGATTTTTCGTAGTTAAAGTTTAAGACATTAGTTTTAGACCAAGATGTCATGCTATTTACAAGGTTTTTTTAAGTCATTATGGATTATGATATGAACAACTGTAAATAGAGAGGCTACCCTGTGGAATACCAACCCCGTTAGTCAGTGGAGTAGATTAAGCCCCAGAATATATTTTAACTACCTGGTTTCGATTACATAAATAAGATTTAATTCAATTTAGTGCGATACCTCTGACACCTATCGATTCAAGCTTAAAAAACAAAATATCATGTTCCACCGTGTCGAATGCTCTACTAAAGTAGAAAAATACACCCGAAACTGATTTACGTTCATCCATAGACTCTAAGATGTATTTTACGCTCTCGTAGATTGCCGTCTCCGTACTTTTAGGTTGTACGAAACCACGTTGGATAGTTGTAATAACCTTATATTTATCCAAAAATTTAAGTAAAAGTTTTAAAAACGCCTTTTTAAACACTTTTCTGAATTGATTTAGCACTGCTATTGGGCTCATTTTATTTCTGACTCCTTTATTTTTGAAAGCCGGGGATATTTTTGATGTTTTTAGTATTTCGGGAAAATGTCGAGTTTTCAAAGAGAAATTTATTAAATAGTATCAAGTTCCTTGATACATTGCTTTATAGCAAAATCAAAAATACCGTCAACTCCCCGGGATTTTTCAGCTTTCAAGGATAATATGATATTCGATACTTCATTAATATATAACTTCCTTATAAACATACTCTTAATACGAGCGCCCAAATACTCAGGTGGGGTAAGCTGATAAGGTGTATTTTGAACAAAGAAACTGTTAAATTCACAAGCAATATTTTGCTGATTTTTTAATATTTCTCCAGTTAGACTTTCTATAATTAAATCATGTTGCTAAGTCGAACATGATTTTAAATGTCTATTTAATAAATCCCATGCAGCTTTTGATTTATTTTCGGACTCCGAAATAATTCTGTCATAAAACGACTTTCTTACCTCTTCAATTATTAGAAAGTAATGTTTTTTAGCTTCTAGGCATTTCTTATGAACATTCTCGGACTTTAGTTGTTTGTCTAAGACATGGAAGTCCTTCATATACTCAGAAAGAAAGCGCATATCCCCAGTCACCTAGGGCTTTCTACAATTATTTTTATTTTTCCAAAATTTACAACAAAGTTTAGTAAGAAATGTAAGACTTATGCATTTAGTAGGTCTTATACGATCTCAGTAGTAGTATAGTTAAATGCGAAGTTGTAGGTTTGGTAAAAAATATAACAATATCGATTGAAATATATATTTGTTAAAAAACTCAGCAAAGATCAAAAAACCGTATCAAATGTGAATTAATTTCTCTCATATATTGAATTGTTTGACTGACTGTTTGAGGAATGCAAATGGCTCTCTGCTCTCTCAGGTTAACTATAACAAGATAAAAGTTCTACCAGGAGTTACTTTTGTAAAGACCCTGCATTGTATCGACTATAAGAACTCATGCACTTAATTGCATTTTCTGTAGACATTCTCACAATAGTAAATCAGTTCGTTAGTAATATTATTGGGATATAAATCATTTATGTAAGTATCTAACATCTACAAGAATCCCAATCTACAACCATTGACCTAAAAATAGCTTGATCCTTTTTTTAATGTTTGGACACTCCATTATTGTATAAGGCCTTAGTATAATGTACGGCTACTTAATAACATGGTTGCTTTAATCCCTCTATGCCCTGTAGGTGGTTGCAGATTTCGTTACCGTTCACGGCTTTCCCAGATGGTTACCCATCAAAGTAGTAACCGTGCTCGACGACGCTTGATATTGCTTGCAGGACAATATTGTTATTTGTCAAATAGGTTGCACATGCTGGAACATTCTCATCCAAATCTAAAAATACGGATTTATCTTGAAAATGCTTACGAAATCTGTTTTTAAAATAAACACGAACTTAAAATATTTACATATGGATATGGATGGCGTTTTATCATCGCCTGTTTCCTCTGAATCTCCTCTTTATATTTTAGATAATACAGATAATATGAAGATTTTTATTTTGAAATTGAGTAAATATGGTGGTTAAGGTTATTCCAACTTTTTAAATTTTGACATGATTTTCTTTTTGGTGTTTTGTACCAACACAATGTGCCATATTTGCATTGAACTATGTATTAAACTTATTTAGTTACATATTTTACAATTTATTGCCTGTATCGTTGTCAGACTTATTTACTCTATTTGACAAACTAGGCTCACAGTTAAATTTGAAGCGATAAATTTAAGGAAAAAAGTAGATTCAAAAATTTGACAATGTTTGAATGATAATTTCTTAATAAATCAGATAGTCAAACGAAACCAGCCCAACGTATTCAAGGAAAGATTCATTAGATGTGAAGGCGGGCATTAGTGGAAAGATGTTCTTGTATAAGCTTAAAAATCTAAAATATAATTATAAAATTACTCATTTTTTTCTAGGATGCTGTATGTCATTAAATTGCATCCCCCAATAATACTTAATATATGGTCTCAAAATTAATAGCAATTAACATGTTTAATAATTAAAAACTAACTCAAAAAAATTGGTTTCTGATGGCTACAGGAATTACATTTTTTGAGAGAGATTATTTAAATGATATTGGGTTCAAATTTTTAAATATATTTATAGGGCTATGATAAGCCAAAATGTTGTTTCGGAGAAATGTATCTAACGAAAATCTTAATATTAAATGGTCTTGACAAACAAAAATCTTTTTTGGCTTTTTCACAACTGAATAAAAATATTTAACTTTAAATTAATTGAGGTATGTAATTATATTAAATATTTGCTTCAATTAATTTAAAGTTAAATATTTTTTTTCAGTTGCGAAAAAGCCAAAAAAGATTTTTGTTTGTCAATCTAAATGCAACAAATAATCTGAACACATTTAAAAATAACATTATAGATGGCTGCAAACTATCATTTTTGTCATATCTAGGTTATATGTCAAACAAACTGACACATTTTAAAATTTTCAAATCAACTCTTTTATATTATTTAATGGTTCTCTTTTATGATCGGCGCACTGATGATTCCCGATAGGATGAAAGTATTTGTGCAACTACTATGTGTCTATAAAAACTTAAGGTAAATGATATAATGTCTTATGCTTGCTTAAATAATATTGTTTATATTATGTATCGAAACATTCCGTAGACAGACAAATCTACATGTTGAGGTATGTAATTATATTAAATATTTGCTTCAATTAATTTAAAGTTAAGTATTTTTATTCAGTTGCGAAAAAGCCAAAAAAGATTTTTGTTTGTCAATCTAAACGCAACAAATAATCTGAACACATTTAAAAATTAAATGATCTTTAGAACTGCTTTAGTGCCTCCAGATAAGTATCAAACGAATGGTTGACTGTTAAAATCAAGACAATCTATATGATTGACTTATATTACTATACTATATGATTAAGCCTCAGCTTAAGGTCTTTCAGATGGCATTTTATCTTTCCATCAACACAAAAACATCAGCATATAAGGCTTTAATAGCATCAAGAACGTACTTTATAGATTTTGAATTATTTGCTGTTCTTTACTCATAGCTCTCTCAATTTTATTGACATGACTTTTTTGATAGTGCAGCAGGCAATATTATCTTTTAGTTATTTGTTTCATACTTTTGTCTTAGGTGTGCATATCTATATAACAAAAGAACAAAACATGCCTTCAAGCAAAAGGTAAAATACACTTTATATAAAACAAATGATCGCATCTAACAGACAACAAAAGAGGGCAACTGAAATTAGCTGTATTTATAGCGAATATCATCACTTTCATGTGCTTTTTACAGTATCATGTCAAACACCCACAACTAAATTAAAAAACAAATTAGTTAGCAATCGCCTATACAAGATCATAGCTTAGTTCATATGAGAACGATATATTGCGGAAGTACTAAAAGGTATAAATTAAGAATAATAATAATTAAATGTTGTTTTAACAAAATATTAATATCTTTGAAAATTAAGGAAGTATTTATCGTAAGAAACTATTATAACTAATTTATCCCGTGAAGGTTCATAATTATGCTCGTATTTGCTATACTGCAGTATTATAGAAACTCGGTATAAATTCTTCCCTGTTATTCACATAGGATAAGAAAACTTAATAGGCTCCTATTACTCTGGCTGTGAAACAATCCTCGGGTGTTAATTCATGAAGCGGTTGGTATTTTAGGGTCATAATTTAATAAATGGAGTTATTGCACTGGCAGAGCATTATTACCTAGGCGTAGTCGTTGATAATTTAAGCCTGTATGTTCACTGTGCATCATTGATAGTTAATTTAAGAGTTATTCTTGCACATAATACTCAAGAGTACTAATTTTTGAAAACTTAATTAAAAATTCAATTGAAATGGAAAACTAAAAAAAGATGGTCAAGTTCCACTTTGTTGCTATTTGATAAAACAAAATTCACAGTAATCAATATTGTCTAAAATAAAATGGCCTACCCATTTTCTGGAGAACCATGAAAGAGCAAAGAATAATTTAGACAAATATTATTTTGTTTTCAGGGTGTTGTATTTTTTCTGGGCAGTTATATTTATTTTAAATAGGGCACACTGTACAGGGTGTTAACGGTTGGACTACAAATATTTGAATACATGATAGTATGACAGATAACACCTGAAAACGAGGAACATTGTTCAGCTCTAGTGAAGAAAAACTCTGTTGTGATAGGATTCAGCTTTTACTTTAAGTTTCTCGAATAGTTTTATAATGTCTGAATTACCTACCTAGTTTTATAAATTAAAGTGCTTGGGAAGTTAATATTTTTTATTTAATTTCTAGAAAGTATAAACCTAATTAGGTCGTGCAGTTAAAATTGTACAAATAAATAATAATCTCAAAAATTATTATGGTTTAGTTACAATGACAGATTGTTTCTACTTTTTTATACGCTCCGATAATAAGCATAAGCTAACAAGCCACTATTCTTTTTATTAAATAATTGATTCATACATCCCAAATAAATAATCAAAGTAAATTAATTGAATCTGTCTCAAACTTTTTTTATGTTTCTTTGTTGACAAAACACAGCTGAAGAGATTAAAATTACCTCGTACAACCGAATATCAATGTTGCCATGTTGTCAAGAACTGAATTTGAACATATATTTTAAACTATGATATCGCAAAAACCATTTAGAATTTAGCAATAGAATATCAGATTTTTTTTGTTCAAAATCATCGATACGATCATGTGTTAAAATATTTGTAGTAAAACCCTTAACACCTTGTATATTATTACAGATTATGATAGCGCATTTAAAGACCAGTTTAACGATGTAATAGTATGAATCTGTAATGTAATATTCCGAATTCATTGGCATTTTTCTTCAGTTTTTGAACTATTATCAAGATGTTAATTTTATTTACAGTATAATACTCAGTTTCAAAAAAGTTATAACGTTACCATATTTCGAGTATCGTATTTTTTTAAATGCAACCCCCTGTATGTTATATTTAAATAGAGCGTAAACAACGATTTTAATTATATATAATAATCTGGGTCTCCGACTCACTTTTTTAGGCTTTTTGACGATGATCTTCAACATGTAATTTATTTTATTATAACAAATTATTTACGTATTAATAGTTATTACAAACATTTTTTTTTTACTTTTTTGGTCTTCTTGACCATTATACTAATAACAGTTTTATTAATTAGCATCCGCAACTAATAAAAACTTTTAATTTTTATGTGGTTGGTAACTTTCAAAAAACTTTAAACTTGTCTTTTGTGGTCATGCATTCTAATTAAGATCTTTCGGCATAACACTGACCTTCGAGGAAACCAAATTAAGTTTTTATTAAATGTTGTTTAAATTGTTAGATGTTCATTATAATACGATATAAAAAACCTGAATTAGTTCAACTATCACGCCCCTACTAAAGTATCTCGAGGTAGAGGTAGGCATCCCTATTTCCCGTGGATAACGGAGAATGTCAGATACATGCAGAAAGTGAGAGATAGAGCATTGGCTAAATTTAAAAAAACCAAATCACAAGCACATTTCGAATACTACAAACAGTTAAGAAATCTCACTTCTTCTACTATTCGCCGAGAAAAAAGTGCTTATTTGAGTCAGAAATTCAACAGAGGCACTCCTAAAGATAAATGGCAAGAGTTGAAGAGGCTTAACATTGTTGCTGATAAAATCGGGAATCTACCTGACCATCTAAAAAATGTTGAGGAATTAAATAGATATTTTGTAACTTCCAATCTTAATAAGAGTAAACCTAAGCAGGAAATTCTACATTTTTACTTTGATAAGTTGAAAGCAGGAATTCAGAGTACGTTTAAATTCTCACCTATATCTGACTTTGATCTTTACTATATAATTAAAAATATGCACTCGAAAGCATTTGGAAGCGATGAACTTAATTTAACAATGATAATAATCTGCTGTCCTCTTATTGTCCCATATAGTAGCCACATTATTAACGAGTGCATAGTGATGAACTATTTTCCTAAAAGCTGGAAACACGCCAGTGTCCTGCCTCTCCCAAAAGTTAATGAACCCATAGAATTCAATCATTTAAGATCCATAAGTATTTTACCCATTCTATCAAAGATCCTCGAAAAAGTTGTGGAAAAACAAATACTATTGCATTTGGAAAGGTTTCAGATTTTGCCTAAAAAACAGTCTGGCTTTAGACAGGGTTACTCTTGCGCAACTGCTCTTACTTCTGTAACTGACGACATTCTTCGTTCAATTGACCAGGATGAGATGACTGCGCTTGTCCTGTTCGATTATTCAAAGGCCTTCGACCTACTAAATCATGAAATATTAATTTCAATTTTGCATTACATTGGCTTTGAGAGGTGTGCCTCTGATCTCATACACAGCTTTTTGAGTAATAGAATTCAACAGGTCAAGATTGATGGTAAAGTGTCCTCTAGCCTTGTGGTGTCGCAGGGTGTTCCACAGGGAAGTATCTTGGGTCCACTCCTATATACAATTTATACTTGTAGTTTTGATTCCTTTTTGTAGCACTGCGATTACCATATGTACGCTGACGACACACAACTTTATTTGTCATTTCAGGGTGATGACCCTACAGGAGCAGCCTTGAGGATTAATCAAGATCTGAACAACATACTTAAAGTATCCGAAGACCATTTATTGAAAATAAATTTGAAAAGACCTGTGCTGTACTTTTTGGAAGTTCTCATTCTAGAACAAATATTATAAATGACTTAAAATTGAGAGTGGGATTTTCTCAAATCAATTTTGCCGACAGCTGCAAAAACCTCGGGCTGACTATTGACAACAATCTTCGTTTTAAACAACATATTTCCAACATACTAAGAAAAGCATATTTCTCTTTAAAGCTCATTTATTCACAGAGGCACTACTTAAACTTTCAGACGAAAAAACAACTGTGCAAAGTTTTGGTGTTATCACATTTGGATTTTTGTGATGGGGTGTACGGTCCCCTGCTTGGATTCGCTTGATAAAAAACGCATTCAAAAGGCTCAAAATTGCTGCCTCAGACTACTTTATGGCATTCAAAGACCTAACCCTATTTCTCATAAACTTGCATGTGTCCAGTGGCTAAACATGGAAAGGAGAAGGGAATTACATTTCGCTTGTTTCTGCTTTAAACTATTAAAGTTTAAACGACCATCCTATCTACATGAGAGAATATCATATAGAACAGATATTCACAATTTGAATCTGCGTTTTAGAAATTCAATAGCTCTGCCGCGCTATAGAAAGACAATTTTTCGGCGGTCCTTCTCTTATTATATTGCAACCTGCAGGGAACTCGGAATATGCGATGTATCTGACTCTGTACAAAAATTCAAAAAGAATTATAAACAAAAATTATTCAATGAACAATGTAGGTGATTGCTGCTTAGGGAATATGCTTTGTTTCCACACAAGTATGTATTTGTTCTTGTTACGATATTAAAATGTTTTTGTGCTAGATAATGAATAGTTATGAAATATATATATTTTTTTTGTTCTCTTTATTATAAACTCAGCTCTTGTGATGTATGAATATTCAACAAACTGCCCATGAGGAAGAATTGATGCCTGTCATCTATCATGGAGCATTTATTAACTCAACAATAATGTTTACTTTATATTATTATTGTATTTTGGGTTAATAATAAATGTATTATTATTATTATTATTATTATTAATATATTTAAATTAGGTATTTAATAAATATCTGCAAAATATTAAATAAACCTAATTCAAGTTTTGCGCGTGTCTATTATTTTGAGCAACCATCATCAATAGCCTTTTCATCCATTGCTGGATATCGGCCTACCTCTCGCATATACCTATGCTGTGTGCTGTAATTTACACAGGTATATGGGACCTACAGTTTATCGTCGAATCCGAACAACGCTATTTGAGAGGTGATTTTAGCGTATTACTGATGTAGCGCACAACCACCAACCCATCAGAAGTCGAGCGCTTAACAAAGTCTGCCTCAGCTCGGAATCGAGCCAGTGACCTTGAGCGCCGTTTTTATCGCTTTCCTGCACTCTGTATAATTGAATGTTTTCACTTATTTTTTCATTGTCATTGTTTAAGATATGGGCTTCTATTTTTATAAAGCATATATTTTAAAGTTCCACATAAAAAAAAATCAAGGGGGTAAGATCAGGGTTCTTGGGGCAGAGAACATTTCTACTAACTCCAATAAATTTTACAAAATTGTTATTTATAATTATTAATAATGACATTTTTTACCCGGAGGGTACTGAAAGCAAACTAGCGAGGAGATAAATCAATTTATAAACAACAATTTTATAGAATTAATTGGGCTCAATAAAATGAGCCCTGATCTTTGTCAACTTAAAAGATAAAGTATATAAAAATAGATGCCAAGATCTTGACCAATTTAAGTAATAAGTAGCTTGAGACAATATTAAGCTGAAATATCTGAATTAATGCATGACTACAAAAGAAAAGTTAAAAGTTTTGCGACATACAGTAGAAGCCATAGAAAAATCAAAGTTTTCATAATTTTCTGATTCTAGTTAACAAAAATTGTATTAAGATAATGGCGGCCAAAGCTATTAGCTGCAAAAACTATTAATGCGTAAATATTTATTTTTTAAATTACCCAACTTGGAAGTTTTATTATGAAAAACTAATTACATGCTATCATAGACCCATATTGTTGATTATTTCATTCTTTTTTTAACTTTAATATAATACATATTGGGGTTGTTTTTAAAAAAAAATAAGAAAATGTGATACGCCAAACATGACAACGTCGTAACTTTTTTAAGTTTTGAAACTTGAGTATTAGTCTGTAACTAAAATAAAGTTCTAACGCCTTTTAGCTCTAGTAAAACTTAAATAAGCTCAAAACTACCTTAACTGTGTTAATTTTAAAATAGATAAAAAAACTTAGGAAAAGTTCCCATGGAACCAAAACGTTATATTATATATTATTGTAGAACTTTTCTTTAAACGTGCTATCATAATCTGTAATGATATATAGGGTGTTCTATTTAAAATAAAAAGTTCATATCAGCTCAGGAAAAATGCAACATTTTCTAGGGCAAGACATGACTCAGTGGTTTCTTACTAAAGAAAATGTATGCTCTTATTGAGGATATAAACTTATTTAATATATATTAATAATATTTTTTGTTAGACATCAATTTTCACCATCTTGCCAGGTGTGGCCGTCAGGTAATCCAGTTGTGACCACAGCAACTAAGTACTCGGAAACAGCAGGTACTTGGCGGGAAATTAAAATAAAACTTTTTAACTTTCGAGCTTCCACCTTATTACTAGATTAAAGGGTACAGTTTCCAACAACAGAACGACAAACACATATCATCTGTTTTCCTTAAAAGCTAACAATTTTTTCGTCTAACGTTTTTTTGTTGATTTTTCCATTTATATATTCTGGTGCCCATTTTTATTAATATTATTTTATTTAAAAAAATATATGCAAAATCAGTCTCAAACACATAGTTCCAAACAAATAATTTCATTAAAGTTTATCTTTGTTTGCAGCCTTGCGAGCAGTTAAAACTATAATAATTTCTATCCTAATTCCTTGCAAATCTGCAGCTTGCAAAGCCCCATCTCATTATTAGCATAAGACTATTTTGTCACATATATTATTTTTAGTAAAACATTTAAATCAAATGGTATCAGTTAAAATCTATACAAGTCATGTTGCTGTGTTTCCGCTTATTTCAAAAATATTCTCATATGCGTAATACTAAATTTAATACTAATAGGAATCTAGGCCCTGAGAACGACACTGATCGGTGTCGAAACGCAGGCAATTGATTTAAATATTTTAATAAAACTGCTCCCACGGTTGTTATGTCAACCGTCGAGCTTCCATTAAAAAATAAACATTTTCCCAATTTTGAAAATTTGTCAAATGGACATTTTCTAACTTTAACGTTTAAAATATCGTAAATATAATTATAAATAATGTAAAAAATCAAACAGAACCATATCTGTAACTGATATTTTCATTATTTTTTATACTCTAGCTTTGAGGTCTAAACGTTAATGTCAAAATTGGTAAATATTAAACGACTGGTAACACTCGGTGCTATATACCAGCGCTTTTTAAAGCATACATTTTCACAGACTTCACATGGTTGTTCGCGATCGATCATGATTGAAGACGATCCAGTGCGACTACTTCCTAAGGCGACAGCTTTAAAATTTTGAAAAATTTCAAAGATTGTTTAAGTATTTTAGTACAGAAAATGGCAATGCTAGTGCTTTTAAGTTATCGAGTGAACTATAAGTCGAAAACGTGTTGTATGTTTTCTTGAAATATTGCTGATTTTATGAATATTTATGCTGAATTGGGAAAGCAAGCGGGAGGGTTTCGAACACTAGTAGTGTGTGTTATGTTTGCTTTAAACTTTTTGAAAAATTTGTTTATAAAACTTTTTGGCCTTGGCATTATTTGCCATATGTTTGGGTGCCATTGTCTTCAGAATAGCCGTAATTATTTTTAAAATCGACATAATTTGTTGGCTGTTTTGGTCTATAGTATCGGTATTATATGGTTCTTCCGATATAAAGATACGTGGTGGGTTACCATTTAAATAACTATTATTGTGTTGTTGACCTGGTGTGGATTTAGAAATTTGTTAGCCTTGTTGATATACTCATTGCGATAGGTTTTGACAAAGGTTTGTTTTGATTTGCTCTAAATACTTCATTTGACGGGAAATCTTTGAAAACTCTGCTTTATTGAGATAGGTCCTGTTGGGAATGTTGGTTTTGTTTGATATAGGTTGTGTGGTGTATGTGTGTTATATATGTTTACCGGTCGATTGAAAAGTTTACTTGAATTTGTTTAAGGTGTGCCATAGGTTGTTCAATTAGTCGGTTTTGATATATTTTGCAACGTACTATTGTATCTAATAGCTCTTAAAGCTCAGATAAAAATGTCTGCTATAAATATCTCTTCTGAGTTCTTTTGCAGCCTGTCTTCCTCGTGTTGGTTGATATATGAGCAAAGTAAATTTTAAATGTGTAGATTCGGTCGTAAAGTTGGATTCGTTTTTCATTATTCTTCTGTTTTAACATAACTAACTCTGACATTCTTCGTCACGTTGGTCGGCAAAATGTCTATTTAAAGTGATTTTTAATTCGTCACCCAAGTTATTAAGTAAATATTCTGAAAGTTATTGGGTTGATTTGCATTATAAAATGAGTCAATAATACTTGGACATACCGATAAATATCTAGTTAAATTATTTCGATTAGCGTCAAGTTGCGGTACGCAATTTTAATATTTTGGTTTAAATTGCACCATTGTTAAAATACTACTATTAGAGGAATTTGATTTATTAATGTAATTATTTTTAAAGGCGCACCTGCGGCACTATTTAAACTAAATTTAGTAAACTAATTACTTCTGTTGATTGAGTAGCTGAAACTTTTATTTGCAAATTGAGATGTGTTGATTACGTCAAACATACATGTCAGATGCACTTATATACAGAAAGCGACAATTTTAAACATCTTCTATAAAGTCAAACTTCTTGGTTTGCAATTTTTATCCTCCCAAAATGGCCTGTCCTTGCGAGAATTGGGCAAAGTGTATCCAATCTCCTTGTTAGTTCAAGACATCAAGTGCACGATGAACAGGAATTTTTCATTTTCAGAAATCCGCACAGAAACCTCACAGCAAACACTAACGTAAGTTCTTTTTCGGTTAGTTCGATATCGACCAAGCCGATAGTCAATCGATCAGGACGATGTATGACTGCGCCAGTTAAAGTATCAACTTTCGGTAACTGCTTTTTAAAAAAACTTTTTATTTCAAAATTTACAAAAAGATCAAAAATTAATCGCTACAATAGCATATTGTTCCACTGCCTAACTGTACAGAAATAATGCATAAAGTATATAATTAACAAAATGCAACGTAATATTGTCCATTCAGCGTGTGGTGGCTAGATAACCGATGAGTCAAGAGTTTCATCTCAATCTACCTTTGAAATTTATAATTTGCCGAGCATAAAACTTCAATAACTGTGTGTAAATTTCTTATACCACTCTATAAATCATCAACATATGTATGTGAGAGTAAAACATCTGAAGCGAGAGGGAAATGACCGATAAGGGGATTAAAATTTCTTTTCCAAACGATATACGTAATCGTTTGTTTTATTTATTAATCCCTCTAATGTTAAACAACAATTTTATTAAAATATTTATTTAAATGTTTCGTTGCAATAATCTATATTCTAATATATTTCATTTGTTTCTCAATGTAAAAGGAAATAAAATCTATAAAAAATATTATTTCTATAGTCCTTGTATAATAAAAAAAAAAACAATTTTTTTTATACCTCTATATCCATAATTGTTTCCTAATATAACGTAATTTATATTTTACTAGTAATAATTCTGTAAACTGTAATTTCATTATCACCGAATGTAAACATGGTATTCGTTTCAAATTTCGAACCAGGGAATACAAAACGAACAGACTTTAAAATTATTTTGAACCTATAGAAGCACTTTCCACTTTCTATAAGTCTAGCTAACATCCATATCTGACAAATGTAAAGCAGCAGACGATATATATCATATAATTAATATGCCAAAATGAGCAAAGAAATCACCTTCGCATAATCTATTTATAAATAATAAAAGACCTTTCAACTCGAGGCATAATAATGATCCGTTACGGTAGGAAAGAAAATGGAAGTCTGTCAGAGATTTACAAGCTAATACCTTGAAACGTTCGTTGCATATTCTCATACGTTAGCTATGGCCGATTTAAAAATGAATATTGATTTTGTGTTTACAGGATATAAATGTAATGTAATAAACTCCTTTTAAATAAAATGTTTGAATGTGTATAGTATAAAATATTCTTTTGTTAATGAGACTTTAGACAAATATGGGAAACAAAAAATGGTAAGATGTGTTAGCAAATTGTAAAATATAGAATATTAACATAGAACGGAAGGTTTCATGGCTTTGGTAACTTAAGAAATCATGGTTCCCGAGATTAGACTAATTCAATTTGGAATTACTATCCTACGTTTTGTCTTTGGTTGTACGAGGTAACTTGTTCTGTAAATCTGTTCTCCGCGAGCTTTGAACACTAAATGAGATTGGAGAGATTCAGGCATAGAAACCAAGGTTTAAACGTCAGCTTCAGGATTCATCATTCGACAATTTTTACAATCTAATAAAAATTCAATAAAGACAGATACGATTACGTACGTGGAAACCGATCCTAACACATGGTTGCAGTTTGGTAAGTATAACTCATATATAAAAGCTTACCTGCATGCAGAACTCTTGAAGTTAAGATTCCTGAAATACTTCGCGCAATCAAATGCAAAAGGGGAATAGTAATTCCAATTTGACATGGTCTAATACCAAGAACCACGATTCTTGTACAAAATGGCTATTTCACAGCCAAAAAAAAAACATTACAAAAAATTCGAACACAGCTATAATTCAAAAACTGCAGTGTTTCGTCCAATCAGACGTCATTGAACCGTCGAAATAAATAATCACAAACTAAACATATGGTTTACGACAAAACTATAAATTTAATATTAAATGCCTATGAAGTAAGTAACTGACTTTTTAAGCCCTTAATAAAATAAATAAAATTAAATTCACGGCTTGATAAATGGATGGTATATATATATATATATCTCATGCTGTCTTTTTATTCTGCCGTTTTTACGTAAATATTCTTCTTCTTCTGGTTCCTTCTCGGAGGTTGGCGAACATTTTCTGAATGCATCCTTGTCTCTTGCAACGTGGAACAGTTCTCCTACATTCATATCAATCCATTCACGGATGTTTCTTAGGCAGGATTATTTCTTTCCTCCTATATTCTTTCTTCTATCTACTTGACCCTGCATAATATTCTGTAGTCGTTCGTATTTGTTGTTTTTTAAGATATGCCCTAGATACGCTGTATTCGTTTTCATTTCTTATTCCTTTCGGCCCTATTCTTCACCAGACTTTCTTGTTAGTAATTCTAGCTGTCCAGGGTATCCTTAAGATTCTACCTCTCAAAGGATTCAAGTTTCTTGGTAGACTGAGCTTTAAGAGTCCATGTTTCTACCACTTACAATAATTGTGACCACAAGTAAAACTACACGAACCTTAATCTTAGTTTAAGGCATATATTTGTGTTGCTAATTAATTTTAGGAATGACTGTCTCGCAATTTCAATTTCAATTTTTATTTCATCAATTTGATCCAGGTTCGAAGTTCCGAGATATTTATATTTTTACCAGTTCCACGGCTTTTCCTTGTGTT
Organism: Kuschelorhynchus macadamiae; assembly: GCA_030620095.1. Lineage (NCBI taxonomy): Eukaryota > Metazoa > Arthropoda > Insecta > Coleoptera > Curculionidae > Kuschelorhynchus > Kuschelorhynchus macadamiae. Next base: position 2,764,544 of record JAUTXW010001141.1, on the reverse strand, counting down.
AAAAGCTGGCGTTGATTGACTGGATTTTTCGAAACTTCTATGAATTTTGTCCCATTTTTATACTTTTGTTATTAACCCTATCTACCACTGATTGTAGATCTTCCACCTCCTATTCTAACGCATTTTGTGCCAACCAAATTAAATGTTTTATTTTTTAAATATTGGTAATTTACTCTCTTCAGGGTACTAAAAATATTGTTTATTAAAAAATTCTATTTAATTTCTTCATGTTCATACATTAAAACTATATTAATTATATATTTTTTTCTAAATAAGCTTCTGCAGCTCTTTGGCTTTCCTTTTGAGTGTAATGGTCTTTTTATATACATTTAATTATAAATATAAATAAATAAAATATAAACAGCTAGGTCTTGTTAAAATTTGTATTTTTATAACAAACACAAATTTTTCTGGTAGACTGACTCCACTGTATTTTATTTTGTTCTTTTCTTTCCTTAAAAGCAACTAGCCAAAAATATAACTACTTTTATCAATTATTAACTTTTTGCTAATGCTATGCTATTTATTATCTCACATACATGTAATACAAAAAATATGTATTTTGTATTCTATTTCAATTTCTACTTATGAGTTAGGTAGATCAGTGAACCCTCGATATCACATAGATGTTTCGACTAGTCTTCGTCCTTTTCGTTACTACTGCTTAAAAATAAAAAAAAACTTCGGGTATGCAAAAATGTGTAAAGAAATAAAGCTATATTTATTCATTTATTTATTTAAATAAAAACTTATAAAGGGCCAGCACTAAAAACACAACGAACACGAATATATTGATGAAAGGGCTACGCAACAAAAGAAAATACGGTAAATTTGACCTCACCAAACGGTCCTGACGTTTTCACTAGTTGGCAACCTTGTTGAAATACCTAACAAATACTAATATTTTCCAAATACTACAAGATTCTTAGTTTAATATTTATAGAAATTTATAAGAAAGCGGTAGTAACGATAGATCAAACCTGCAAACAATTTTCTCAAACGCGCAACCATAACAGAAAATATTTTATGCATCGATTTTAAATCAGCTTTGCAAATTTATGTTTCAGACAAGGTTTTTGAATACTAATTAATTCAAACTAAAACCCAGTCAGCACTTAATCAACCGTGATGTCAGCCAGAAAGCATGTTGTACCCAAGCATCAGATGACCAATCATGATATCTGCCAGAAAGTAATAGGCCCAAGAATCACTAAACACATACAAATTAATTTTTTTCAATGTATATGTGTAACGTAAAAATATAATGTTTTCAATATAACCATAAACTCCAGACCCGAACCCGGCTTTCTGATAAATTAGCTATATTTACAAAAACTTACCATAAACTCATCGTCTCTAATAATATACGTATCAAGCACATTCTTTTTCTCCTAAACGCATCTAGCTGGCAGCTGCGGATGTAGCTCTTAATAGAATTAGCTACATCGATCTGTTTGAATGTTATACTCGTGACTAGACACACCAATAAAATTATGCCGGAAGTGCTTTAAATCATTTCATCCCCTAAAGCGATACTAATAGCACGCTGGAAAATAAAAGATGCCTTTGCCAAATCAAAAGTTTGCGCAAGTATTCAGGTTGATTGTCGGGTGATATAAAGGCTAATTTATCCGTTGAAAATAGCAAATAGAATTAATATTTAACCGGGCACTAATACGAGGGATTATTGTAAGAGAAATGCGAAGGAAATTAAAAATTGGCCATAAAAGTCATAAGATGAACATCTATCAGAATGATTGTAAACCACACATTTAGTTAGAAAAGTTAACATGGCCCGTTGAACAAAAGAGTGGGTATTTTCTTAATCTTCTGTGGTCTTTTATAAGATTTTTAAGTAACAATTATTGAACGCAAATTTTCAAGAAAAAAATATAAAACCTTCATGAGATACCGGGAAAACTATAATACAAATCGCTCTTTAAATGTGTTCAACAACCACGCCCTATCGGAATCCAATTAGCTAACTAACAACTAACTTCTCAAGCATATCAACCACTTAGTGTTGTGGATAATTTCGATCAGGCACCAAATTCGGTCCTCCCCAGAAGGCACTAAATTATATCTAACATGTTTTTAATTATAAATCTATATTTTGAAATGTATACTTACAAAGATATAATAAATCGATCGGACACAACAAGGCTAGTTATTTTGAGAAGTGGTTACGTGATCTCTGCACATCATCATCAATCATTACATGAACATGTATTCAATCGATAAATATTAAATCAGACCTCGACGATAACGCAAGTAAAATATATGTTTTGTCCTTTACAGGTTTACCAGTTATAAGCAAATAGAGCTGTAAGAAAAATCGTTCATTTTAATAATAATTGTATGTTCTGTGTTATTATCCATGACTACTCAAATCTTCCAATTGTCCAATGTAAGCGGTTTATGCATGTTTATCAGCTTAATAAAATATAAGAACAAAAATTATTATCTTGTAAATTTATATAGCTACTTGTAAATTATTTGACATTTTTATGGTTTATTCTATTATTTGGGCTAGCAATTGCCGGAGATGATGCGAATAATTACTTTACTAAAAATAATTTTTGAAAATAGTTTTTTGATAAATTTCAAAATGTATGATAAAATAAATAATTATTTAAATAAATCAACTGTCTAAAAATTTTACTTAATGGATTCGCTTATGTATTATTCCACAGAGAGAGTTGTGTCTGTTATTATTAGATGTTTTTTATTTTTATTTACAGGGTTCAAAAAGGGCAACTTAAATTACATTTATCAATTGTTTGATTTTTAATTCTTTTAACTACTCTTAATTTTTAACGTAAATTTTTTTAAATTTAAATAATTGTAATTTTAAACTTGAATCGTGCGCGTTTGAGATCATTGCTTTAGTTTACCTATTGCTGTAGTTTATCTAGTAGTAGTAGTCGTAGTAAGATGTAGGAACCAGCCCAGCAACTAGGGTTTCTGGGTCATTTTCACTAAGCCGAGTTCCAACCACCTCACTCCGCTTTCACACCGAGGTGGCTCGTCTTTCTGATGAAAAAGAGCATCTTGCCCCAGTCGATGTTCTGCAATTCCTTCTTAAAAAGGGACTCGATACCGAAGGTATTCCAACAAAGTGTTGCCCATTTTTTGCACGTGCTGACGAGATTGTAAGGGTTTTCTTCCTCTGTTCCACAATTTGGGTTGAGAGGGCTGTCCGCTAACCCCAGCCGATACATGTGTTTGTTGAGTTTACAGTGACCTGTTGCAATCCCAATTGATGTACGTCTAACTTTAAAAAAATTACTCAATAAAATAAATTTTATTGTCATTAAAGAAACAAGTCTTATGGACAAGGCAATCTTAAATATGTATTACAATACCTAAGGGAATAAATTGCTCTATATTAAAAAAAAGTAAAATAAAATAATAAAGAGAATCAAAAAAAAATTTTAAAATAAATAATATTAACAATTACTGTAAACATTGGCTACCAACAAACTATAAATACAAATATGGGTCAGCAGTATAAATAATTAAAAAAAATGTCAGGGCACAAATACTTAAAATACCTATTATCGCAAAGTGTCGTCATAAAATTCCTGCAGGTTAACAGCAATTGGTTTCTAGTGGTTGCAAATCTTAGGTCTTTCATAAATATTTAGTCTTTTCTCAAGGAAAATTTGGGTATAGAAAGAGGAATGCTGCTTCAGATTTAGATGCTATAAGCACTATATTTTAGAGAAATACGATATACGATGTTTTCTAAACTTCTTTGATTTGCTTGTATATCAGTGATATTTTTTGGAGAACAAAGAAAGAAATACTCGTGACTAGAAGGAATTACTGTAATTGATAGTCACAAAATCTCCAAAAGTAATGCTATACCGTGCGCTACATTCAGTTAACAAATAATATGCCATCTTAGCAGCAGAGAACTCATTAGACATTACTCTGGTAGCAAAACACCCAGAAGCAAACTTTTTACGAAATAAAATCATGTGAGTAGATCATTTTAATATCAATATAAATATCCAAGATTTGTTTTTTATTTGAATATTATTTAAATCTATGTTATTAAAAATAAGCTATGAACGGATGATTTGTCACAGATGTAGATAATGTTATGAAATATTTGTATCTTGCATAATAATCGATACTGTATATTTTTTCTGAATATAACATTTTCATACAAAATATTACTCTTTAAGCCGCTTGCTTTTTTACTTTGGGGCTTTTCCAGTCATCCTTTAGATATTTCAAGTTGAAAAGACTTAAGGCGGGAATTAAGTTTATTTACTGCATCTGCCTTCGCGCTTAAACCGGTTTTATTAAAATGTTTCTAAAAGAGGTTATGAGAAATTTTCGTGCTTCTTAGAATAACCGTATGTTAAGCAAAAAGATCTAGAAATATATTTAATTTTACAGGTGGGTAAAATATTTCTTACCCGAGAGTTAAATTGTGATTAGATAATACATTGTTTCAAAAATTGTTTTCAATAATTATTGTTATTTCAGTTTGTTTATTGATATTGTACAAAGTTATCGATCAGAATACAGAATACGTGAAATATATATATATATATATATATATATATATATATATATATATATATATATATATATATATATATATATATATATATATATATATATATATATATATATATATATATATATATATATATATATATATATATATATATATATATATATATATATATATATATATATATATATATATATATATATATATATATATATATATATATATATATATATATATATATATATATATATATATATATATATATATATATATATATATATATATATATATATATATATATATATATATATATATATATATATATATATATATATATATATATATATATATATAGGGTTATTCACGCAACCCGTTCATTAAAAGTTTTTGATGATGCCATTTAGATAAAAATTTCAAATTTTGGGATTAAGGCAAGGTCAAGAGGTACTTCTTTTTTGAAATATTTCCAACTTCCTGTCACTTAGGGTTTAACCGGAAGATGGTATCAACTTGCTTATTTTAAATAGAACACCCTGTATTTTATGATATTTTTGGATTCTACGGAGAATTTTAATGCTATTTTATGTAGCATGTCCTATAACTAGGTTCAAGCGTTCTTAAGATACTTGACCTTGAACCAAAAATGATCCTTCGGGGTACCAAATTTTAAAATCTCATATTTTTGTAAGTTTTGAAGATATAATCTTTATATTTTGCAGACGATCGGTAAATAATCTTAGGTTTCTATTTTTTTTATTGAATTTGTCTATTTTTATACAGGGTGTCCTAAATTCAGCGGCAAACATTCACATTTTCAAAGCCGCTAAAGTCCGTTTTTTTAAATGGGACACTCTATAACTTTATGCACTATCAAATGTAGAATTTAATTTTCTATCGAACTGTATTAAGGTTCCCTATACCTATTCGTAACCATTTTCGAAATAATCAGGTTTTTATTAAACTATCATATTTATTTGCTAAATGCTTACACCTTCCCGTAGTAAGCCATGGAAAAACAATTGTTGTGCTTTTCTATTCAACATGACAGCTGATTTTCAAATTGTAAATTAAAATAAAATAACCCTCAAAAGCTGATATTCTCAATTTATTTTATATTCTCGGAGAATGTTACAAAATATTGGAGAGAACGTGCCATGTTTTTAATGAAAAACATCCTCATTTATCGCCAATGAACAAGAGAAAATTGAAGAGGATTGAAATTTTTTCGTTTCGGAAAAGTTAAAGTTATAAAAAATGTAATAAATTGTTTACATTATTTTTAACCATATCTACTAAGTTCGAGACTGTTCTAAACTTGTTTTAGTGAACTTAAAAATTATAGCAATCTAACAATCAACAATAAATAAATAAAATAATAAAATTGAATTATTTCAATTTTATTATTTTATTCTTAATTCTTCTTTGTACAGTTGCTGTGGCTCGTTGAATTTGTCCGTTTTCTAATTCGGCAAAAGCTGTTCGTATCCTGTCCAGTAAATCTTGTTGGTTATTTACTGGGGAAGCATAGACTTTACCTTTGATAAATCCCCATAAATAAAAGTCTAGGGGTGTTAAATCAAGCGATCGCGGGGGCCATTGGGACCAATCCAGCGATCTTCAAAATTTCCAAATACTTATCACTGTTTAAATTGTCTTCATAAATACATTACCGCACCTGATCATTTAATACTATACTGAAAACATTGAAGCTAGCCCAGAAATGTTCGTTTCTTTTATTTGTTATTCCTTCTCAAGAAAATTTCGCTTCATCGGTCCAAAATATTTTTGAAAGGAATTGAGGGTCCTCTTGAATTTTCAAAAACATGAATTCGCAAAATTCTTCTCGTCGGCCGTCATCACCAGGTCTCAAGGCTTGCACGTTAGGAAGGAATAAGGGTGCATATGATGTTCGCTCAAGATTCTTTGGACAGATGAAGAAGAAATTCCCAAATCGTTTTCTGCAGACGGTATTGAACTTTGCGGGTTTGCGTGAAAATAAGCTAATGTGTTTATTACGTTATCCTCGGCATTTGTCACTGGTTTCGGAACATTTTATGTAACTTTAACTTTGCCAAAACGCAAAAAGTTCGTTTCATTTCTCTTGAATTTTGACTTGTTCATTGGCGGCAAATCAGGGTGGCGTTCATTAAACACACGACACGTTCTCTCCAAAATTTTATAACATTCTCCATGAATTTAAAATAGATTGAGAATATCAGCGTTTGAGTAATCTTCCATTTCGATTTAGAAGATTTAGTTTATCACTGACAGCTTTCGATAAATAACGCATACTAATCATCTGTCATGTTGGATATTGGATCTCAATTGTTTTTCCATGGCTCACCATTGGAACATGTAAACATTTAAGCAAATACATACGATATTTGCTGAATTTAGGACACCCTGTATAAAAATGGACAAATTCAATAAAAAAAATAGAAATCTAAGATTATTTACCGATCTTCTGCAAAATATGAAGATTATATCTTCAAAACTTACAAAAATATGAGATTTTAAAATTTGGTACCCTGAAGGCTCATTTTCGGTTCAAGGTCAAATGTCTTAAGAACGCTTGAACCTAGGTATAAGATATGCTACATAAAATAGCATTAAAATTCTCCGAAGAATCCAAAAATATCATAAAATACAGGGTGTTCCATTTAAAATAAGCAAGTTGATACCAACTTCCGGTTAAACCGGAAGTTGAAAATATTTCAAAAAAGAAGTACCCCTTTATATATATATATATATATATATATATATATATATATATATATATATATATATATATATATATATATATATATATATATATATATATATATATATATATATATATATATATATATATATATATATATATATATATATATATATATATATATATATATATATATATATATATATATATATATATATATATATATATATATATATATATATATATATATATATATATATATATATATATATATATATATATATATATATATATATATATATATATATATATATATATATATATATATGTCCGGAAAATATGTGTGCAACGTTTTATGATAGATTGCTAGGGTCAGAATAGATCGATTTGAGTCTATTTATTTGGTTTTTCTTAAATTTCTTGGAAACATGCTAATTGATTTTAACGGTTTTTGGTGTATAGTCTAACACTATAAAATCGCGCTTTCTAATGGTATAGTGGCTGGGTATAATAACGTGGAAGTGTTATAAAAGATACGATTTCATTGTTTGTGTCATCATTTCTGTGGCAAGTCAGATATTTTTATCGGGTAACTCCTTAACATTTTTCTTAAATAAGCGGTTTTGACAAGGAAACGGGCATCAAAATATCAGAATATAAATGGTATAACCATCGAGTGCCACCAAACATTTGGCAATATTGAACGTCATCTTTAGAAAACAGGCAGCTTTCAGATATGTTCTAAATATATATATATATATATATATATATATATATATATATATATATATATATATATATATATATCAGAAAGGTAAGGGTCGTATGGGAATAACTCGAACTATTGAAAATTTAAAGAAAGGTTTGGAAATCATTAAAGAAGAACCTAGTGTCTGGGAACGTCGCTTACCAAAACTAATGTACAGGGTATTCTAATAATAGAGGACGTCGGCTGTAGCTTGGGATCAGTTAATAAAAAAACTTGAGGAATAAAATATTTAGAGGTAAATCGGCGAAGAAAAATCGCTGTAAATTATTTTGAAGTTCGAAAGTTGGCCGCTAGGGGGTGGCTTGAAGTATGTTGAAAATTTAAGCATTATATTCTTCAACCAATTACGCACTTTTTTGCTTGAAATCATTTTTGTCTATTTTACAAAGCAAAGTTTACTTTCAAATGTAGATATCTCAGTTTTGGATGAACCGATTTTATTAAAAAAAGTGCTTTTTTTTCCGCTACTCGTGAAGCTATAAATTGTAACGTAATGCCTTTGTTAGAGGTCACTAGATGCCGTTGTTTCGGAATTAACCAAAAATTGCTGATTTTTTCAAAAAAAATCAAATGATGCACTATGACTTTTATATAACAATTTAATTTTTAGTTACGAAGGGCATTGAATAGCGAAATAAAAAAATCCATGTCCGTATTTAAATCAACAAAGTTAATGATGGTCTCTCGAATTCAAAACGGCGGATTGGAAAATTAACCTTGCCACTTTGTAGAGGAAAAAAATTGACAATGGAAAAGTGAAATTTATTTTCGTCTCTCATTTCAATTAATCCTAAAATTTTAGTAAAACCAGAGAACTGAAAAAAATAAGGCTCCAATAGAAACCTTAGTAATATTGCGTACTGTAAAGAACAAAACTTAAGAAAGGAACGAAACAAAAATATTAAAACTCAGTCTCATAATTACATAAGCTTCGAAATAAAATAGCTAAAGCTAGGGCGGGGGAAGGCAGCACTCGATTTGGGCAAAAAGATTAAACCGAGTTCTACCTTGCTTCAGTGAAACAACAAAAAGAAGCGACGAAATAAACTAACAACTAACCATAAACTAACACCAAATATATTTAAAATTGCTGAAAATTACTTTCGCAAATGCTCAAAATGCCGACCGTCATTGCCAATACAAAGTTGCAATACTTCCTGTGTCGATTGGAATGCAGCCTCCACACCAGAGATACATTGGATGGCATTTCTAATACGGTCTACTATATCGTTTCTTGTAGTGGGCCGAGTCGTATATACTAAATCTTTTTACCTTAGGTAGTTTTCAGTAATTTTAAATATATTTGTTGTTAGAGATTAAAATAATTTCCACTTTGCCGTTGTCACTTTTTCTCCTCTAAAAAACAGGATGGTTAATTTTCCAATCCGATGTTTCGGAGAGACCATCATGAACTTTCTTAATTTAAATGATGACCTGGATTTTTTATTTGACGATTCAATGTCCTTCATAACGTACTATTTGATTTTTTTAAGAAAATCAGCATTGTTTGGAGAGTTCTAAAACAACGCCATCTAGTGACCACTAACAAAGTCATTACGGTACAGTTTGTGGCTCCACGAGTAGAGCAGAAAAGCTCTTTTTTCGACACCGAGCTAAATAAAATCAGTTCATCCAAAACAGAGAGATCTCTATTTGAAAGTAAAAATGTTTGACCTTTCCCCACCACTTTATGTTTGGAAATAGAAGAAAATAGTCTGAAGCAGAAAAATGCCTAATTCTTTGAGGAATATAATGGTTATATTTTCAACGTACCTCAATTACGGAAATCAAAGAGAAAATTGGCATTTACACTAGTGTGTTGCTGTTACGCCCCCTAGTAGCCAACTTTCGAACTTGAAAATAATTTTCAGCAATTTCTCTTGACCGATTTCCCTATAAATATTTTCTTTCTTAAGTTCTTTCATTAGCGGTTCCCGAGATGCAGCCGACGTCCTCTACTACCTGTACACGATATTTTAAAAGATCAATTATAACTTTTACCAGTGGCGGCGCGTAAGACGTTCAAGGGGGGTTCTGCATTAAAAATACGCAAACAAAAAACTACTTTGTATTACTATAAACTCTATCGTTAAATTGTGCTTGTACGTTTTATTTCTACTTGAACCACTAACTGCAATGTTTATTTGTGGTGTCGATCGAACAAGTTCTTTAATTTTAATCTTGACTTCCTACGCCAAAGAGTTAAAACTATGAGTTTGTAAATACTCGATTTAACAAAACACGGCCGCGCGCCTGATTCCAAATATACAAAGCAACTCTTATGTTCTGCCGCCGTGCAGCAAATCATCCATAAATCGCCGTATTAAGCCACATGCGCCGCTCAGCCAATCCGACGTGTTATTTTTAAAAATCATTCGCTGTGCACCAACAGTCCCGCACCCGTCGGAAAACGAGCCTACGCTGGAGATTTATTCTTGGATTTATTTGTTATACAAAAATATATTTAACAATACGAATTGTCGAAATTAGGTGCGTCCTGCACTTTCACAACTCTTATTCACCAGCCGCTCCTGACTTTTACTGATTGATCGGTCTTCCCATGCGCTTCGCATTTTCACAATTTATTCAAAACAAAAAATTCCGTAATCCATATTTTAGCAGAAAAAAATTGTTTACTGACGAGGAGTGCTTTTCAAGATTTGGAGTCACCAACTTTAACATGTTTATGTGGATGCAAATTTACAAATCATTAAAGTTTCGCACCATCAGCATCAGTTGAAAATAAATGTATGGGCAGGTATTATTAATAGCTACACTATCGGTCCTGTGGAAATACTTACTTAAATTTGTCACAGAATACGCTGCCAATTCTTCTAGAAATTTTACCTGTTTTACTTCGACAGGAATTATACTATATGCGCGATGGTGCCCCACATTATTCTCCGCTGCTGTTCGGCGATATCTGCATAATGAATATCGCAACAGGTGAATTGGAAGAGGCGATGATACACTAGTAAGATGCAGCGTAACAAGCGAGTTTTTTTTGTAGGGTCCTTTTAAAACACATTTACAAGACTCCTGTAAATACTCGTAACAATTTATTGGTGTCAATTTTAAATGCTAGCACCCTTTTTAATAGTCCTTAGACATTAGATAAAGTCTCATTTCATTAAAAGAGTGTTTTGATCAAAAAATCCAAAATTTAGTCTAGGTATACTCTCTATTTGTTCACAAACAATTTCGAACTAAGTTGTCTTAAATCGGTCTACTTTGACGTCAGCAATCTGTCATTAAACGCTATATACGTATTTTCCAGACGAAGTGACCGTTTGTGTGAACCTGCGGGATGTTTTATGTATGTGTCTAGATTTTTTAACTAAAGATTGGAATTGTTTAATTATATTTTATTAAATAAAAATGTTGTTACTGCTTCAATCAAAAAGACCTGAAAGAAATAATAATGTGTCCCGAGCCTTTTTCAAAAAGTGAATGGAGAAATGACCAAGGCAACGCTGTATCCTCATGGTCGCCGAAGTCCAATAGGTCTTAGTTATGACCGATGTTTGTTGCCTGTCCACTGATCTTCCACATTTCAGAATAGCTTCATAAATACTTATTATCATAATTCTTGCTTTTGAAAATGGCATTAGTTACATGATCAGATGCCCAGGAAAACCTCAATATTGAAGTTAAAGAAGTAAGTTAAAGTTTTAAAGTTCTTAATTGGCGCAGTCGGTAGATATTTTTGGAATCGGTTGGAAAAAGTTGCTATTTGTAGTCTTAACTCGGTGCTCTCCAGTGAACTTATAGTGAGCTTTAACAGAAGAGGTTTGGATAGAGAGAAGATATTCAACGCTCTAAGTCCTTTTCGTTTTTGCCCCTTCTAAATACTGTTTTTAAGGATTTTTTGCTAGGAATAATTTTAGGAACAGTGCATCGCGCAAAATAGTTTAGAATTCCTGTCTACTGAAGGCATTGAAAAGTTTTATTTATAATTTTTCAGTTTTACCTTATATTTTTAAGAATATTTTAGGATAATAATGAGAAAGAGTGTATGATACACGAAAACAAAGCTTATTTTTGGTTGCCTTATTAATTTTCAAAATAAAAATTATTTATTTTAATAAGCAAGTAGTACTCTATTAGTGAATCAGACGAAATAATAAAAAGTTTAAGTTCTATTATATTAAGCTCTAAAGGACAGAAGTTAAATATAATCCATAATATGGGAGGCAGTATTTCAAGCCAGCCCAAAATTAATGGGGAAATTTTTAATAGTAAAAATAAAACATTAAGCAAGCCGTTTGATGGCAACCGCTATATTTTAAATAAATTTATCAAAGATGTGACGGTTTAGTCGACAAATATAAAGCGTTAAAGGATTATGAATTAAATCAACATATATCTGAATATATCGAGGAACATTTAACTCGCCAAGCGGAAGCCATTGTTGGCAATCACGTCGAGTTAGATACTTGAGAAAAATTAAAACCAACTCTTTTAAATTGTTTTTCTGATCATACGATGTAAAAGCACCAGCATTAAAAAGAAGTAAGTGTAGTTAAAAAACATTAACGAAAAACATATAAATTATTTTGATAAAACTGCTTTAAACAACTTTTTTGCAGGTAGTACTGGTATATTAAAAATGATATGCATTAAAAAGAACTGCATCATTAGAAGGTGCAATGGTAAATGTTAGTGAATTCCACAATTTTAAAAGACTTTAAGGCGGTAGTGATACAAACGTAAAAAATCAAATTGAACATATACCTAGATATAAACAAACTATTTTTTCAGAATTTTCCCTACACAGGTTTAAGAGAAATTTTAAATTTCGTTTCCCAAGTCGTCAAGTATACAAAATAAGATTTTTTCACCAAAACCAGTTTGGTCTAGTCAACCCATCAACCTGCAACTATGTTCACTTCCACCGAAAAGATACCCGACTAATAGGGAACTCTTCAAAATCCCCTCGAAATGTTTTTAAATCAAATCCAAATCAGTCACAACAACTTACGAAACACACAACAATATCTACCACATTTAGGAACACCACTGTAATGACGAACAAGCGAATTCCATCGAATTAGATTATGGTAAATCAAATTTTTTAGACCTAGTTTCAATAACCAAATACTCCATCGAATATTTCGAAAAACTATGCCTATGCAAAAGCCTTTGACTGTGTTAGTCATGAAATTTTGATAAGCAAGCTGAATTTTTATGGAATCCGTGATGTTTCTTTAAATTGGTTTAAATCTAATCTCGGGAATAGGCAACAATTTGTAAGGGCAAATGGTTCTGATTCTGAGTGTAAATTGATTACAAGTGGAGTCCCTCAAGGTTCGCTCTTGGAACCTCTTCTTTTTTTATTATACATTAATGACATCACCAATCTAAAAATTAATAGAAAAATGTCTCTCTTTGCTGACGACACAAGCATAACATGGAGTGATTTTGATACAACGTCGTTATATTCTAATATTTCCAACGACCTTGTTATGATTAAGGCTTGGTCCGATTCCAACCTGCTTTACTTGAATGTTGATAAAACGGTAGTCTTATCTTATAAGGGGACTTTACAACTACTTCAGCTACTTAACAGCAATATTAAATACGTTGAGTCGGTTAAATTCCTGGGTTTAAATATAAATAACAACCTCAAATGGTCTAAGCATATTGATACCTTAACTAAAAAACTTTCTACCGCCTGCTTTGTCATTCGATCAGTTTCAAAAGAACTGGACGTGTTTTCTGACTTACTTATTTCTGTCTATTGGAATCCCATCTCCGCTATGGCCTTCCCTTTTCGGGCTGCTGTACCAGCGAGCAATTTTTTAGTATTTTTAGGCTTCAAAAGAGAGCAATCCACTATTTGTTTGGTCTTAATAATAGAGCGCACTGCCAATACTATTTTAAAAAACATGAAATATTAACGCTTCCTGCATTATTTATTTTAGAAACCGTCTGTTTGATAAAAAAACATATTCTCCCATTCGCACATTCTCTGAAAAGCCGCAACACGTATATCCTACCAGAAACTCTAGGCATGACATATAACTTCCCATTCCTTTCACAGAATTAATAAAAAAAATCAATTATTTACAACGCCATAATTAAACTTTACAATCATCTTCCAGGACATTTAAAAACAATCCCTTTGTTTGCACTCTTCCGAAAAAAAAACCAAACCGTACCTCATTCAAAGACCTTTTTACTCCGTTAATGACTTTTATAATGAATAAGTCTCGTTAAAATATGTTTTATTTGCTTGTTTACTTAAATCTCTTTGGGCGTTATGTTGCTGCATAGCATTTGAAAATATTTTATAAGGAATGAGCTGAATGATAGTCCGTTATAATAAATTTTTGTTACATATTAAATTAAAGTTTTACATACATTTTCTTTTTTTTTTAATACACAATTTCAATTACTATATTAATTCAGTACACTTTTTGTTTAACTTCGCTTATTTTGCTTGTATAACGATAACAAAATAGACTTTAAGGTAGCGTAATTTTAATTTCAATGTCATCGAAATTGTTCACCTCGCATATGTATTGTTTATTTCCTTTTGTTAGGTCACCTGGTTTCCTCCTAATATCACAGGCACAATTTTCCAACCTAGAAATAAACTCAATAAAAAAGACCGCGTTCACAATTAATAATGGACATTATGAATACCTTTAAATGTTCCTCGGATTCAAAAATTTATCCTCTACTTTCTAAAGTGTCATAGACGAAGTGCTAAAAGAATATAAAAGTAAAATTTATAAGATTTTTTTAGACGATATTATAATATTTAGTACCGGATTACAAGAGCACATTCAAAATCTAAAACTAATTTTTGCAAAACTACGTGCAGGAAACTTATATATCCTTGATAAAATGCGAGCTCTTGCGTAAAGAAGTCGAACATCTCGGACACGTAGTTATGGCAGAACGAATAAAACCTAATAGTAAAAAGATCGCAGCAATATAAAAATTCCCAATGCCAAAGACACAACGTGACAAAATCATTTTTCGGCTTGTTAGGTTATTATCGAAAATTTGTAAAAAAAATGCAAAAATAACTAAACCAATGACGCAGTGTTTAAAAAAGCACGTAAAGTCAAACTAAAAAAATAGACTAAAAAATCCGTTGACTGTTGAAACAACATGTAAAAATCTCTTAATATGCGAAACTAATTTGGCCTACCAAGATTTTTTGGAAATCTTTGAAGTCACTACAGACGCGTCCTAATATGCAATTGGAGCAAGTTTGTCACAAAAAAATTCTCATTTGTTATGCATCCAGAATCCTTAATAAAGCAGAAAGAAATTATTCAAATTATAAAAGGATTTTTTTAGCTATAGTTTGGAGCTCTAACTATTTTCATCCTTATCTCTACGGACACAAATTCCAGAATAGTACGCTGGCGCCTTAGGTTAGTATAGTTTAATTATACATAAAATATTTATATATATGTATATATATAAATATATATATATATATATATATATATATATATATATATATATATATATATATATATCGGTAAATTCCTTTACCGGCAACTTTCCTCGTTATGAATTATTACTTTTATTGGAAAGAGTGAAGTGTGACCCAAGTTAGTACAGTACATAGTCACAGTATATATGTGTTACATAATGTGTCTCCTCATTTATATTGCCACACTTGACCTTTGTGCATAATTTAAAGACAGTTAATATGGGTATCATGCAGGATATACAATTTATTTGTGTCCTAAGGATGCTCCAATAAAGTTGCGAAACGTCGACAATTAAAAAAAAATCATTTTTTTTACTGGATCCGAACCCCAAATAATACACCATTCTAACATAAAAACAAGAGGATCCTTAACAAAAACCATTTAGAAACCCAATATCTGGGAAATATGTGCGGACCAACGTAGTAGGTAAAGACCGATAATATGGGTTTCATGCAGGATATAGAATCTCTATATGTGTCCTGAGGATGCAACAACTTTTTTCAAAACGTCAACAATTCAAAAAAAGTCTTTTGTTTTTTTACTGGGTCTTAACCCGAAATAATTCACCACCCAAGATAAAAATAAGAGGATCGTTAACGAAAACTATTTAGAAACATAATATCTGGGAAATATCTTCGGACCAACGGAATATGTAAAGACTGATATTATGGGTTTTATGCTGCATATAGAATCTACATACGTGTCCTGAAGATGCAACAATAAAGTTGCACATAACATAACAACAATAACAACAAAAGAATTGTTAACAAAAACAATCTAGAAACTTAATATCTGGATAATATTTATTATGCAGAACGTAGACAATTTAAAAAATACTTGTTTTTACTGGACCTTAACCCTAAATAATACACCAACTCTAACCAATTTGTTTTAACATTGTTCCGTTATATTGGATTTTTACCAAAATATTATCAGGCCATCCCAATATGACCCTTAATTTTTAGTCAAAATTTGAAGTCAATCTGGTAAGTAGTATTTAAGCGACAGACAGAAGTTATGGCATACAATTTGAAATCAATCCATTAAGTAGTTTTTTCAGACTAAATTTTTAAATATTTTATTATGTTTCGCCATCTTGGATTCGTACCGAAAATTTACCAGTTGATTCCAATATAATACTTGATGTTTTTGCAAAATTTGAGATAATATATATATATATATATATATATATATATATATATATATATATATATAATATTTTTTTAAGACTTGACTAGGCCGCCATTTTCTTTCGTCATATTGGATTTTTACAAAAATGTTACCAGGTCATCCCCATATGACCGGTAAAACCTGAAAGTGTGTAAAACCTGAGAGGGTGATTTTTTCACGATTACAAATATTTTATTTGCCGTTTTGGATTTTTACGAAAATGTTACCATGTCATACCCCTGTAACCCTTTATTTTTGACCAAAATTTGAAGTCAATCGGGTAAATAGTTTTTTAGCTACTGGGCGAACGAGCAGACCGACCGACGGAATTGAGAAAACATGTTTTTCGGCATCTAGGCACGCACAAACGTAAAGATCTGAAAAAATCCTGGAGGGTGATTTTTTCACGAATACCACACTTTCATTTTACGTTGGAAGTAAAAAGGAACTAAAGAAAAAAATTGTGTATTACGATAAGCCTTATTTAATAAAGCAATTGAGGGAGTGTATGAAAATGCTTTTTTCTATATTTAAGATTTACATTTTTTCTGTCCACTTCAAATAATAACTTTGTGTTTAGTCAGCTCGTCATATTGATTTGACATGTTGGTACTTTCGTTGAAAGGAACATTTTTGCTAATTAGTATTATTAAAAAGCAACGCACAATATATTGCCTTAATAAGAAACTGTAGTTACAATCGGCTCTGGTTTAATTATTTATTAAAGATACTTTACTTTTTAAAAACTCCTACAAGAAGCTTTAAATAAAAGTGAATTGGTTTTCGTTGACATTTAATGCACCTGTAATTGCTTTTAAGGGATGCTATTAATGTATTTTAATTTAAAATTTAACCGATTTTGTCCGTTATTCATTATACATATATATATATATATATATATATATATATATATATATATATTTATTTTGTAAACCTTCATAAGATGGAACTATTGAGGGGTGTAATGTTTCTTCTTTAATGATTTTTCTTAAGTATCGCCACCAATAAATATTATTTACTTACTACAGATAAACAATCTGTAATAACGATCGATAAATTTGATTGCATTGCATATGTAAATTGCAAAACGGTATATTTCTTTTTCATAGATGCTAGATTTATATATAACCGTTGAACGAATGACATCGCACCTTCGTGTCTATATGAATAATTTACAAATATGTTAATATTTTTAGTAGGCTTTTGTTAGCTTTAATTTTTGTCTGTTTGTCCAAATGTATTCATTATATTAATTATTCAGCCACTTCCATATAATTCGTTAACCTTCAATTTTCCACGCGTACAGAAATCGAATGATATAAAATAGTGCATGACTGCTCGAGTACGGCGGACATGTAGTGTTATTTGTGGTCCAATTCTATTAAAAATCAGTATCCAGTGATAATTAAGAGTGTAAATTATGAATTTTTTATCAACGTTAAAATATTTAAAATGGTGGTGCCAATACGAAAGACAAATTTTGAGATTTATGCAGATGAGGTATCTAAAAAAGTACATTTCAAATGTTTACTCAACATTTAAAAATTAAAGGCGGTTGTGTCTACTTGGCCGACGACTTTCGTCGTTGATGCAGATTTGACTGAAATTGGGCATCTAGGAATATTTAAGAATGTACGTTATGAATTTTTATTACTTCTGGAAAAAAACGTATAAAATAAATGATACATTTAAATGATTAAAAATCATGCTTTAATAAAAAAACTAAATATTTTTGTAAATCAAAAAAAGGATTTTTAAAAATGGGTTCAAAAGGGTTCACGCGCTGCAGAAATACAATGACATGAGTACGATTTACCATTTCAAATTTTGCAGTTACGTAGACAAAGGATCAATGCAAGGCGGTAAAGAGCCATTTTGTGAATAAAAAAATTATATGCGACGGCATTTGCGTCAAAAAGTGGTCAAAAAATGGTCGAAAATCTACTTCTGTTTTATAATTCTAGTTTCAATTTTTTCATAAAACACTTATTTAGCCCCCAGCTATACATATTTCCCTGATTAAATCACATTGAAGCTAATAAATATCTCTTACAACTTTAACATAATATTGCAGCGGCGGAAGGCTTACAAATAATCCATAAAACTGCGTGCAGTTCCCCCTTAAAATGAGGTTTTAACAGGACAGTAAGGTTGGTCTAATAACTCTTTCAAGTACCACAAACCCAATTACGAATTTGGCAATCCGTTATAAAATTATTATTTTTAGTGAGTATTGGTACCTAATCAGTTTATTTATAAATCATTGCAATTTGTGAAATTTCAGAAAAATTAAGTGATCTTAAAAGAAAATTCTGTTTTTTCACTTCCCTCATAAAACGAGGTATTGTAACTGTAAAAAAATCATCCTCCGAGATTTTTTAAGATCTTTACGTTTCAGGGTTCCTAGATGACGAAAAAACATATTTTCTCGATTCCGTCGATCTATCTGTCGGTCTATCGATCGGTCTGTTTGCGGCATAGCTAAAAAACTATTTACCCGATTGACTTCAAATTTTTGTCAAAAATTAAGGGGTCATAAGGGGATGACCTGGTAACATTTTGGTAAAAATCTAATAACACAAAACAAAATGGCGGCCTAGTGAAAAAAAATAAAATTTAGGAACTAGGAAAAGTTTGGTGCTAATTCAAGATGGCGGTCAAATAAAATATTTGTAATCTGAATCATATCAGGTTTTACATATCTTCGTGTTTTAGCGTCCCTAGATGCCAAAAATAAGTTTTATCAATTCCGTCGATCCACATTTCGGTTTGTCTGCCTGTCTGTCAGTTCGCGGCATAATTACTCATTAGATTGACGTTAAATTTTGGATACAAATTAAGACTCATATGGGGATAACCTTTTTGATAACAATCCAATATGAGAGAAAAAGACAGCGGCCTACTGAAACGTTAAAAAATTATTATTAACAAAACTAATTATCCAATTTACCTCAAATTTTGCAAAAAAAATTAAGTGTTATATAAGAATGAACTGGTAATATTTTGGTATGAATATAAGATAGCAAACCAAAATGGCGGCCTAATAAAATATTTAAAAAATCAGTGTGAAAAAAAAACACTTAAAAATTTCTATTCTATTCTATAATCTGAAATTATTCTTAAAATAATTTCAGATTTTGTGCAAGCATTAAGTGGGATATAGAGATAAGCTGGTAAAGTTGTGTTACGAATTCAAGATAGCGGAACAAGATATCGGCCAGATAAAATGTTAAAAAAATTAACTGTAAATTTTTGGAGAAAAATTAAATATGATATAAAGATAAACTGGCGCGAATTTAACATGACGTAACAAAATAGCCGTGTGTGTCAATGTAAAACTTACTTATTGAATTCATTTTAAGTTATGCTCAAAATCTAGTGTGGCATAGGTAAAAACTGGAAAAATACTGGTAAGGATCCAATATAATGGAACAAAATGGCGTCCAATAAAAATGTTTGAAAAGACAGTATATATGTCTTCCTAAATAATTGTGGATTGAACTAATGTAGTTCACACTTCAAAAGTACTTCGCTAATAAAAGGAAATATTCATAATGAGGGAAGTTCCTGGTAAAGGGAATTTACCGATTTTTTTAAATTGGAAATCGGAAACTTACTACAATTTTTTTAATAATATTGGCTCACTCCATTGTTTAAAGAGTTGCTTGTAAATAGGAAAAACCTTCTTTTAACTAGTAAATATTTCTTTATTTACATTAATTTTAGTAAAAAAAACTCTTTAGAATTTTAAATTGTTTTTTTGCAAGATCTTTCTTATACTTAATATTTTTCTTATAAGTGATCTATAGTAAGTATTGTCGATACCACTGATAGTTTTATCTTCTAGTAAATAAAATTAAATCAGCAATCTATTTTTTAAAGCCGGTCGATATCAAAAAAGAATTTCTTTTGTGTTTTTTAGACGCTCGCGGTTTTCTAGAGTTATAAGATCTTTTCTAATTTCTTCTATATATACTAAACTTCTCTAATACAATAGAATTGCAATAATAAAAACACATTTCTGGAGATTTGTCTATGCGGCATAACTTAAAAACAACATCTGCTGAAAAATCAAGGCTCATATGGGGATAAACTGGAAATATTTTGTTAAAAATGCAATATGGCGAAACAAATAAAAAGCTATATGAATTTCAAAAAAAATTCGGACTTAATTATTTCAAAACATGGTTTCTAAAAACATTTATTTTGATTGAAAAAATTTCGAATAGCATATTATTCGAACAATAAAATTTTCAAAAACTATATGTTCGAATGCTAATTATTTAAAAACACAAGACCCGATTACCTATTAATTTAAAAAAATAGCGTTTGAATGACAATACGTTTCAATAACGGAAAGTTCTAAGCAATTGTTCCAAAACCTGTCAAAAAAATAGCAATTAAAACACATTCGTTGTCATAAAAACTAGCCAATAACCATATGGAGATTCGGGTTAGTTATTGTTATTTTGAGTTAATTTTGATACTTCACTGCTGGAAAAACTAGTTTTGTTACCGTTTATTTTTAACATACATATAACATGACAACATATAACATATAAACCCTAGGATTTAGTAAGAAATGTTTTTTAAGTTTGCTTTAAAATTAAATTTCTTAGAATTTAACCCTGCATTCCAACGAAAATGACCCATCTTTTTAAAACATAATTCTGTAGTAGCGGCCTAGAAGTCATGTATATCTGTACGACCTTAGAACTACGATTTTATAGGATGGTTTGAGACTAGGTAACGGTTCTTCTGGGCCTAATCAGCTTTGCCGAAGGTCTTAAAAAAAGTACGATTCAGATTGGCTTTTGAGGATGATATGGTTTGATTCTGGATTTAACGATACTCTTTAAAAGGAAGTGAAACGTACTTTAACATACTATATGTGAAAAATATTTTGATTATGACACTCTGTCGGCGACAAGAATCATTGTTTTTCATGATCCGCAATACATACACAAAAGTGAAGCACAATGTGATTATATATGATATGCTGTTTTTGATAATTATGATTTAGGTAAGAGTTGTCCCAAACCGTATGTAAATTGTAAATAAAAATCTTATATTAGGAAAATCTAATTAGCATCGATTTTAGATAAATAATTAAAATACTACCTTTTTTTTATTTATAAAATTTCGACTAACTTTATTGTTTAAAGAATTGCCTTTAAATAGGAAAAAAACTAATCCTAACTGGTAAACATTCGAATATTTTCATTAGTTTTAGTAAAAAACTCTTGAGAATTTTAAATTATTTTTAGCAAACCCTTTCTTATGTTTAATATTTTTCTTATCTTTAGGTGTTCTATAATAAGAACTGTCGATACTATTGATTGTTTTATCTTATAGTAGATAAAATCAAATTAAGACCAATCTATTATTTAAAGCCGGTCGATAACAAAAAATAATTTATTTTTTTAGGCGCTCGCGATTTTTTAGAGCTATTACATTTTTTCTAGTTTCTCCTGTTTATACTAAACTTCTCTAAGATGAATTGCAATAGTGTCCTTTCTGGAGATCTGTCTATGCGGCCTAATTCAAAACAACTTCTGCTGAAAAGTCAAAAGTCATATGGGGATAACTGGTAATATTTTGTTAAAAATGCAATATGACAAAACAAATAAAAAGTTATATTAATTTCGAAAAAATAAAAAGTTCGGATTCAATTATTTTGAAACATGGTGTACGAAAAAATTTTTTATTTCGAATGAAAGAAGTTCGAATAACATATTATTCGAACAATATAATTTTCGAAATCGATATGTTGGAATGCTAATTATGTTTAAACAGAAGACACGATTAACTATTAATTTAAAAAAAAGTTCTAAACAATTGTTTGAAAACCTGTCAAAAAAATCGCAACTAAAACACATTCGTTACCATAAAAACTAGCCAATAACCAGATAAAGGGCATAACGGACAAGGACTAAAATTTATTATAACATATTTTGTAGGTTTGCTTTAAACTAAAATCTGTTAGAATTTGGCTCTTCTTTCCAACGAAAATGTTAAAACATAATTCTGCAGATGCGGCCTAAAAGTCATGTATACCAGAAATACCCTAGAACTACGATTTTATCTGATGCCTTGAGATTAGTAACGGCTCTTCTGGACCTATTCAGCTTTGCCGAAGGTCTTAAAAGGAATAGGATTAAGATTGGCTTTTGAGGATGATATGGCGTGATTCTGGATTTAACGATGTTCTTTAAAGGAAAGTGAAAAGTGCTTCAACATATACTTAATATTAAAAAATATTTTGAGTATGACACTCTGTTAAAAATAATAATAATTTTTTTTTAATGATCGACAAAGCATACACAATAATGAAGCACAATCTGATAATATATGATACGCATTTTTTGGTAATTCTGATTTAGGTAAGAGTTGTCACAAACCGTATGTAATTTGTAAATTAAAATCATATATTAGGAGCTTATAAAATACTTAGGTTAAAAATCTAATTGATATGGATTTCGGAATATGATTAAAATGCAGTTTTAACAGGACAGTAAGTTTGGCCTAGTAACTCATTCAATTATCACAAACCCCATTACGAATTTAGCACTCCGTTATAAAATTATTATTTTTAGTGACCAGTATTAGCAACAAATCAGATTATTTATAAATAATTAAATTTCTGAAAAATTAAATGATCTCTAAAATAATTTGGTACTTTTTTAAACGGTTTTTTATAAAATCGGTAACTTACTACCATTTTTTTAATTATAAAATTTTGGCTCGCTCTATTGTTACTTATTGCCTTTAAACAGGAAAAAACTAATCGCAAGTAGTAAACATTCTATTATTTTCATTAATTTTAGTAACTAAAATCTTTGGAATTTTAAGTTGTAGTAGATAAAATCAAATTAATTCCAATCTATTTTTAAAACCTGTCGATAAAAAAAAATACTTTTGTTTTTGTAAACCTTGCGCTTGGCTGCTAATAAATTTTTCTAATTTTTTTTTATTTCTACTAAACTTCTCTAAGGCGGAAGTATTGCAATCGTTAAAACACCTTTCTGGAGATCTGTCTATACGGCATAACTCAAAAACCACTTTTGCTGAAAAATCTAAGCTCATATGGGCATAAATTGGTAATATTTTGTTAAAAATGAAATATGACAAAACAAATCGAAGTTCGAATAGCATATTATTTATAGAATAAATTTTTAAAAACTATATGGTCGAATAATAGTTATTTTAAAACCAAAATGTTCGAATGACACAAGACTCAATTAATTATTAATTTCAAAAAATGGCGTTTGAATAACAATATGTTCGAACGACTAAAACATCTAAGCAATGGTTCGAAAACCTGTCAAAAAAATGGCAAATAAAAGACATTCGTTGTCAAAAAAAACTAGCCAATAACCATATGGAGATTCGGATTAGTAACGATAATTTTGAAGTAACTTTGATTCTTCACTAGTTTTGGTTTATTTCTAGAAAAAAATTGGTTTTGTTATAGTTAATTTTTAACATATTTTTATGTGTATCTTCGGATGTATGATACACTTGATTTTTCCATTCAATTAAATAGGTAGGTATTGGAATGAAGGTGTTCAGTGTTAATAACTGTTTATTTTTTCGTGTTTCGAATTTTCCATAGGCAAACATCAGGATAATTTCCAAATATTAATTTCATGCCAAAAAATGTATTTTTATGTCAATTTAAAAATAAAAAATATTCCATGAACCGTACTTTTACATAAACTTTAGTCAAATATATCAACTATTTAATTTCAGTCGAGCTGTTTATTGCTCCAGTGTTTCAAACTATCATCCGATCTTTTTTTTTCGAACTTGGCTTCTGATTTATTGTCCATCTAACTTATTTGCATTCGAAATTATTTCTTTTTAGCTTTTTGTTTTCAAATTAAATACCTAGACCCATAACAAATGTTGGCCTAATAAAATTGTAAAAAAATCAGTATCAAGAATTACTTCTCCAATTGATGTCAAATTTCGCACTAACATAGCGTATGGTATAAAGATGAACTGATAAAAATTTTTGGTGCAAATCCTGTATGGCAAAACAAAATGGCAGCTCAATAAATTGCTTTAAAGAAGATTAAATTTCATTTCCTGGAATAAATTTATTATTCTAGAATATGCAACTAAACCTATTAACAAAAGATTATAAAAAACAAAATAAAAATAAATAAAAAGCAAACATCAAAATAAAAATATAGGGATATCGAAGCAAAGTTTTGATTCAGTTTGGTAAATTAATTTATGTGTATATGAATGTATGTATGTGTGTATATTAGATCTGGACTTGACAAATGAAAGTTGTGGAGTTAAAAACTCTGTATTTTTTTAATCTGCATGTCTTTAAGATATGAGAGTAAGGTCATAAATTCTTATTTGCGTACGCAAAGAATGAGTGTTTAAACAACAAATTTGTATGACGTCTAGATGTCTAAGTCGACTTACCATGACTTCCCATGCTGGTCTCTGGGGATGGAGTTTTTCTTAGATACGGTACCGAAATTAAAATGCACGACTTGATTCACAGGTGCTATGCTTCGATCGATCGATACTGTTCTCTCCGACAATATTTTAGACCGATTCGTGGCCCGTTGAAGTAAGTGACAAAGACCAACTAGTTTGACTCGCGTTCAGAATCATGCGAAATGAATATTTCATGCCTTTTACATTTTTGTTTAACCTAATCAAAACTATGAACTATTTTAGAGATAAATACCCACAATAACTAAACCAAAAAAAAAAATTTGTGAACGGAACAATGAGAATTCAAGGAAAACACGATAACTTTAGGCTCGACAAGCGTCAAAGTTTTACCAGAAATTTCCTTTGTAAGGAATTCCACCATACATAGAAATAACACAGTTTATATATGCTCATACTTTTTTCTACATACTATATAAATTGTAATATATTTTTATACATTTCATAAAAAACACATAAAGCTCTTTCAACAGAACTTTCTTCGTAATAAAACTTTCTTTTTATTGAGAAAACTGAAAAAAATTACAATTTATATAATATGTATAGCTATACCAAATCACTAAATTCCTACATATAAATTGTGTTTTCTAAGTATGGTAGAATTCGTTATAATAGAAGTTCTGCTTAATTGTATGTTCAACTTTACTATTACAAGTTCTAGAAAAATCCTAAAGTTTAAATTCATAGTGTGCTTACAACAAAAATCTGTATATTTTATAATGCATATAAGGAAAATAGATGTGGCGATAGAAATTTTGGTGATTTCCAATTCAGAAACTTTGCAATTATGACATGAACATTTATGTCAAACATGTACAAGTGAGATAATGTTACATATATGCATATAACAGCATAGAACAAGTTTTGAGATAAGAAAGTTTAGATCAACAAAATCAGGAAAAAATATCCATGCAGATGCCATGTTTGCCGACCATTGCAAAAATAGTTAAGGGTGCACATCATTTTGTTTTAAGGATGATCTTTTCAAATACATTACCTTTTTTTTATCAAAAACAATCACATGTATCAGAATATTTGAAAACATACGTAAATAAAGCCTTACATCAACAACTTTTGGGTGCGGGTGGCAAAAAATTTGATAACAACGGCTTTCGAAAGTTTCTTCAGCAAAAAGGTTAAATCTAACAATGCTGATGACTTACTTATACACCGGGCTAGATTGGTGCTGCAGAAAGAGAAAATTAGAATTTAGTAGAGTCTATTCAAACAGAGGTAGCATCAGGCCAGATATTACTTTTCCTGTAATTAAAGTAGCTGAGAAAATGGAATGTCCGAATTGATCAGATTGGTCTACTGCTCAAATAATTCTGCGATGCTAAAGAGGCATATTAAATCAGACAGCAATACTATAGCGTTTCACTGATGCTGCTGAAAGATGCAATAAGCACCCCACAGTTTTATGATAGGGTACTTCATGGTTTAGTTAAATGATATTTTTCTTCTCAATTGTCCTAAACGAGATACAACTATATTTGCCTCAATCATTTTAAATTAGCTTAATTTCTTCAAAATATAAGCAATCTGGTTCATTATTAAGGAGCCGCTTCTAGTTTTCTTTTCTTCCATTCCAACAAAACAGTCTAATAAACCTCTTTTAAAGTCCCACAATGTACGTTAAGAACTGTTTGAAGGTACCGATTTGCATTTTGTCCCGCCCATTAACCTAATTTGACGAGGGGGTCATTTTCGACGAAAAATTAAATTGGTATCAGCATTTGAGGGTCTTTGCAATAAGTTACACAGCAGCTGTTATGCACTTAATTTTTTGCGTATGCAATGCAGTAATGAAATGCTTTTGTCTCTTTCTTACGACAACATAAATCGAGTATTAGATATGGAATTTTAAATGAAGCTAATGAGTGCTAATGTCGATATTTAATAATTTTTTTTAAATCATTGATATGCTCTTTTTCGAAAATATATATATTTTACCGGATGCATGCCGTTAATGTCAGTATTTATTTTTAAGTCTGAAATCTGATTGGTTAAAAATTGTTATAATTCGAAAATATTGATTTTATAAAAGTTGTACAAAGCGCATAACATTTTCTTAAATTTTTTATCTATTATTTTGTATTTTAATTATTGGAGAAATAAATGTTTTTTGAATTTATAATTTTTACAGCATATTTTTGTAAATAAATAAGTTCGTTATTCATATATGTTAACATATATTATTTCCGATTAGCTAATAAAAACTTACTTAAAATGATTGTAATTTTTTTGCTAGAATAAGTCATTTTGAACACAAAAACTCTTGGAATATAGCAATGATTTTAATAAGTCAAAAGAACAAATCGGTATATTTTCTTTACCCGGAACTTATCGTTATCAATCTTTCCTTTTATTAGGAATAGGTGAGTGTAACCCAATTTAGTTCCGTCCATAGTCATTTAGTAACTCGTCTTTACTGTCTTTTCAAAACATTTTTAGTGGGCGCCATTTTGAATTCGTACCAATATTTTACCAGTGTCTACTTTTGTAACCCTTGATTTTTGAGCACAATTTAAAATAAATTGAATAAAAAGTTGTTACACGTCATGTTGAATTTATATAATTTATCCCTATATTATTAACATTTAATTTTTCTGCAAAATTTAAATTGAATAAGAAGAGTTTTTTACGTTGATTTATTTTATTTGGCCGCCATTTTCTGTCGGAATCTTGAATTCGTACCACGACATTACCAGTTTATCTCTATATCACAATAAGTCCTTTCAGAAAATCTGAAATTGATTTCTAATAATACGTTTT
Organism: Kuschelorhynchus macadamiae; assembly: GCA_030620095.1. NCBI lineage: Eukaryota > Metazoa > Arthropoda > Insecta > Coleoptera > Curculionidae > Kuschelorhynchus > Kuschelorhynchus macadamiae. The sequence continues at coordinate 2,736,663 of JAUTXW010001141.1, read as the reverse complement.
TTCAAGCTGATTTTTTTAAATATTTTATTAGGCCGTTATTTAGTTTTTGCTATCTTGGATTCATACTAAAATGTTACCAATTCATTCTTATGTAATACTTGATTTTTGTACAAAATTTGAGGCAAATTAGATAATTAGTTTTCTATTAATAATTTTTTAGCGTTTCACTTGGCCGCCGTCTGGTTGTTCTATATTGGATTTTTTCCAAAGTATTACAATTCATTTCCATTTTTATTTCCATATGACCCTTAATTTTTGACCAAAATTTGAAGTCACTCGGATAAGTAGTTAGTAAGTTATGACACGAAGTAACAAACAAACAGACCGACATAATTGAGAAAATATGTTTTTTGGTATCTAAGGAAGCTTAAACGCAGAGCTATGTAAAACCTGGGAGGGTAATTTTTTTTTCACGATTACAAACCATTTATTTGGACGCCATCTTGTATTTGTCTTACAACTTTACCAGTTTTATTAAACCAATCCATCAAGTACTTTTTTTAAGCCCTTTTAAATATTTTATTAAGCTGCCATTTTGTTTCGCCATCTTGGATTTTTACCAATATATTACCAAGTCATCTCGATATGACAATTAATTTTTGTCAAAAATTTGAAGTTTTTAACTATGCCGCGAATGGACAGACTAACAGTCCGAAGGAATAGAGAAATCATGTTGTTGGGCATCTAGGGACCCTGAAACGTGAAGATCTGATAAAACCTCGGATATTAAAATGCTTTCCTTTTACCAGGAAAGTAAAAATACTCAGGTACTTAAAAACTTTCAGAAATACAATATGGCGATTCAAATTAAAATTATATTTGTGGCGTATATATTTCTTTTTATAAAATGTGCCTCCGGTTAAAGTACCTACAGTTCTTATGCCACACAATTTTCCAATTATTAAATGTACTGTGTTTTGAATGTTTCAGAAACGTAAACATTTACTAATATTAAACACCTTTTATAGGGAAATAACAAAACCTTTTTAGGACTTAATTTCACCCTTTGATTTTACGCACATTTGCTGTAATTATGTAACTAAACCTATGCATAATATAAACCATGGATTTAATTGCCAGGGAAGGTAACAATAATAATTCCGCTGTAAACCAAGAGTACAATGTAGTCATACGATATTGCGGATATCGCACTGTTTAATTAATGCGCTGTTTTAACATTGATAATATGAAATATACATTATGCTAAATTACAAACTCATTTAAAATCTCTCATTTTAACGTATTCCTAATATATATGGTGTGAATATAAATTGCTTTCCGGTGATTATTTAGTACGGTTACAACCGGAAAATAATCAGAAACTTCAAACAAAAGCACAAATCTCTAGAGTCAATAAATATTAAAAAACTCAGATATACCCAAATTATATTTTTTTTTCTAATTAATATAGTATACTATAGAATATTTTGTTTTATGTCTTGGTTAATTTATGATTATGACAAAATAAAAATGGTTTATACATGGCCAATTTCTAAAACCAATTTTTATGTTTAAATGTTAGATGATGCCTAGATAAAATGAAAATTTAACACAGAATTATTAACTAACCAACAACATTTCCTTATTACTTTCGTCTTAAAAGGGATATATTGTAATCGTGACGAAAACATCCTCCGAGATTTTTTCGCATCTTTAGTTTTCAAGGTCCCTAGATGCCGAAAAACATGTTTTCTCTAACATGGTGGTAAAAATCCAATACGGCGAAACAAAACGGTAGCCTAGTGAAATGTTAAAAATATATTAATAAAAAATTACTTAAGGGAAGAATTATTTTAAGAAATCAATCTGTATACGAATACTGTATTTTTATTTTACTATATTTAACTTATGTCTTTAAGGCAATTTATATCAAAATAAATCTTTTATTTAGATAAAAATATCTTAATATACCACTTAATCCGCATCATACTACTCCAGATTAAAGGTGAAACTAAAAGTCCGTATTATTAATATATTGCAAAATGAAGTCAGACTGAATTGATACTGTACTGATTTATCTGTCGCCAACTGTACATATTTTAAGTTTTATAGCGAAAAAAAAAATTAAAATTAAAATGTTAACAACTGATGAAAATAATGACATAGGCAAAGTTTTAAAAGACGAAAGTGGCTATGCATTTTACAAATAGATTTCCAGTATTATCAAATCATTCCGGCATATTGTATTTTTACCAAAATATTACCAGGTCATCCCCTGCCGTGAACTGATAGACAGACAAACCGACAGATAGACAGACCGATGGAATGTATAAAAGATTTTTTTTAGAAGTATAGGGACGCTAAAACGTGAAGATATGTAAAACTTGAGAGATACGATTACCAACATTTTTATTTGGCCACCATTTTATTCCGCCATCTTGAATTCATCTCCGTTCCACAATTAGTTATGGCACACGATTTGAAATAAATCAATCCAGCAAGTAGTTTTTCAGGTTGAATTTTTAAATATTTTATTAAGCCGCCAGCCCGTTTTGCCATTTTGGATTTGGGATAGGTACCAAAATTTTACCAGTTTATCCTTACATAATACATGATTTGTGTGCAAAATTTGTGATAAATTGGATGAGGAAAGAAACAACATAATCCCAAAAATCAAATAGGATTAGTCGATCTATTTCAAGGCCTATACTAAGCTTATAGACAAAAATAATAAATTCAACAATTATCATTATCCCAAATATACCGCACATCAATCATTGATTTACACTAATAAAAAAAGAAACAAAAAATCGGTAAATTGGCCTTTATCCGGAACTGCCCTTTTAACGAATTTCCTCGACAAACAGATTTTTTGTATATAAATATACATGATATTTCCTAAGTGATTAAAATAAAAATTCTTGAGGTGATTCTTTGGGTCATTTCCTGATAAATAGTTCCTTTGAAAATATGCCCTAAAATTAAGAAATCATGGTTCTTGGGATTAGATCCTGTCAAACTTTTCTTATCTTAAAGTATTAGCAGCTATATACGTATTATATATCCAGCGAGTTTAAGTATTGTTACCCCAAGATTTTCCCCTACTTTTAGAATTTTGTCAATGCGGGTTCTTCAAATACTCGCCCGAGAAGATAGATGATAGATTATAGATAAAAGATTCTTGAAGAAAAGATTGATTGACGAAAACAATTTTTCGAGAAATTCAATAATCAATTGCTATAAGAATCATTTATGGGCCAAAGAAAACATACATGCCATAATAAAGTCTAGATTCCAGCACCAATTTTCATTCAACATATGAGATGGAATTATTGAAGACCATCTTATTGACACATTTTTCCTCTGAAAGGCTTGATGGCGAGTCGTACTTACATTTTCTCCACACTGAATGGCCAGTATTATTATAAGATATACCAATTAATTTGAGGCATACGCTGTAGCAACGCAGTACCTAAATATAAATTTTCTTCATCGGTGGATAGGCCCTAATTTGAGAAGGGGAAATGAAGATATAGCAGCGCAAGTTTGGCCTCCGGGTTCTCCGGATATGAATCCCTTGGACTATTTTTTCTGAGGTTATATAAAATCATTAATGTACATAAAACTAATCGACGATAAGGATTTGCGGAACCAAATTATTGAATCATTTGAAATTATTAGGCACACCCTAGGCATTTTCGAAATGTTAGGACATCAATGATTCGGAGAATAAGCGTAGGCATACCGGCACATAGTGGTCAGTAGAATTCTTACTTTAGCGTTTAAAATTCCCAGTTTCACGCCACTGGCGCTGTTGATAGGAAAAATCTTACATTGCCTTCATATTATTATGCTCAGCCATGCATAAACAAATGCCAACTCTCAGATCTATAGAGTATGTCGTTTAAAAATAGTTTAGTTAAAAAAAACAAATCATATCAAGCATATTTTCATAGAATCTTTTGTTATGAAATGACCTACAGAATCACCCCTTCAATTTCTCGACATCACTTAGGAAACACCCTGCATAGCTGTTAAAGTAATAGCTTTATACATAATATCCAGGGTGGAAAAAAATTGACAGCAACTATTTTAACAGGTAAAAATACAAGTTATTTAGAGCAAAAAAAAGTCTTATGGAACAGGGAATTTAGCGTAACAGATATTTTAAAATTTACAGTTTTTTTGAAAAGGCAGAAACATTGCAATGTTATTCTCTGCATTATATACAAATTAAACGTTAATTAGATTAGGTCATTGTATTAGATCCTATTTCTTTTATATCCGTTTTGTCTATTTATTTTTAAATTAGAAAAACAGTGCCTTTTAATAAATAAATTATAACAAAATAATTACAAATACTTACATTTTTTAAATTTTTTCACTACTTACTACTTTTACTGAAATAGAAAACTAAAAAAAAATTAGTTAGTTGGAGTTATGCTTCCGGTTTTTTTTTGTATGCATTGACAATGATACTAATAATATTTTATCGTTCTTTTATCTAAAAATATTTCGCTAAAAATTATTGCTACTACGTCCACAGGAATTTCTCTATAGCACAAATCTCAGCCTGAATACGTTAAGTACAAGTAAAATAGTTTTCCTTTTCATAATAACGTAATGTTTTTGTCCGTTTGTAGTCGCAAAAACAATTTGTTCGGCAAGTAAAATTTATACTTATATATTTATTTATATTTGAAATAAAGATCATTCAATGATTAAATATTTTTTTAAATACTGCTACTATTTTTAACAAGATTTTTAATTATTGGATTAATAATGATCTAAAAAGTAGTTTTGAATAACAAAATGAATACAATATTCAGTAGTTTCTTTAATAATTAATTATACGGTTAAATTAGACGATTATAACGTTTTATTGCTTTTAGTGACCCGTATTTTCCAGCATTAAAATATTTATAGTCTTTTCCCTTTTCACTTTGCTTACCAGAGGGAAACTTTCATTCCGAGGAAACTTCTGATACAAGGGTTTTATCTATCTTTTACTCAAATACTCAGAACATACCTTAAAATAAATCGTTTTCCAACGAAAACAAAAAGATATTACAACCTATATAGCTACTTAATATGCTACTTTTTATGGTGTTTCTCAAGATGAAAGCCATCTTTCTCTTAAATAGTCTTCATGCGCATGCGCACGTAAGAATTTATGACAGTACATGAATTTCATGAATGATTTGTTTATATATAAATATATATTATTGAAAAAAGTATTAACTTAAAACTGTATAACTCAATTTGCCCAACATTTTATGGTCTTCTCAAAATGTATAAACCTAATTTATTTCCAATTATTTCCTCAAAAAATGAACCTAATAGTAAAATTACTAATTTATTTTGCGATATTTTAAGCAAATCATACAATAGTGATAATATGAACTGTACGAAACATTTTTTTGATTTTGCACTTTTTTGTTATAATAAAACAATCCCTAAAAATTATATACTTCTATGCTTAGATGTTATTTCACTATTCAGTAAAATACCACTAAATTTAATAAAAACTGGTATTACAAAAAGATAGAATTTAATTCAAAATAACTGTAATATTGCTCAAATCTATTTTTATTAATATTTTTTTTCATTTCAAAATAAATACTATAAATAAATATTCGGAAGACCAATGAGATCTTCTATCTCTCCAATTACTGCCCAATATGTATGATTTACTTGATCACTGCATATTTTTACTAAAGTCTTCCGTTTATAGATACAAATGTCATAAAAGTTAAAAATATTAAATTAATTACAGATTGGTTTTACAAACCTACCAGTTCCAGTAGATATATTAATTTTAAGTCATAAGAAGGCTTAATTGGTTGAAACATCATAAAAATGAAAAAGCGATTTGGGAAGAGTATCAGTCTTTGAAAAAACATTTAAACAAAAAAAATCAGCTGCTCGAAAAACAACTTTATTATGATAATTTAATTGCCAATTCCACGAATAAAACAAAAATATCATGGAATATTGTTAGCAGTTTTAAAGGCAAAAATAGTACCAAAAAAATAAAAGAAATCTCTGTTCCACATTATAATTACCTTACGAAAAATTCTAGTGAAATTGCCTCGATTGCCTTCGAAAGTTATAGTTACAGTGAATAAATTTCCAAATAAGAATTCTGCGGGATTTGACGATATCCGCATGTCATTTATAGAAAAAGTTATCGCCGAAGTAACTAATATTCTTACTGTTCTGTTTATTGTTTCAATTGAGTCCGGAGTGTTTCCCGAATGCGTTAAAACTACCATTTTCATACCCTTATTTAAGAAATGAGACCCCTGTCTAGTCGAAACACTATAGACCTATTTCTCTATTGAGCTGCTTCTCTAAAATTTTAGGAAAACTCGTTTATAACAGAATATATTCTTTTTTGGTTAAATATAATATTTTCTCAGATCGTCGTTGGGGGCTGTCTACTGAAAGCGTTTGCGCTGACTTTGTTCAATATGTAACAAATAAAGTTGATAATAGAGAAACTGTAATCTCCTTCTCTTTTGATCTTACTCGCGCTTTTGACACTGTTGATAAAGATTTTGTGGCTTTGAAATTAAATAGTTTGGAGATAAGGGGTAACTTGAAAGACTTGATCATGTCTTTTTTAACTAACAGGACATTTTCGGTGAGGGTTGACGGTTCAAAGCCTGATCTTTTTGATCAAAATATAAGAACACCTCAGGGTACTATCTTGGGACTGCTAATTTTTCTTCTTTTCATTAATGATTTGCCCGAACATATCTCTCAGGGAAGAGTATTCTCGTATGCCAATGATACCACAGTTGTCTCGGATCCGGATATGACTGCATTGAGCAGCAAAGCCAATATTATTCTGAAAGAATTTTCTTCCTTGTGTAGGAAAAACAAACTTGTGCTTAATCAGGCGAAAACTGCCTGTATGGAAATAAAAACTGTACGCAAAACATCATGCGGTCTCATTTTTGATCTAGATGGTCACGAGCTAGTTTTGAGTGATTCAACAAATTTCTTGGGTGTCTCCATTGATAATGATTTAACCTACAATTGCAAATTTCTAAAGTGTGTTCAAAAATCAATAAGAGCTCCTATTTTTTAAACTTTTTAAAGAATTATGTAACTCTTGAAACCCTTCTTTATGTGTTTACTATGCCAGTTTGTTTATTCTTTAGTTGCTTACAATATTATTGTATGGAGTTAGTCATCCGACATCAATAGAGAATTTGTGGCACAGAAACGTGTTGTTCGGATTATTTTTGGTCTGTCATACTCAACGTGGTGTAGGCAAACGCAAAAATAATGTTCTTACTGTCCACTCAATTTATTTACTAAAATTGTTGACTTATTTTCAAATGAATAAACATCTTTGTCGGCTTAATAGTTCTTACCATAACTATGACACTCGGAATAAGTCCAATGTCTCTCTTTTAAAGCACAATTTCGAAATGTATAAAAAATCTCCTCTGGGTACCGGTAGTCGTATTTAGCATAGCATCTACAAACAGATTTGGACTCAAATTTACAAAACAATTGACAGCTGATGTATTTTATTATATAAACGAATTTGTTGCTTATTTGGGGAAACTTAGATGATGTATTCGACTAGTGTATTATTTATGAGCGAGCTTCGATTTTGAATAACCATAACCATTCATCCTTAAATTTGACTAACGCTTTGTAAGTGTGTGAATTGAAAATTGACTACTTTGCATATTAATTAGTAAAGTATATGTCTGATGTAGTTTGTTGTTATATATAATGTGCTGAACCACAATGTTATTATTTTTTAGGTTTTTAATATTATACACCTATGACTTGTTTCTATCTACACATTTTGATTCTCGAAATGTAATATATTTTAAATTTGAATTTTGAGTTTGAATTTTATAGTAACAAAATGAAAATTAATTAAATCTTAAGTTTAGAAAATAGAACTGAAAAATTAGTACAGCCAACGTTAAAGTAAAAAAAAATAAGAATTCTCCAGCAAAATTTTACTAATATAATAATATACATTTCAATAATAACTTACTTTTTGGTTCAATTCCCTATATTCAAAATTTGAAACATAAGATTATTAAAATTTTATATATAAATAATATATATTATATATATAATATAAATATATAAATAATTTGCATTTGTCAACTAAAACAACGACATAAGTTTAATACCCTTATCTCATGAGAATTGAAGCGACTATGACCAAAAAAAAATTACACTTATTTATTTATAATGCCCTATAAAATAATTTTTACTTTCAAACATTTTGCTTGTTGGATTAAGCCCCCATTCCCCTAAATACGCCACTGTGCGCAACAAAATATATTATCTTTGATAGTGTCGCCTTATTAATATAGACTCTATTAACTTTCTACTCATGAAGTGCAGGATACGTAAATATAAAAAAAAATTCCGTACTAAATAAAATTTCTATAAAAGAAAGGTAGGTATTAATAATCAGAAAACAGCATAAAGTTTCTATTTTTAAGTAGGGTAGTTAGGAATATCGTGTCTGAATACGTAAAAAATTAGGTCTAGTAAGAAAAACGTGAAAATTTTTAAAACAAGTAATAAACATCCAATAAGTTTAACCTAGGCTTATTATTTATTAAAAACAGAACCCCTTTCTTTTCTCTACTATATAGAAGCTACCTAGAGGTATAGTGAGGTATCTACCACTCTAATCCAGAAACTGGCGCGAAAAACAGCAGGAATCAAAATGGCGCCAGAAACGTAAGTAAAAACAACTTTTACATGAAATTTACGTTACATTATATACGATTAGCATTAGTCTGGATGAGGATTTTCTTGTTATTATTTAGATCATCCATTTGATAGTTCTCAGGCTTGCATTTAAATAAAAATTCTCTTAAATCAGGTGTTAAATTAATTTCTTCATTATTAAGGTTGGTTCAATATAATATTTCGGTTGACAAGTACAGGATAATTTCTGACTAGCAGGTCTGAGGACTCTAATTATCAGTAGCAAGTAGTTACATACTGTTTGAATAATAGACAATTTCTAAACGAATATTACATAACAAAAGCTCTGGAGCGGACAGATTTACATGCACAAACGCATGTGGTTTTAAGGTAAGTAAAACATTTTTGAAGGAGATGCGAAAGCAGTACAGAAGGGCGTGTTTTGATTTTTGAATTCTTATAGCTGTTGTTTAAATTGACTAAAGATATCTTGTACAATAATATGGGATGATATTTCAGAATTTCCTGACCTACCTTATATATTTATGATCTACTTCCAAATGTGTTAGATTTGAAACGACAAAAGTTGGATATGTATCTTATATGAACAATTAGATTGGCATATTTTTTCACAGTATCAAGAATTACCAGAGGATCTTATTAACTCGGACAGTGGGTTGATTGGGATAATATTTCTAAATACCAAAGTCTGTCACAAAGATTCACCAGGGAACATAAAAATGAAGTTAAATATCAAGATGTATGCAAATAATTTTTAGATGAAATGAAGACGAACATTGAAAAGAAGACAATGATAAACATAATGAAGAAAAAAGTGAAGATCTTAAAATAAATTTGTATTTAATTTCAGTTGCACACATTGCTTAGAGCAGTTACATAAATAGAGAAATTAAATCTGTTTTAGTTTAGTATTTATATATATATATGTGTATATATATATATATATATATATATATATATATATATATATATATATATATATATATATATATATATATATATATATATATATATATATATATATATATATATATATATATTAGTTATTACACAAAATATTCTATAAAATCCGAAAAAATTAAAATTGAAAGGCAATTTGTGTAGAATCCCGTTAGATTAATATTTGTTACGTATTATTTTTGTTTCAAAATGACATTTTAAAATTGATGTAGGATCAGTTCTTTCTCGAAAAAAAACGGCATTAAATACAGTAAAAATTGCGATTATAATGTTTAAAAATCGTGTAATTTAATATTTAGTTGCAAAAAAAAATTGAGCAAGCCGACTATTAGTTATAAAAAAGTTCTGTGGAAAACGATATAATTAAAATTGCTATGCTTTGAATCGGTTGTCAACTTAGACTAACCTGGACTAAAGTGAAAAACTATTATTAAGACTATTTTGAGGACACTAAAATTAAAGTTAATGTATGTATATTGTAGATATTTTTCCTCTGTTTTACTTCCCTCCTAAAAGGGAAGTATTGTATTGTTTTAGGACACTGTAATTGAAATTAATGTATACGGATTTATGTTTCACGGGTAAAAAAATGTATCATCTAGTTGTAGAATATGCATGAATAGAAGATAGTAACGAAGAAGTAGATTAAAAAAAATGCGTGACGTTTGGTATAGCAAATTTATTGTAAATTTTAATTTTGTATCAAGTGCATTTAAGTAAGATATTATCATCACTGCTAATTAAATAAGTTTTTTTTGTAGCGTAAATATATTAGTTCTTTTTTAGAAAGTAAAGAATGAAAGTATATCGGAGATGTGTATCAAAATAGTTCTAAATGTAAAAAAGTACTTTAACATTAATTTAAGTACAAAACCACAATACTTTAAATATTCTGTATGTGCATTCATTAATATTATCGTTGTAAGATTATTTTTTATGATTTATTAAATAAAAGTTATTTATACAGTGCGATAAATTAATTTTTAATACTTATTAAATTTTATTCATTGAGAATAAGCTATAGTAGAGCAGGTTAGATGGGGATGAATAAACTAATACATGGATATTTTGTTTTCTGTTTTTCTTAAGTCTATCTAAAAATTAGGATTAAAATCCTTTTCTGTTTCTCAAAAAATCTAACACCACAAACGTAGTTCGATGTATATTTCAAGAGGTTATGCCAAAGCGGAAATTTTTATTGCCGTCGTATTACCCCCCCCCCTTACTAAATATTCTCTTGGCACAAAAGATGATTTTTTAGCATATATTCATGGTATTTTCGACGATTATATTTTGTTTTAGCAACCACGAAAACCTATCTATCAGTTTCCAAAAATGATTTAATTTTGTATTCGTAATTGCCTCTAAATAAAGAAGCCAAAACATATTTGATTACCTCTAAAACTTCTATTTTGACAATATCTAATTTTTTCAGTTTTAAAACCATATTGATATTAGTGTTAAAAGTAAGCTATATAATCCCTATCTCGAGATTTTAAAATCTAACAGACCAATCTAATAATACCATCTGAAAATTAAATCATTTAAATATTTTATTCTCAAGTTCCCTGAGGGAACAAAATTATTTGTTGTTAGTATCCAAGTTATTAAATCTATCTATTTTTTGCTTGTACCCATTAAATTTGTTAGTCCTAAATTCTGTTATTAACTGATTTTGTTCTTTTACACTCCACCTTTTCAGATATAATTGTTTTGTTATTTTTTTTTTTTTTAGTTTTTAAATTAAAGCAAAAAATCAAATGTAATCTTGCTTCATTCACTGGTAGAGTGGTTTGAAACATAAAATAGGAGATATAAATGCGAATGTCTAATATTAATGAAAATAACTAAAATATAGCAGAAGAATATTGTATTTGTTGCCTAATCGAGAATTGCTGTCTCCGAATTTTGGTTTTTCCCTTCCTGCCCGCTGCCTTACCACTTTTTTCAATTATTTTTTCAGTGTGACCTACTATGACACTTTGTCAAGGCCGTAATGATAAAAAATATTTCTCCCTCATTGCTCATACGATCTGAACTATATTTTTTAACTGTTTATGACGTCATTGAACCAAAAAATGACAGATTACAGTTGACAAGTGACATTTCACAATCACAACTGATGGTGACAGATGACATATGTCACGTGGTGAGCTGACGCAGGTGCAAACCTAAACAGTGTCGTACCCCACGTGGGCGGTGAATATCTGACGTCAGAAATATCGAGGCAAGAGTCTCTTCCGGCGGATGGAAAGTTCTAAACCACTATAATCTTACTACTATAATATAATAGAATAGTTTATATTACCACACAAACAAGAAGTATTAATATAGAAAAACAATAGACAGAGTATATCTAAATATTCACACACAATATTAATATAAGAAACAAAATAGCACATTAAATTTTAGATTCTTTTTCAAATTCTTTACATTTGAAAATTGGCAATTTCAGACTGCAAATTTTTCATAATCTTGAAAATGAACTTTTTTTTGTGATTTAATCTACATTTTAACTCTCAGTATACAATTGTCAGCCTATATTTAAATAAAACTGTACTACTTTATTAGTAAGCCTGAAAAGTACAACATATTGGAGATTTTACTGCTTTTTTAATTTAAAACCTGAAAGTAGCTCTTGGCTATCCAACCAGCTTGGAAAGTGTAATTCATTACTTTTATTACGAAGAAGTAGGGCTGCGGTCTAAATACAATTCAAATTTTCTACAGACGTCTTGTAAAGGAAGTTCAATTGACTTAATTTATATGCAGATCAGGGAAAGTTAATACCAATGATGGGTGGAATATAAAATACTTGATTTCCACATCGTATGTGACAGCGAAGATCTAAAAAATTGTGTAAATTGTATTACACGACATTGTTTCATTTATTTCAAAAACAAAAATGCTGTAGCACTATACAGTGTGTCCGAAATTGGTTATGACAGTATTGGGATCTCGGAAACCGTGATAGTTACAAAAACGTTTAAATGGAGAAAGTTTTAGATAATTATGTTTGTAATTTAACGCCGTTTTGCTCGCGATTCTATCTTTTTTAGTTTTTGAGATATTTTGAAAAAACCAAAAAACTGCATTTTCGAAAAAGTCCTATAATTTATTTATTTAAGAAAATTTTCAAAATCTGTAAGAACATTATTAAGGCAACTTTTACGTAGAGTGCCCCTATTAAGTCAGATTTTACATACGACGTTTCGATTTTCTAGAACCATCATCAATTTTGTTTTTTCTTATGGCCGCTGTGTTCGATTTTAACAGTTTTGAAAAGAGTATTTCTTTAGCTTTTCAACGGTGTATCACACTTTGTAATTAGGTTATTACTAAAGGTGCAAAAAGTGCGTAGAGAAAATATTTAAGCGTTTTTTGGAATTATCAAAGTAAAAAATTAAAAATTAATAGTGTTAAAAGGCAATATGTAATTCAACATCCAGTTCTACAAAAAATTAGTAAAAACTACTCAATAACATTGCACAATGTTCACAAATGTTCAAATTACCAGCCGCAGATAACACTAACATCTTTGCTCAAGTAGGCTTTGGTTTTGAAATAATAGAATGCTTTTAATCTGTTAAAAAAGCAACGTTTAAGTTTTATTTAACATTCATCGCTGTTTTAATAAGGATTACAATGGCGTTAAACTTTTCTAATGAAGAAATGTTTGATATGTTAGTGTGTTATATTAAAAATGAAAGAAATGCAAACAGGGCCATGGATGTGTATTTTGACACGTACCCCGAAAGACGGCAGCCTGGCAGAAGTTATTTTCAAACGCTGGTTAGAAACTTGCTTGAGTTTGGCAGTTTTAATAGGATTCGCACAAAGAAGTATGCGTCTTAACGAGCAACGCAATTGGCAAATCCTAGAATATTTTAATGAAAATCCGACTTCATCTACAAGAAGAAGCGAAACAGAACTTCAAATTCCAAAATCTACCGTTCATGGCGTCTTAAAAGTAACTAAATATCGTCCTTACAAGCCAACAATTGTGCAAGGACTTCAAGCAGGTGATTTCGAAAGAAGAATTGTTTTTTGTAATTGGTATATCAATAGATGTCGAGAAAATCCCGCTTTTTGCAATAAAGTCATTTGGTCAGATGAGACTCATTTTACAAACTGTAGCATTTTTAATAAAAAAAATCACCATTATTGGGCTATTGAAAATCCGCAACTACGCGATCCACGCAGGCTGCAAGAGCGATTTGGTTTTAATGTGTGGTGCGGGATGCTTGGTAAGATAAACATAGTCTAATTGAATTGCTTATAATTCAATATTTTCCATTACTTTTTAGGAAATCGTCTCATTGGTCCCTTTATTTTTGATCAGACACTGACAGGCTCAAGATACCTTGCCATGTTACAGAATCAAATAGTTCCTGCCATTCGAGAAGCTGTGCCAGATGATCAGTTTAATAGCTTGTGGTTTCAGCAAGACGGTTGTCCTGCACATAACAGCAGGAATGTACAAACCTTTTTAACAACAACTTTTGGTGAAAACGTAATATCCAACAGTGGTCCTGTCCGCTGGCCAGCTAGATCCCCGGATATCACGCCGTTGGATTTTTATTTATGGGGATGTGCGAAAAATGAAATATACGAATTTGACCCCCCAGAAAATAGGCAAGTTCTTGAGCAGCGAACCCGAAATATTCTAGAAAATATAAATAGAAATACCATTCAACGGGTAATCAGAACAGTTGAAAGGAAATGCGGACACTGCATAGAAAAAAACGGTCAACATTTTTAATCCTAGTATTATGTAGCATTTTTTTATTAATTTTATTGAGTAGGTAGTTCATACTGATTTTCTGTTAATTCTTGTAAGGTTAGTACTTTTAAATCGCCATGAACGGTTGACTTCAGAATGTGAAGTTCTGTTTCAATTCTTCTTATGGAAAAAACCAGATTTTCATTAAAATATTCTAATATTTGCCTATTCCATTCCTTGTCATACTTGCATACTTTCTGTTGCGATTCTTAAAATTGGCTAACCCTAGCAAGCTTCTAATCAGTGCAGCGCTTGAAAAGAAGTTCTATCGACAGTCGTTCTTCGGGGTACATTATGTGCAGTGCACATAGTATTAATGTTACTGAGTAGAACTTTAGTAGAAACTGATTTTATGCAGAATTTAATGTCCAATTTAAAAATATTGCTATTTTAAACTATTAAATTTTAATTTATATCGATAATTCGAAAAAATGTTTAAACAGTCTTATTTCAAACGCAAAGCCTACTTGGGCAAAGATGTTAGTGTTATATGCGGGTGGTAGTTTGAACATGTGTGAACATTGTGCACGAATCAATTATGTTATTAAGTAGTTTTTACTGATTTTTTGTAGAACTGGATGTTAAATTACAATATATTGCTATTTAACACTATTAATTTTTAACTTTTTACTTTGATAATTCCAAAAAACGTTTAAATATTTTCTCTACGCACTTTTTGCACCTTTAGTAATAACCTAATTACAAAGTGTGATACACCGTTGAAAAGCTAAAGAAATACTCTTTTCAAAACTGTTAAAATCGATGTAAAATCTGACTTAATAGGTGCACTCTACGTAAAAAGTTGCCTTAATAATGTTCTTACAGATTTTGAAAATTTTCATAAATAAATAAATTATAGGACTTTTTCGAAAATGCAGTTTTTTGGTTTTTTCAAAATATCTCAAAAACTAAAATAGATGGAATCACGAGCAAAACGGCGTTAAATTACAAACATAATTGTCTAAAACTTTCTCCATTTAAACGTTTTTGTAACTATCACGGTTTCCGAGATCCCAATACTGTCATAACCAATTTCGGACACACTGTATATATAGTTTGTTGTTGGTTCTTGGGATATGGTCTTCGATTTTGGAAATTACTATTTACTAGTCATGTATTACTAATTTATTTTAACGTTTTGGCAGTGACTTCGGGCCTTTTTCAAAAATGGTTAGTCGGAAATACAGGACTACATTACATTTACATACATAAAAAGGTAAAGGATGTTTAACACATTATTATTACACTTATTGGTATAAGTGTGTTACATATACTTGATTTCCCAATAGTATATGACAGCGAAGTGTGTAACTTGTATTACACCACATTGTTTCATTTATTTCAAAAACAAAAATCCTACACATTACATTATATATATATATATATATATATATATATATATATATATATATATATATATATATATATATATATATATATATATATATATATATATACATATATATATATATATATATATATATATATATATATATATATTTGATCAGTTAGACCTGAAAATAATATATATTTAGCAGATATTCAATACATACTATTTTAATACATGCTAGTTATCAGGGGCGTGCAGTCCATGGAAGCAAGGGAAGCAGTGCTTCCCCAAAAAAATTACAGAACATCTTCTAAAATGTTTTTTTGAAATAGGAAACCATTAATTTAGTTTATATTAAAAATGCTAAAATATTATCTTAATTATCAAGCCCATAATAAATGCGGCCTTGACTCCGACCGAGCCACAATAGAAATCGAATAGAACCTATGCGGGCCGCTAGCTTCTCTGCAGCCAAGTCCTGTATGCTTGATTTCCTGTGAATCGAGCCAGAGGTTATTGAACTTTCCACCGGCTGTTCGCAATTTTTGCATTTCAGTCGCGTGCTTTAAGTGGAGGCGGAAGCTATCGTTGGAGTAGGTTCTTTGTTTGAACGGCTATCCGTGTGTTGTGTGATACGTACTTCGCGTCGTGCATGGTGCGATATGGAAGACAATAATACGGACGTGGATATGCAAATACCGTCAACTTCGGCTATCGGTAACAACGTTGAAAATGTTGGAGAATTTAGTAAGAAGAGTGTGTGTGAATGTGTGGTGTGTGTCTTAATAATAAAGGGAATTTCAACATTAAACCTCGCTGATAAGCTTCAAGTAACTTCCAAAGGAAGGGCAAAACCGCCTATAAAAAATTTAACCACAAAAATGAAAAATTGTATTAGACATTTTTATCCGGAAAAACAATAGGAACAATTTAAATGGCTAACAGAGTGTGAAAATATAAGTAAATTGTTTTGTTGGCCATGTTTACTTTTTGAAAATGAAAGAGGTCTCGGAATAAAACTGGTTTTTCCGATTTAAACAATTTCCATAAAGCTGTAAAAAGACACATTATGTCCAAAGTGTATTTGCAGGCCGTCATAAAAGAAAAAGTCTTCGGCAAAACCAGAATTGAACACACCCTTAATAAACAGTTGAAAATTAGTCACCGCCAACACAATGAACTAGTCGATACAAATAGGCAAATATTAAGAAGACTTAGCGATGTTGTTTGTTTTCTCGGACAGCACGAATTGGGATTTAGAGGTCATGGCGAAACAAAGGTTTCTTCAAATGAGGACATTTTCAATATTTACTTAATTTAATGACTAAATATGATGATTGCTTAAAAAATCATTTAGAGCAGTCTAGCGTTTTTCGCGGAACGTCGAATAGAATCCAGAATGATTTAATTTCCGCTGTTGCAACCATTATTCTAAAAAGAATTAGGCAGGAGATTGGCGAGGCGCGGTTCATTGCTATTGTTCTGAACGAAACAACTGATATCACTAATTTTAGCCAATTATCTATAGTAATACGCTATGTTAAAACAGACGAAAGTATTCAAGAGCGATTTTTAGGTTTTAAAAATGTTTCCGAAAAGATTATATATCGTAGTTTATAACGCAATCAAAGAAATTAATGGAGAGAAAAATTAGTTGATCAAAGCTATAATGGAGCTGCAGTGATGGCAGGACAATTAGGGGGTCTCCAAGCTAAAGTTCGAGAAACTTTCCCAAGTGCTGTGTTTGTCCATTGTTTTGCTCATAAATTAAATTTAGTTTTATCCCAGTCTATCAATCACACTAAAGAGTGTAAAGTATTTTTCGTTACTTTAAGTGGCATGGCTGCTTTTTTTTCCAAGTTAACAAAACGTACACAAGCTTTGGACTCCATTGTCCACAAACGATTGCCCAAAGTAGCTCCTACTAGGTGGAACTATAATGGAAGACTTGTGTTAACAGTATCCGAAAATCGTGAATCACTGATTGAACTATTTGAGAATATAATAGAAAATAATGAAACGCGAAACTCAGAAGCAATAAATAGTTCGAGGGGGTTTTTGGACTGTTTGAAACGAGATTTTAATTTTAATTATTTGTTGAACATATTTTCAGAAATATTTCCATTCTCGGACAATGTTTTTAATATATTATAAACTAAAACAAATGATATTGCTTTTTGCCTAAAAAAAGTGGATGATTTTTTCCATGTTAAGCCAAAAAAGAGATGACTTTGACCTATTTTGGGAGAAAACGATGTCATTAAATGTAGAGCCACAAGCCAAGCGTCTTCGAACAGATAAGGTCGGAGATGTTCAAACATCATACAGACGCCTCTTTTATGAAGTAATCGATCAAATTCAGCAACAAATAAACTATAGATTTAACGGTTTAAGTGATTTTAAATTCCTTGAGCTCTGGAATTTTGATGCATTCAAAGGAAAAACTTTTCCAGAAGATGATTTTAAATCTCTTCTTCTTCATTATGGCCAGTTCTTCGACCGAGTGTTATTGCGATCTGAACTAAAAATGATTTACGAAATTGATGACATTATCGCAAAAAATAACGCTAAGGAACTAATGCAATTTTTAAGAGACAAGGAGCTGGAAGATGTCTACACCGAAGTGTCGAAATTGTGTGAATTAGTATTGACAATACCTGCCACAAGTTCATCAGTAGAACGCAATTTTTCAACACTTAAATGCATAAAAAAATTCGGGTGAAAATCAACGGGGCAGAAGAGACTTTCGCATACATCGCTGTTGTCCATTGAAAACAAAGTTCTCCAAAATATGTCGAAGCATTGACGTTTTTATGATGACGTCATTGACGAATTTGCGAAAAATGATCGAAGAATCGAATTACATTACAAATAGGTAAGTTTCTAAAAATTGCTTCCCTTGCTTAAAATTACACCGCACGCCTCTGCTAGTTATTTAAAACGGGAACTACGCTATCTATTATCTTCACATTCTGTGTTTGTTTCCTTTAGAAACTAAACTAGATTATTAATTTACGTGGTAACACAGAGTCATTAATCTTAAAGCCTCAATATTCCAAACAACCATTCTAAACTTTATTTATCGTCCCGTCGTTTGAATCTTATTTACTATAACTGATGCGTTAACGCGTTTTAAAGTTACATTTCGGTCACGTCTGACCCTTATCAACTACTTGACACTGATAAAGAATACAGTAAAACGAAAAAAGTTGGCATCATACAGTATACGCACCCTCATTCTTATATAATGTACAATTAATTCACGCATATTTTTAAATGACTAGTTTTTCTGTACAATAAAAATTTCCATTTTATAAGTTTATATTCTAGGGCGCTTTATTGGGTAAATAATATTTTAATTGAAAATTTAGTTTCAGTTTATTCATTTTGTCAATTATTTTTTAAACAGTTTGAATGATACTATAAGATTGAAATATTTGAAACTACTTAAAGTAAAAGTTTTTTTGATATCTTCCTTTACTACTTAAAGTAAAAGTTTTTTTGATATCTTCCTTTACCTAAAGCATTATAGTATGGTTTCAAGTAGGACTCGGGGGTTGAAATAAAAGCCAGTTTTCACATAAATGTAACCGTTTCATATCTCGTCAGTATCGTACGTACAATGTTAGTGATTTTAAAATTGGCAACATCTATTTAAACGTGAGTATATAGCCAGTGCCAGTGCCGTTACAAACGTGGCCGTACTGTTTTTATTTTTATCGTCTTTGCAATATTTTAAACTAATAGTGTTTTGTTTATATGATGGCGTAGTACCTATGTAGGGCAAGTAATTTTTAAAATGATGGGTTGACAGATATCGTCGATGGGGAGATTTTACCTGTAAACTGACAGATTTTCCCTATCAACTTATAGGTACATTTTTTTCGGTCATTTGAAAGAAAGAAAAAGACATTTTACTTCCCTGTATAACAGTTCCTGGAACACGAAAAATATATGGTTAGAGATAAAATTATGTTGTCTATGATACATATTTTGATATCAAAAATTGTAGAAGTCATTGGCGTAGATACCTTATTTTACTTTGGTCATAATAAAAAAGTCTTATTTAGAAATGGTGAATCACGTTAATTTTATTTTAATTTATTTTTGTATACATTTTTTTCACTAAACAGACTAGCTCTAAAAGGATAAGGTATTTTGCTGAAATATGGAAAAATGGTAAAATACCTTTCCTTTGTATCATGTATATAAAAATATATTTTTAAACTCTACAGGGTAAGAAAAAGACTATTTGAAAATTGTTTAGCGTTTTTAACAAAGGGTAAAACACATGCAATTTCTTTTTTTTTTAATAGAACTACCTCTTTTTTTTTACTTGACAACCCCAACCCTAGGCCTCAGCCCCCAGAAATTAAAAATACGCAGCGAAACATCTTCAAAAAACACAATCAAAATTTTCATCAATCAATCAATTCTTTGTGTCCTTTTATTTCACAAACTAGGTATTACCAATTAAAAAAAAACGGCAAAACAGGTAAAATTGGTCATAGTTTTTTGCATACAAACTTTATCTTGAGGAAATTATAGAGACACATACATATACCGTAGAGTAGAGCTAAATTGATCAAAATTAAAAAATATTTGGTAATATATATAACTCTACAGGGTAAGAAAAAGACTATTTGAAAATTGTTTAGCATTTTTAACAAAGGGTAAAACACATGCAATTTCTTTTTTTTTAATGGAACTACCTCTTTTTTTTTACTTGACAACCCCAACCCTAGGCCTCAGCCCCCAGAAATTAAAAATACGCAGCGAAACAGCTTCGAAAAAAAACACAATCAAAATTTTCATCAATCAATCAATTGTTTGCGTCCTTTTATTTCACAAACTAAGTATTACCAATTAAAAAAAACGGCAAAACAGGTAAAATTGGTCATAGTTTTTTGCATACAAACCTTATCTTGAGGAAATTATAGAGAGACATACATATACCGTAGAGTAGGGCTAAATTGATCAAAATTAAAAAATATTTGCTAATATATTCCCAATAGTTGGTATTTTTAATTCAGAAGAATATGAAAATATTGGTTTTAAATGGGCTTCCCAGACATAAAAGAATTGCAAAAGTTTCAATACTTTCTGAGAAATTAATTATTTTTGGATCTATCAAAGTTAAACCCAAGCTGGGGTCACTTTGATCATGTCGTATTTTTACTTGGTTTCGGCAAACGAACTTTAGATGTGCAAAAATTATTTATAGCAACAATCTCTTTGAGTATTTTCACTTTTTTCAATAAAAACTCAACTACTAGTGAAATATAATGCTTTATTTCTTGAAAGTTAAATTTAAATATTCTTTATTAACATGTCAACTAAAAAAAAGGTTACACAATAAACATGTTAGATAATGAACAAGGTATATCTCTAAGTTATATTTTTAAAATGAAATGAAAACATTTTAACCGTTTTTTCTAAACAGCAACAGTTCAAATTGAAGCTAGGGCTGCACCAAAGTAATGACGACCCATAATAATGACTGGTTCACATATCTTGTATGTTATATTTATCAACGTAAGTTCACAGACAACACGAAAGCATCTACGACCTCAAACACTTCACAATATATGTTAATTCGACCAAAATAAAACAATTTTTTTCGAGATTGATGGGTGTTGTGAAAGTAGGAGTGCTTTTCTCGATTTTTGTTTTAGAAGGTTCTACAAGTTCATTTTTGTCACATTCAATGTCGCAATGCTTTTTCCGGCTTCTATTCTTAATCTTCGTTTTCTTGTTTTTTTGACGGTGTCGTCACAATTTCCAAATCTTCTCTCCTTTAAAAAATCAGTAAGGACACTTTCAACGTTTTGAACTGTTTGATTGTCATTTTCAAAATCAGGTAATTTTTCCAAAATTCTCAAATTTATTTAAAAGATATAATTACCCGGTAATTCTCGTTTATCATTGGGAAGCTTCTTGACTGGGTCCATGTGGTCAAGACATTTTTTTACTAAGCGAGGAAAAAATATTTTGGTATTGTAATCAACCTTAAATTTTGTGTTTTCCGTACGGTTAAAATGGTCTTCCATGCACCTTTCATTGCCCTGAAAAATTCTACATCCAAAGGCTGACAGATATGAGTTGAGTTGGGGATTAGGCACACAAAATTTATATTATTTTCGGTGCATTTTTCTAAAACATCTTGATCCAAATGTGAAGAAAGGTTATCTCCAATTAGGACTTTACGACTCTCCAGTCTTTTCGCATGTGGCAAAAAACTAGTAAGAATCCAATCCCGGAAAGTTACCGTGTCTATCCATTCACTGCTAGTTCTATTATATCGGCTTAAGCTTAAGTTGGTTAAAACAGGTTTCTCCCACAGGTCCATGCTGTTTCCATGTATCATACAGGTGCATGCTTTTATAGATAACATATGGCGGTCGAAGTGTGCCATCAGCTGCGCCACAAACCATAACTGTTGTGGCACTTTTTGAATAGTTATAAATTTTCTCGGGATATTTAACTCTTGTTCGATAAATGCCCCACTTCTTACCTGGATCGTCAGCAAGTTAGATTCATCCTAGTTGAATATATTGCTTGCTGGAATATCCCTCAATATCTCTTACAGATTGGAGAAATATGATTCAATCGTTTCTCGAGAGATAATAGAACAAACTTGCTTGATATTTGCTGCCAGCCGTTGACCATAACTTGTTTTATGTCGTTTGAGAATATTTAACGACCAGTCTTTTTTTTTTGGTTTTTCAGCGAGTTAACCTGCAACCGCTACTAATATAAACAATTTTGCATTAATTTTTATTCCAGAAATGACACGATTAAAAAAAAAACTACATTACAAAAATACTTAACATTACACACAAAAAAATACTACATTACAAAAATATTTATAAACACATAACAAAATAAAATATTTATTTTCTTACAGATATTTATTGGGTTCGTTTCTGAAGGCAAGGGTAGTAAATTTTTTTTGTGTGTTCCCAACAAATTCCACGTTCTCGGCAACAATAGAAGGTTTTCCTTTTTAATTTGTAGGAACACTGATAACCTGCTTTTTGATAGCTATTCTTTCATCATTTGGTTCCTGATGGTGTTGATCGGAATCATTATTGTCGCTAATTTGTAAAATACCCTTCATTCTCTAATAAAGTTCTTTAGGTAAACTTCTGCCATTTAAGAATCTTTGGTGCATATAGAGTATAGTTACACTTTTAGCTAAACTTTTTAAAAAGTCTTTACGTTCCAATTTATCTGGATTCTTGCAGCTGTTATACAAAATATATGCATTAACTGCACACATTTATCATATAAAAAAATAGCCATAGGCTATTTTTTTTATATGATAAATATGTGTGGTTAGATTATAGTCTGCTATAATTTCTGGCTTTCCAGTTTCTAGATCAATATTACAGGAATGGTGCATTGATGAAATCAAAACAACTGCTTTATTAGGTTGAAGAACATAGGATAGCAATGTGATATCTTCTTTGAAACCATATAAATTAGATAGCTTTTCTGTATTTTTGTTTGACAAAAAACATAATGGATTATTCGGTTTATTCTTCTTTAGTGTTCCCAAAAAAGTAAGCTTGAAGTTCAGTTACAAGTTCCATACTTCCAAACCAGTTGTCAGCTGTCACATTGCGGTTTATTTTTTCAATTGGTTTTACAAGTCTTAAAACTGCTTGTGTTGGAATTTTCAAACGCTGTTCTTCTGTAGATAGTGTTTTTCCATCCGAATTATTTCCGGAATAAATATAAGCATTGTATAGGTATATATTTCTAGCATCCGTTAGACACATTAATTGTATGCCATATTTTATCGTTTTTTTGGGCGTATACATCCTAAAGGAGAATAAACCTTTAAAAGCAACGAGACTTTCATCTACACAGACGTAAGCTCCCAATGAAAAATTTCTTTGCCAATTGTCAATAAAACGTTGAAATAAGTCACTTACAGCAGCTGAGCGATCGACTTCTTTTCTTTGTTGTCTATTAGCAAAATTATCAAATCTCAAACAAGCAAGTAAAGTTTCGAACCTTCTCTTTGACATCGTGCACCGAAAAACATCCCTACCAGTACCATCTGTGGCAAATAAACGATCTATATTTTCGTTGCCTGATTTGAATACTTCGGTATAAATTAGCAAGCCAAGAAACGCTTTCATTTCCAGCAAGTCTAAGTCCTTTAGACTGTAATGAGTATCATCCTTATACTTGAGTTTGCACTCACCAATTTTAATATTTGTCCAATGGATAATTTCATTAAGCATATCTTCCGTGAAAAGTAGGTTCCATAGATCCTCAGGATTTGGAGTATCTTCAACGTTTTTTGCGGGCCCTAGTAATCCGAGTAAATGAACCACAATATTGTGCTTACATTCGGTGCCGGTGGCTTCTTTGACCTAAAATATAAAATTTGTAATGTCAGAAACTAACTTATATAAACAAAAAAATTGGTTTTTACCATTTAGTTTTGTTGTTCTTTTCGCGACCAAAATAAAACTCTTCTTTTTCGCGGTCTAAGATAATGTCATATTCATTACTCTGTGAAGTTTCTTTGAGACCAGACATTTCTGATTCGGAATTATGGTCACTTTCGATAACATAATCATCATCAATGTCGGTTATCGGAAAGACGTCTGCCTCTAGTTAACTTTTGCACCAGTCTTCAAATCTAGAATCATCTGGATGCATTTTAGATTGACCTGGTCCCGCAGCCATTATGTTACAGCTTTATTGAAGTATTCCTGCAAAAAAAAATGTTTAATTTATCTATTAATAAAAAAATAAATTTAAAAATACTTACTTTTAGACTATGTACCGGTATGCTATACCGCTAAGGCACAAAATTTGTCAATTATAATAGTTCCGCCCCGAATCGATGCGTATACAGTACTGAGCGCACATCGCTTTAAGATGCTCAGATGGTATATTGCGCGGTAGTAGAGGGGGCGAAAGAGTTTTCGCAATATTATCATTTACGTTTCTATGGCGGTATGTGATACCGGTACATAGCGTTTGCGGGTTAAGCACTCGCTCTTTTTTTTTATAGATAAGACCTTGTAGCCATCCTTAGATGCAGAAGATTTAGAGGGAACCCCCAATCCGCGCATTTTGCGACGGAGGAGAGGATAGCCTCCTCTTCTTTTTCACAGAAAATTGTTTGACGTCCCGGATTTCTAACATGTTTTCCCTTATATTTACTGTTTAACGTGGCGTAAGGGATTTTGTACTTCACAGCGGACCTCTGCATACTTATGTGACCATCAGCTATTTACCCCAAAGCTGCCTCCAAACTTTCCTGAGAATAGTTGCGATACTGCCTTGTGCAAGGCTTTTTTCGATAATTTCTCACTATGGTGTACCCTGCCAATTCAGCTGAAAGAGAAGAAATTACCAGTGTAATAAAAAAACTGAAATTAATTTTTACTACGCGGGGCTACTTTAATCACTGATCAAAATTACCCCATCCCCCCAATCAAAGTAGCCCCATGACACATCTAATAATTTTTCGGACATGTTTAAAAAAGAAATTACTTAAACTTCATGAATTCTGGATAAGCAAATGTCCTTTAAAAATATGCTAAACACTGACCTTGAAAATGATTCTAATACATATTCCACACTGCGACTAATAAAAAAAACAATAAATTCGCCGATTTCGAAATAAAGCGCAGCCGATGCTTAAAGGTCTATCGTCGACTACCAACTGTCGTTCGGATATCCAGCTGGTCGTATCCCTCTCCAAATACGGTGTCGCGGGCTCGAAAAATTCAAACCAATGCGCCCAAAACGGATAAAATAAGGCGGCTGAAGTTTCTATCAAAGTAGTCCCAAGGTATTAAAGTAGCCCCATTCGACGGTACGGAAAAATTGCTAAAACACGTTTTTTTTTAAATTCGGATGACTAGTCACCTTCAATAGCTCAGGAAAAGAGCTTTGTAATCGGAAGGTGTTGGTTTAAGACTTGAGGTGCTTTTAGTCGTTAAAATATTATAAATATTTGGGTCGACTACGAACAGTAACAATGCTTTTTATTTCACGTGATACACTGCACGACACATTGTGTAGAAGATAATAGTAAAGCACTACGTAGATTAAATTCTCTGGTATAATAGTCTAAAGCATTTTATTTTATTGAACCAAGTACATCTTGATGAAAGAGAGATTTTTAAAGCACGCCCTGTTCATGACCAACGCTCGAGAACGGGAACGACACTACAAGGTTTCCTAGAAATTACTGCATAACACAAAAATTACATCATGTCTTATCCGAAGCTTCCGTTCAGCAAATCCTGGAAGTGTCCCTTACCAACTCCTATACAATAATATAGTGACTGCCTAAATATGTTCTTAAACATTGCTTAGTATTTTTAGCATAATTTGCTAACTCATGTATGATCCGTTGTCACAGCTCTTTAAGGAATTTAGCTTTCTTGAGTATATTTTTGTTTTCAAATTGCCCAACAGAAAAATATCTAAAAAGTCAAATCAGGTGACCATGGTCAATATAACATTTCTCCCCATCTACCTTTGGGAAGGAGTTGAACCCAAGGGCTGCAATAATAGATTTAATCGAGATACATTTCTCCATTCAAATGCCAAGTAGGAAAAACGGCCCAATGCGATACCCAAAAATTCCCGCCGACACATTTACTTTTCCTGGGTGCCGGCTATCTTGTTCCCGAAACAGCCTTCTGACAAGGTGCGACTAATACGGATAGTTATGCCAATTTCATTAGCTGTATCATTTAATGAAAGTGCACAATCGTTTGGAAAATATTAAAAAGAGGGTTAATATCGACAATTATTCGTTCATTTATAATCTCACATGTTGCTCAACGCTACACCGGTCATAATAGTCTTCAGTTACTAACTACTACTTAATATTACTGCAGTTGTGACTTTTCAAAAATATCTGATTAGTTTAAGCAGAAAATTATTTCTGGGTTTCCCATAAAATACAGCAATATTAATAAGAAAAAATTATGCAAAATTTTAATCTGTGGTCTTTAGTTCTGGATCCACTCTAAAGGTATATGGCTAACGACACTGAAAAATATCTGCTTTTATAGACATTGCCGGAGAAATTCTATCCCCCTCTTCAGCAAGCTAAAATATTAGAAACTAGGAGCAGTATAAATCTTATTTAGATGATATTCTGTCAGATTTTTGCCATTCCAGTCAAATTTCTGGTATAAAAAAAAAGATTTCCACTGCTCTTTGTTTTTTTTTTTTTTATTTTTTAGCTTGCTAAAGACGGGTGTAGGTGTTCCCTCGAAACGTCCAAAAAGTAGATAATTTTCAGTGTTGTTCCTAGGGTATCTTTATTGTGGGCCCAGAACTAAAGATCACAGATTAAAATTCTAAGGTAATTTAGTATAATTTTTTCTTATTGCTGTATTTTGTGGTGAAAATCCCAAAAATTATTTTCCTCTTAAATCATGAATCCATCATTAAAATTTCGTAATTATTTATCTGATTAGTATACGTAAAATAACTGAAATATCAGAGGATGGCAAATCAAAATTGCATTTTTTTAATGGTCTGTATATTATATTACCTTCTTGCTTGCTGATAGGATAGTATCGGAAAACTCTCTACTACATAGTGAAGTTAATTGGAATGCATTGTTTCTATGGCAGGGTTTTTCTCAAATTTCCCGATTTTAATGATAAAGGTATCAAACCTAGTATATTTGTCAGCCCAATAAGAGATCCATATAATGGACATATTAACATAGTAATTCTATAAGCAGTTTTTTTTTATTTCCATACATTTTTAAGAACCACAAAACCTTTACTTTTACTTTGCTTTTTTACTTCTGGAAATAATCGGCTGTTTTCATACATATCAGCGATCCAGTTCACGGCCAAAAGTTTGGAAGATGATTTATCTTATTTTTATAAAGAACAAGTTTGGTATAAGGTTTTGTTTTTGAGATACAAGGTGTTAAAATTTTAATATATCAATGTGAATTAACAGATTTTTTTCTGTCTATTGAAAGAAAAATATTTTTTAATCAAACTAATTAAATTGTTATTTACCTTAGCTTCTTACCGATACGTAACAGTAAATTCTGTCCTTTCAGTTTTCGAATATTGAAATAAGCATTAAAATAATTCGAAACAAGAAGACCGATTACACTTCCCATAGACAATTTCGTCAAACAATTTTATAAATTCACGACACCAATCGGTCCTGTCACCATTTAATTGTGATATTAGATCACATGCGGCAACATTTGACGTCGCGAACATTAAAAAGTAAAGCAAAATTACGTTCTAAAGAGAAAAATAAGATTGCTAGTTATGGACTTGCAACTCTGGCTATAGTATGAATTGAGCTGCGCGGATATTTCTTGTTAGATCCCAACTCAATTGAAAAACGTCAAAATTGGGATCAAAATAAGGAAATGCTTTATTTCCCCTTCGGCGAATTCATTTGTAGTATAATCGACCTTTGAACCACATAATTATGATCTTAGGGGGTAACTAAAACAAACACTTAAATCATCGTCACACAGTATATAAACCTATTAAGTCTAAACTGCTCTTTTAAAAAGCAATTTCGTAAGTCACAATAACCTAGATCTAACCGAAACACACAAAGGCGATTAACTTTTGAGGCTTGCGTTATCATACTAGTAGTAGAAATAAATAAATTTACTTTATTTATTTCTACTACTTTCACATTATAGAACGAAAGTTTTCACTGTGGTCAATTAATAATTCATTGTTTTTTAGGATTAGATCGTGTCAAAATGGGATCAGTTTCCGACGTTTCGCCTTCGAAAGCTCGAGGCATCTTTAGGGATCTTTACTTAACGAGGTTGGAATACTGAATGAGCTCGGGGAGACCTAGACCGGTTATTTATGGTCGACCTATCTTCATCGAATCATGATCCGGTGTAACGATCGGTTTCCACGTATCATGTAGACTGAAAATCATCTCTTTATTAAAATTGTTCGGTAGCCTATAAATTTCAGTATATTCTCTAATTTTCCTTTTATAGAATCCCGAGACCTATGCAAGAACTTTGGTTTCTTTTACATTTATGACAAGCCCAGTAAAATGTTGGTGTTCAGATATAGCAGATTGCACAATGTTTCTTTCTAATACATCGTTCATGTTCCTTAAGCCTAGACGATATGGATCGTTCAGTTTCTCCAATATGGACATCGCTACAGGAACAAGAAATTGTATATACTCCTTCCGTTTGAAAAGGAATAATCTCCTTTAGTTATAGCAAATATTGTCCAATTTTCTCGTGCGTGTTGACGATTGTACGTATGTTGGATCGGCGAAGTAACCTTGCAATTTTATCTTGATTTTGTGTATAAACGGAAGAACTACACTTCTTATAGCTAACTGCTTATTAATTTCATTTTGTGGAATAGGATTTTTATATTTTCTATTTGATCGTCTAATATCCTCAATGCAATAGTCATTCCCTCTTAAAGCTTGAGTCAGTTTCTTTGTTTCCGATTGTAAAGAATTTTGTTCACAAATCACGAGGGCTCTGTAAACCAAAGAATTAATAACTAATTGCTTTTGTGCCGGAAAAAGATGTGAACTTGCATTTAGGTATCTGATCGTATGCGTTGGTTTCCTATATACAGAGTATCCTATGGAACCATCCACTTATCTTTGTAGAAAAAAATCTAGAAGAGGGAATCGTGCCTTCGGATTCAATCTCCATTGTAAATTTTATAGTAGGATGTTACTAATTCAGGTGATCCATCTTCAACACTTCACACAAAATTGGAAAATGCCAAAGGACATTATTCCTTTCCAAACGGTAGGAGTGTATGCAATTCTTTGTTCCTGTGGCGATGTATATATTGGAAAAACTAGACGATCCATATTGACTAAGCTTAAAGAACATGAACAATGTATCAGAAAGAAACAAATTGTACAATCTGCTGTATCTGAACACCAACATTACACAGGGCATGTCATACATGTAAAAGAAACCAAAGCTCACTCATCGGTCTCGGGAGTCTATAAGCGGAAAATTAGAGAATCTATTGAAATTTATAAGCATCCAAACAATTTTAATAGAAATAGGGACTTCAATCTACATCATACGTGAAAACCAATCGTTACACCGGATCACGGTTCGGCGAACACAGGTCGACTATAAATAGCCGGTCTAGGTCTCTCCGAGCTCTTTAATGTACTGATCTCGGAAAGCAAAGATCCCTGAAGATGCCTCGGGCAATCGAAAACAAAACGTCGGAAAATGATTCCATTTTTCGTTCTGAAAAGTGACTTTCTTCTTGTTGTTGTATTACTCTTTCAGTATTTTCATTATCCTGTCTGGTTTCACCTATACTATCGATTTTAAAGATGTCCATCAAGAAGATACCGATTCAGATCTAAAATACACTCCTGTTTATGTACATTTTACACGTATCATAATGCAAGACTATCTAAGTTGTTGTGACTTACTAAATTGTTTTTTAAAAGAAAAATGATGCGAAGTAATTAGGTTATTGTAAACAGTTTAGACTAAAATAAGTTTTTGTATGTTCTTGTATGAAATTTTTTAAGGGTTTGTTTTAACTAAGACCTGAGATCATAATTCTGTGCTTGACATTTAAAAAAAAAACGGATTGCATAAAATGTATCTATATGAACGAATTACTATTTTTATCAAGAAAGCTGTTTCAGTATAATATATTTTTCTAAAAACGCGACTTAGTCATAGGACTGAGACGCTGTTAATAGTCAATATTAAGTTTTAAATGGATAGAATAGATTTATCTATTTGATGAATGTATAAATATGACACAATAAACAAACTTTTCGCAATAAAAAACCCATTAATTCCCCTGTTTCATAGTTCGAAACTAAATTGGTAAACATTTAGAAACCAGTTATATTTCTGCCCGAATAAAATTTTAAAAATGTGAACTTACCAGTTGTTTCAAATACCGGCAACAAATAAACTTTCTGTGCAGTCCAGCAGCGAAGTGAAACTTTACGACTTTTCTAACAGTTTTCAACTTTGTTTCAGGACGATGTGGTCGTGGAAGTCCCTGCGAGCAAATTTGTTTCGAACTTCACGACGGGATGTACGAGTGCGACTGCAGGGACGGCTTTATTCTTAGGGCAGACGGATATAGTTGTGATGGTAAGATATAATAAATTCTAGATTTATCGAATAATGGATACTGAATGGATTGTCTCTAAATAAAATATGATTTTCTCAATTTTTGAAGTAAATAGTAATTTTTCTAGCCTAACTTTAACTTACTAGCCATTCAAATAAAGTATATTTAGATTTTTATATACACAACGAACAAACTGCCATATTTTAACCTTTTTACGAGTAGGCTGTTAAATTTACCGTGTAATTCTTTAATATATTTTTAATTTCATTATATAGATTCAAGTGTGAAATTTTTTCTGTTTTTATTTTGTTTTTGATGCTATTGTAAAGATCACTGGTGTTAACAGTTATTTTTGTAATACATTGTATTTTTATGAGAAAAATGTTATAGACAATAGAGCTAATTCGCAGAATTTTAAGAAAAATATTCTTAATTAATTTTATTTGAAAACAAATTGGGAAGTCAATAAAAGCAAAAACAGCTAATAAAACACATCTAATTAAAAGTTAATAGAATTGCATGACACCTTTGGTATAGTAGCAATGAAGTTCGTTATAACTACTTACTATCCAAAAAAGTATAATAATAATAATAAGAATAAGGTAGTTTATTTACAAAACATTTTACAAGATGTTTTTTTTAAATCTACATACTGTTAATTATTTCAGGTGTGTAAATAAAGAAAAGATCACAGAAACTATTTATATATAGTTTGTACGTGATAGGTAACTATTTACCATATACTTATGCAACTAATAATACACTATACTTATTACTAAGGACTTAACAATAAATTATAAAATAATCTACATCTAATATCTATACAACATATTGTGTGGTATTTTTATATTGAACAATGATCCATATCAAGTTAATTGTCAAAGCCGAATGATTTGTCAAAATCAAGTAAGGTTTCAAATTCGGTTAAGTAAGTAGTCCATGCCCGCCGTGTGTCCGTATGGTCAAGGAATCAAGAATATAATATATTAACATTTTAAGCATTATTTTACAATTACTCGTTACTTGTTAAATTCTGAAAGGGATTTTAAGTCAATTGTTTCCCCAGTTTAATTTTCTTTTTAAAAGTTGTCAAATGATTTATATTTTTCATTTCTAGTGGTAAATCATTATAAAGTCTTGGTGTTATATATAAATAGCTTCTTTATCCAATCGTTTTGTCACATTTGGAAATGTTTACAAATATTTGTTCTTTTTGTCGCGTTGTATAAGTATGTGATATAGGTTCAAGCAGCATTTTGTTTATATAGCAATTAGCTGTTTTTGGCAGTATAATTGCCTGGTATCTGCAACCCTGCTTAATCTATAGAGTTGTTCACTTGAAAAAGTACGAGTCTTATCATATATTATTCTTAAATTCCATTTTTGTACAACGTTTAATCTCTCCAGGTGACAGTCAAGTACTCCACCCCATTCTAAAATACCATATGATATATGAAATTGTACAAATGACTAATAGGCTGTTTTAAAATATATCGAGTCTAGATATTGCCTCAATACGTTTTAAACAAATATGTATGGTTCGTTTTATTACAAACAAAACAGTTATGGTGACTACAAACACTCAAATTGGGAAAATGGTGTTGAGCGTATATTGGTATTTGAGGTAGGTTACATGCGTTTCACTTAGTTTTCTGGCTATGCTAAGGACCTAAAATTAAAACGCAGGCACTTTCCCTGGTGACTATGCAGATGAAAATCGTAAAAAAAATTATGCTCCTTTCGTTAATTTTCAATACATTTTGGTCAAATATATTGGCCAATTTAAATCTCATTAAATATCTAATTATAAAGAGTGATTCTTTTTTTAACGTAATGTTTAATTTGTGTGCATTTTTAATCTTTATATTCACAAAAATAAACATCATAGCTAAATATTTATAGGGGAGATGAAAATAAACAATGGCATTCTATTGGACTTCTACTTTAGGTTGGCTGCATTTCTTTACTGAGAAAATTACCTAACATCAAGTGTCTACGACTGCTCCCATACGCTTTTATAGTTTTGGATTCTTTAAATACGCAACTGTCACTTATCCCCAATTACACTGAAGTTTTGAACACAAAGGTGGTACGGATGAAGTCATGTACAAAGTTCTTATTAAACCTATACTCTATATTATTACCAAGCGGTTACGATTTTTGAACATTCCGTCGGTTCTATAAAATTTAACGCATTGTGTCGTAGACTGCGGAGAGTTGCGGTACTTGAGTCACTACTTTAATTTTGCCATCTATCATAACCATAACCCTCTGTTTCGTTTTTATTTTTTGTTTGCTTAAAATAGCGCTTTAGGTTGTTTTGTTCAGGTATGACATAACCAAGTTGCGATATTTTTAATTTTCTATAAAATGTGGCTCATGATTTTAACTTGTTACTCGTAGACGACAACACAATACGCACATGCTAATTAATAGCTGTAGACCGAATTAGACTTTAGAAGGACAGTGGCGACAATAGAAGCCCACTTGCCAAATTGATGCAAAATTTCTAAATGTTTAAATGGAGGCAACCATATTATCGTTAGTTTTTCGCAAAATATGAGGAAATTATTCTGCTTTTATATTGGCAACCTTTGTCAGCGTCAGTTGTAAATGTAGGGTTATGTTAATGTTTTACTTTAATACTATTCGAACTATCTAGTACAAACTTACTTTCTCATATAGATTTTTAACAAATAGCAATGTTTGTGCAAGCGATTAATGAAAGTTGTCTGCCAAGTGAATTTAGTAATGTAATATGTACTGAAGAAGGTCTACAAAATAAAGTTTCTTTTATGCTAATCTTAGAGAGCCTCTACCTCAAATTCAGGTCCTGAATGAAGTAAAACATACACTAAGACATGAAACAATATTGTCTTTTACAGCAAAATAAAATCAAAATATAATAATGTGCAATATTTAATAACTTTTCTTGGAGTAAACTTAAACTTAAGATATTTTCGGTCATAGTCATTTACACATTCATCACAAACACTCTATAATTACGAGCAAAAAACAGGTGAACCAGGCTTAAATATATTTCTCCATATGGCTAATGGCTGAGAACTTCTTTTTTAAAACAATATGCGTTTTAATAATCACAAACTAATAAAATGAGACAGTAAAACAACAAACCTTATAAGAAACCCACGTAGGCGAAAGGTAAACAAAACTATTTTAGCAGCAATATGGCCGAAACAATAAAAAATTGGTTACTGTATTGTTGCCACTGTCCTTATAAAATCACCGACCGAATCTCGTACCAGCGCCCCCTATCTCCGAAACCTCAAGGACAAGAGGTAATAGCTTACTTGGAGTAACTAATTACTGTAATTCTCACTTCTAAGTTGCAACAGAAGAATAACGACTGATTATAGCCAGTTTAAAGTAGCAGTAGACGATAACTTTTTCTACTCTGCGACGACTCATTTTACTTTATAGTAATACGTTATAGGAGTACATTTGAACGTAATGAAGTAGTCTGTGCAAAGTTGAAGAAGGTGATACTTAAAAGTAGTAATTTAGTAAACAGATTAGAAACAGTAACTTTGAATAATTACAATTATGTCACGGAAAAGAAATGACGACCTTGGAGTCAATTCCTTAAGTAGTTGCTTGGAAGTAGTTATTATACAATTACCTTACATGAAAAATTACTATAAAGTATTATTTGCAGTAACAAATACATATATAATACTTAAAAAAATGCAACCCAAAAGTGTTTGTTGATATATAGTAGGATTATTAGTAATAAATACGTGAAAACTCTTAAAGAGCAATATTGGAAACAGTTGGGAGGTTACCAATCTCGTTTCACTGTTTACGCCATTTATAGAAACTATTTGGTGTGGATTCGTTAAATAGCTTGTCATTAGATCATGAGTTATGCCATACTTTTCGAGCTTCTCCAATAGTGTTTTATGACATACCGTATCAAACGCTTTAGCGATATCTACAAAAATACTATGAACTGGCGTTTTTGTAGATTAATGACATTAAGTAGCTAATAACATCTTCTGTTGATCTTCGTTCCATAAAGCCGAACTGGCATTGTGAGATGATGTTATGTTTGTATACAAAGTTTAATATTAGATTCATGATAAATTTACTATAATTTTAGATATCGTTGAAGTTAATGATACTGGACGGTAGTTACCTATTTCTGTCTTCTCTCCCGACTTATAACTTCTGTTTTATAACTCCTGTTTTTAATGATTTGGGGAAATATCCTTGCTCGGATATTAAATCTGAAACAGCCTTTAAACTTTCTGCCCTTATCTGATCCAACCCAGGAGATTTTCTTGTTTTCTAGGTGTTTATAACTTTAACTATTTCCTCATCATTCGTTTCAAACAAAAACATATTTCTGGTTGATATTACTTGCATACCTTTCACCCACATCAGTAAAAAAATCATTAAACGCGTTTACTCTCGCTTGTCGATCTATAATTGTGTCTTGATTTGATCTATGTTGGATCTAGGTACACATTTCCCGCATATCCCATTTACACAGGTCCATAGGTTTTTTGGTGATGATTTATTATTGTCAATAACCTTTTTTCCATAATCCTTTTTACTCTTTTTTATTAACGTATTTATTTATTTTTATATATTCTATAATATTGCTTTAAGTTGTCATTTGCCGGACTATTTTGTAGTTGGACATACAATTTGTTTTCAATAGAACCTAGTAAGGAATTTCTAATCGACGGTTTATAGACTGTTATTTGTATATCTTGTACTTATTGGTAATTGTTTTCTACCGTAAGAGCAATTGGATCATGATCACTAAGAACACACCGTACGACAAATGACTCAATATTATTATTATATACTTGTTTAACAAAAAAAAGATCCAAGCAAGTCTACACTCTTCGAGTTATCTGATTTACATATGACACAAAATTAAATTAATATAAAATTTTTTTAATGTTTCCCTAAAAAATTAATACTTATAACTTCAATAAATAGGTGATTTTCTTTTTTACAATTTGAAAAATAATTAAAACTTGGTGATCTATATAGAGCAGTTATTGTAACATTGATTTTACCGTCCAAAATATCTAAAATAATTGCCTTGGATACACCTATATTAATTAAATTATAACTATATTTAAAAAAAATTATTTACATATATAATTACGCCATTACTAGTGTTAAAATTTCCTTTATTGTAAATAGTATCATATTAGTCAATACAAAAACAATCCAAAACATCTGCTTGATGAGTTTCAGTAAGAACGAAAACATCAAAATTAATAAGTAGTTTTTTCAAGCTGAAGTCAATCTGATAAGTAGTTTTTAAACTATGCCGCAAACTGACATATGGATAGATAGATCCACAGATGGACCGACGGATTGTTCGCTTCTAAGACGCAAAAATATGTAAAAACTGAAGAGGGTTATTTTTCGTCACAATTACGAACATTTTATTCGGCCGCCATTTTGGTCCGCCATCCCGAATTAGTACCACAATTTTGATAATCAGTCTATACCGCAGTTAGTTATAGCACACAATTTTAAATCATCCATTAAGTAGTTTTCTTAGGCTGAATTTTTAAATATTTTATAAAGCTTTTTGTTCCGCCATCTTGGATTCGTACCAAAATTTTACTAATTGATTCCAGCATAATACTTGATTTTTGTGCAAAATTTGAGATAAATTAAATAAATTGGATTTAATTTTATTCTTGTTACAGAAACGCTATCTGCCTTGTGCAATAAAAGATCTTGATGTCTAGCTAAAAAGCTGTAGCCAATCATACCCTGTCTTTTCTTTTTTCCCTATAAAATCTGTGTGAAAAACCTAGTTGTTGAGCGAAATTGAACTCTAATGCTTTAAGATTATTTCTGCTAAGAGGAAATCCAAATTGTTGTAGTTTCTTTATATGACGTTCAAGGCGTACTTCGTTTGCAATGCGGCGAACAGACAGACTGGCAGACAGACATGTTTTTCGGCATCTAGGGAACCTGAAACGTAAAGATCCGAGAAAGTCTCAGAGGGTAATTGTTTCACGATTACAATACTTCCCTTTTACGAGGGAAGCAAAAATTGACTCTCGTTTTCGTGCTATAATAAAAATTTTAAGTTTGCCCTTAAAAAATACTTTGGCTTGCTGGTAATAATATTTCTACGTTTAAGAAATCATAGTTCTTGGTTTTTAACTATGTCAAATTGGAGTTGCTTTCACCGCATAATAGGCATGTTCGAAAAGTATCAATATTTTGTATCGATACCTATCGGAAGTGGTGTATCGATTCAATTGACCTTCAAGTATCGATATCAAAAATATTGGATAGTACCAGTACATTTTTTTTGTATTAGGTTAAACAATAATTTCAAACAAAAAATTAATTTTCTTAATGTTTAGTAAAATTATATTATTTGTTAGGTTATTCGCAGTTTAAAAAGTTATAATTTTCCTTAACTTAAGTTGAAACTTCATTAAATCGGCTAAAGACCAGAGATGTACATATTGTGTATACACTTATATTATAAATGAGGTCATTTAAATCAAATTTGGGTTAGTGAAGTTTTTGGATGGTGCAATAAAGATTATTTTGATATTCCGTTTCAGCCGCAAATTTCACGCATTTGCAGCTAATTGAATGGTCACTATCAGCACACCGATCAAATTTGAAACGAAACATAATTAGACAAAATGCATTCTGATTTGCCATATTTCATAAGTTTATACATTTTTAATTTTCATACGTTTATAAAAAATATTCATATGTTGATCAATTTTCATATTTTATAAAATGTAAGTATTTTTTGTCCTAAATAGGTAAAAAAAACGTCTAATATTATTGAGTATCGATTCGAAATATCGAATATCGGATCAAAAAGTATCGATACCTGAATGTATCGATAGGTATGGAACATTTCTACTGCATAAGATCAAAACACTAAATTCAAA
The DNA here is from genome assembly GCA_030620095.1 of Kuschelorhynchus macadamiae. NCBI lineage: Eukaryota > Metazoa > Arthropoda > Insecta > Coleoptera > Curculionidae > Kuschelorhynchus > Kuschelorhynchus macadamiae. The sequence continues at coordinate 2,698,902 of JAUTXW010001141.1, read as the reverse complement.
AGTTTTATTTGTTCCAACCTTTACCAACACTTTCTCTGTGTGCTGCAGGAACATTTTTACTTTTAGTAAAGTTTGCTCTGACTAGTGTCCGCTGAAAATTACTAGCAAAACTCGGCAATTTTCCTTGAAATGCGACATTCACTAAAGCAATAATAATTGTTATCATTTATTAAGAATTGTTAACTTTCACTGTATTTCCTGTTTTTACTCTAACATATTTGAACTTTTCTTAAATACTATACTGAACATAACAATTTTCATTCCTCATACTGGTCTACTATATTAAAAAACAAGTGTTGAAAACGGAAGTTTTCTTCGAGTTTGAAAATTATGACTTTCACACGAATATCGTACATTATTTTTCCTGCGACTGCAAGTAATATTCAGTAGCATTTTTATTATCATTTACATTTCAACTCTAGTATTGGAAAAAATTTTTCGACATTATGGTTGGAAAAATGAGCCTTAATTGCTGTGTTTGTAAATAAAATAAGTTAAAAGTAGGCTTTGGTTTGTCAACTTTGTTTCGACTTACAATCTTTCAAATACTGTCGAGTTAAAAAGTATGCTTGCATTGAAAATTCCTCATTTCTCACGATGTAAAGTCATATTGTGTGGAAAAAATCTTTCTCACAGTCTATCGTCGCGCCACAATGTAGCCAACGGCTGAACTGGTCATGATGTGTGAATTTCGGCTATTGACTACGGTATGAAGCCACGATAAAATCTGAGAAATAATATTTTTGTTCTTACACTTTTTTCGTGTATGCGGTGTTGCCAGTTAGCAGAAAAAAATTATAATTTAATTTTCAAAAAGTTTCCTATGCAGTCGTAGAAAAAGTTTTTTGCGACACCAAACTTTCACACGAAATGTGCTATTTTGGCACTTGTTGCACAATATACTATTTCAGCACAAGTAATTTTTATTTTATTTGCTTCAACGCTAGCAAAGCTGATTACAATGTTGAAAAGTAGCGTGTATTGTTATAACACTTTCTAGTCAAGTTAACAGTCCTGATTTGGTTAGTTTCATACGTTGTGATAGGTAACACATATTTTACAGCACTGGCGGCTATTCAGCTGAAGTAGGTGAAGTGCTACTTCACCAGGAAAAATAAAGCAGCAAACACCTAACTATATTTATTATATATCTCTTAAAATTTTAGTTTTTACATTCATTTATTCACCTAATTGGTAAAAAATAAACTGTACATCTCGAATAAATATTTTACTTGACCGTTGGCGGCATGTTTTTTTAAAACTTTCAATCGAACTTTATTATAACAACTATAACAGTGGCGCAAACAACTTTGACTTTGCTGGAGGTGCTATGTTTACTTTACGATTTTCCTACTATGTTGTCATGACAGCGCGTACGTGATGACGTCGAGCCCAGCGCCATACAACGCTCTCGGTGAATTGCAAGCAACACTACACCCACGTGTCGTTCAGTTTGCAGTGGTTGTTTACTTTTATTTTCGCGAATTTTGCTGCAATCGATGAGTTCCTTTGCAGTTAACTTGACTGTTTTGTGCTATATTTATTTATGGTGTTGTTACAACTTCAAATTCGAAGTTAGTAAATGTGATTGTTCAAGAATGGAATAAATTAAAAGACGTCTTTGAATTTATTACAAATTGTGACAAATCTGATGAAAAATCAATCCGCCTTGCGAAATGATTTTTAGGTGAGATGAACGATTTTTAATTCACATTTCTGGCATTTGTGTTTGATGACATTTTCTCAATCACGGACATACTATTTGACGTTTTTCAAAAAAAATCGCTTGACATTCATTTGTGCATATCCAATATAAAACGCTTTTTAATACCATATTTGATAAAGCAAATTCTATTAAAAAAATAAATCATTACAAACGTGAGCTTGCTAAGCTTTCACCTGAAGAAATTAGGGCTAAGTATAGAACCCTTTTTTATGAAATATTGGACCTTATTTTAATGGAAATGACACTAAGATTTCAAGACTGTGAAAAACTTACATTTTCATGTTTGGTAGGTTCTGCTAAATTTTCCGAATATTGTTTAAATTTTCCGACTGGCCCATTTAAAAATTTGTTACAGTTATATGGGGAAATATTTTCAAAAAGTCAACGACTTAAAAATGAGCTTAGTCTTATTTTTGCCAATGACAGTAATTGGAATATATCGCTGCAAGAGCAAGTAAAAAAAATTAATAAAAATAAACATATTTTTACCGAAGCATATAAATTGTTTTCCCTTATTTTGACAATACCGTCGACAAGTGCTTCAGTGAAAAGAAGTTTTTCTTGCTTCAAATGTGTAAAAACTTATTTAAGAAATACAATATCTCAAGAAAGACTTACTTCTCTTAACAATATTTCAATTCAAAGGGAATTTCTGGAGGAGATTAGGGCAACTCATCCATTTTATGAGGATGTTATAAATAAATTTGCTGCTATGAAGGATAGGAGAATTGATTTAGTATACACAATTTAGGTAAGTCGTAAAAAAATATTCTACCCCCTCCACATATAAAAAAATTCTGGAAAAATAATTATTGCAATATTTTCTTGCTTCATTTGCACTTCACTTACTTTTTCACCGGCGAGCCACCACTGTTTTACAGTTCATATTTCCCAATAATAACACATTCCATCCTTTCAAAATAATTTTTTGAAAATCATTCTATTATTTGCCTAAAATTTCCGTAATTATTAAATAAATAATCGGTAAATTTGCTTTACCCAGAATTAATAATTAATAGAAACAATTTAGTTCGGTATATAGTCATTTAATAACACAGATTTTTTTACTGAGCGCGATGTTGTTCCATCATTTTGCATTTCTATACAAATTTTACAAGTTTTTACCTATGCCACACTTGATATTTTAAATAAGTTGAATAAGTAGTTTTTACAGTGATACATCACCATTTTGTTCCGTCATGTAGAATTAGTATTAGTTTATCTCGATATCATATTTAATTTTTCCGCAAAACTTAAAGTCGATTGAATAAGAAGATATTTTTAAGCATTTCGTTTGTTTTGTTTCGCTATCTTGAATTCGTACCACAAATTTATCAGTTTATCTCTATACCACACTGCATGCCTGCAGAAAATTTGAAATTAAACTAGTAAGTAGTTTTTCAGGCTGATTTGAGTATTTTATTAGACCGCCTTGTTTTGCTGTCTCGGATTCATACCAAAATGTTACCAGCTCATTCCTATATGACACATGATTCTTTTGCAAAATTTGGGGTAAACTGGATAATAAGTTTTTTCAGTAATAATTTTTTAATGATTCATTAGGCCGCCATCTAGTTGTGACATTGGATTTTTACCAAAATATTACCAGGTTATTCTCATAAGACCATTCATTTTGGCGTTTGGCCGCCACTTTGTTCCGCTATTCCGACTTTATACCACAATTATGCCAGTTCATCTTTATATTACAATTAATTATTGCACAGAATTTAAAAGCAGTCCCTCAAGTAGTTTTTTCAGACAGAATTTTTATATATTTTATTAAGCCGCTATTTTATTTCTCTATCTTGGATTTGTACCAAAATGTTACCAGTTAATTCCTAGATAGTTCTTGATTTTTGTGCAAAATCTGAGGGAAATTGTTTAAGTAGTTCTTTAGTAATAATTTTTTCTCATTTAGGCCGCCATTTAGTTTCGCCATATTGGATTTCTACCAAAATGTTACCAAGCCATCATCATATAACCGTTCATTTTTGACCAAAATTTGAAGTCAATCATGTAAGTAGTTTTTTTAGTTATGCTGGGAAAAGACAGATGGACAGACACACCGACGGAATTGACAAAAGATGTTTTATTAAAACGTGAAGATCTGAAAAAATCTTGGAGGATCGCGTAAATTCAGTATAATCTATTTAGATTATTATAAAACAGTAACACTGTAATATTTAAAATAAATTATGCACTTTTGCAGTCAAACTATTAGATTACATAAAACTGAGCGAAAATCAGATTGCATCTGACGTAGAAGATAAACCATTCCACGACATAAACGTAAATGAAAAGATTTTCATCAGCGTGTCGAGAGCCTAATGGACGCTATGAGTTGTTGATTAAATTACGGTTGCAATTTAAATTAGAGTCGGCTCTCCCATAAAGAGACCGTAGAGTCACTAGAGTTATAAATAAAAATGAAAAAGCTAGTAAATCGGGTAACCTTTAACATAAACGTTTTTTCAGTTATAAAATTAACGGGATATTCTAAAAGAGTTGCAATCATTTGAAGCTCATTCTCATTCAAATAATTAAGGTACCCTATTATTATTTTATAAAAAAGAGGGACCTATATAGCCATGAGACGTGCTCAATACTAAAGTTGTATGAATATAAAAAGTTACTTAGTTAAACTAAACTCAACCTATTCTACAAGCAGTTTTTAAATTTGTTTGCGGTGGTAGTAACATATTCCGTACTAATCTATATAGATTTAAAATATTATTGAACTAAATCATCTCTCTGAAGCCGGTTATAGATAAATTTAGATAATAATCTAAAAATGTATTAATTTTCTTGCCACTATGCATCTGATGTATCTCAAGAAACTAAATGGAAATATTCAAATTAATGTTTTAAACTTTGAGACTACACATAACAGTTGTAATATCCTCCTTGTTTTAACCTTGTGCGTGATTACTAATTATTATTCTGACCTGATGATGCCTTAGTCCGGCGCAACATCGTCATAATAGTCTCGTTAATATAAAATTTACTTTCCATCACACGCTTAGCTGCAAAACTTCTTTAGAGATTGATTATGTACTTTTTGAGACACACAACAACAAACTCACTATTCTGTTGCTTTTAGGCTATTCGAAAGCATTTGTGTGTTTCGCTTCTAATCTGCATCTCATTCGGTTGTTTCAGAAACTCTTTAGTAAGTACAGGTAGTTAAAGTTCAAGAACTCATGAAAATATTCTCTTATATGTAAGGTTCTATCATTCGCCTCTAGTTCACATTATAAAACAGTCAATTTCTGAACATATCTAACATGACTTACTTCTACTCACAGATACTTGGGTTGACTCATTCTTTGAAAAAACTAAATTTAACGTGGCATATTAGATATTAACCACCAGAGCCTGCTCTGGAGTTTTTGCCCCTACATAAAAAAAATATTTTTAATTATATCAGAAGAATGTATTGCACAAAGAAAAAAACGTATATTTTCTAAAAACCAAACAAAAGTAAACGTACTTCTAAAATTAACAATTTTTTTTCACTTTTAGTTCTGCAAACTTTTTATTACTCTCTTATTGCAATTTGATTGCAAATTTTATGCTGAATCGCCAAAATCGCCAAACCATTAAGACGATTTTGTGTGGAAGTGGAACGCAAAAAGTTCCTAATTAACTTTGATTTAAAGAAACTTCTTTCCCCACTTTCTACAGTTACTGGTATAGTTAACAATATTCTTATCGCAGCACTAAGGTTAGGTGCAAAATTTAATATCGCTTGGGCTTTCTTTTTTACTCAAAAGCACAGATATGCCAGAAATGTCCTCTGTTAATTCTACCCCGTTTGTGTCAACAGAATCAACATCAGTTAAATAATAGATAGCATTCCTTTAAGAATGATTTTTAAATCGAATGTATTATATGCAGGGTGTTCCAGCCAAGAATGACCCATTTTAAATACCTATAACTTTTAAACAAAGCGTGCTAGCTGTCTACGATTTGCACCATTCTACTTCTTTTGGTTCAAAGTTCTTTGTAGTTGATCGCAATTTTTTTTGATATTCATACACAGCGAGAGAAAAAAATGCACTTTTTTCAGCCTCGAAATTCTATTTTTAATGCAACACCTTGTTCATCACAACGTAAAAAAAAAGAGTAGTGTCGTATACCAATATATACCGGACTTGAAACTGATAATTTTAACACTAAAAAATTAAAATAAAAATCTTTTTATTTTTATAAACTAATTTTTTATCAGAATTTACAAAGCGATTTGTTCGGGCCTAAAGTTTTATTTTCGTTACGTTCTTTTTTACAATTACTATATGCTAATAAATAGCTAAAAGTCGATTTAGATAAACTCGATAAAATATGTTCCTTTTCGACCTTTTTATCTCCAAACAGACTTGTTCTGAAAACTTCTGCAACCACTTTTTGATAGTGTTTTTGGATGGGGGATGCCTTTGAAACGTATTTCTAAATCTCCTTCTTTGAACTATTATTGATTTTGATTCGGTATAAAACAGTACCGTCTTAGCTATTTCAATTAGATCGTAAATATTATTTTAGAACGAATCTTCGAATATTGAACGTTCAATATTGGAAGACACGAATGCTGTTCGAAATTATTCAGTGACAGTGAAATTAAAACTTTATAGTCCCACGTGCAATGCTTTAATTTTTAATTTCCTCAAACATGATATATTTTAATTACGTAATCATGTTGTGGTTTCTCCTTCAATTAGTGGATATTTTAATTACAAAAATTAACAAAACGAAAATAAAACTTTAGGCTCGAACAAATCTCTTTGTAATTCTAATAAAAAAATAGTTTATAAATAAACCAAGATTTTGTTTCAATTTTTTACTGCTAAAATTATCAGTTTCAAGTCCGCTGTTTATTGGTATATGGATACCTTAGACACGACTCTTCTTTTTTGACGTTGTAATGTACAGGGGGTTCCATTAAAACAGTTAAGAATAACGATGTTGAAAAACGGCATTTTTTCTCTCGCTCTGTGTGAGTGTCAAAAAAAATTGCGACCATCTACAAAAAGCTTTGGACCAAAAGAAGTAGAATGGTGCAAACCGTAGATAGCTAGCAGGCCTGGTTTAAAAGTTATAGGAATTTAAAATGGGTCACTCTCGACTGGGACATCTTGTATAAGGAATTGAAAAAAGTCGCTGTGGTGACTAAGTTGATTAAATCTAGCATCTAATGCATTTAGTGCTTGATCAATTGTAAAAAAATCGAACTTATATTTTCCTTGGGATCTTCGATCGGTTCATCTAGTGCTTCGTATGAGAAGTTTTTCTTTTCTTCTTACCCGGTGTCGTGGTACTGTTAATTCAAAATCAGCTTCAACTTCATTTTCGACAACCAGTTCACTAGCATCAACAATAATTTCATTAAATCCGGTCAAAAATCTTTAAACATATTTTGCAGCTTTGCAAAAGATCAGGCCAGATGCTAAATCAGAATCTTTTGTTTGCATCAGTTTACTAACTGCATGGTACCAAATAACTAGATAGATAGAGAGATTAGAGAGTATGGAGTTGCACCTCCTACAACTTGGATCCGGGAAGACTCCCAAGGTGTGAAGGTGCTTGTTTAGCTTACAGTGTTCCGTTAGCATTCCTACCAGGTTTCTAAGATTTCCTCCAGAAAGCCCGAGGAGGTACTCTGTCCGAGCGGACTCAGGGCCGCGAGTTGCGGCACCTGAGTGTCTAAAGTTCCTTTCTTTTAGAATCTTTGCTGACTATTCGTTTATATTTAGATTAATCGCCTTAGAGGATAGCGGCGCGAAGGGTTCAGTGCCACATAGTTTGCCCTTTGCTCAATTACGCGCCAACCTATCTACATTTTCATTTCCTTCGTTTCCACTATGTCCCTAAATTCAGGACACTGTGACCGTCTTTCTCTGGAAAACCGTCTCCAGCATCTTGTAGCACTCAAGAAACAGTTTGGATGTTGTATTATTTTTTTTTAGGATTTGCAAGACTTGTTTGCTGTCTGCGAGAATAATAACTTTTGTTCCTGTTATTCTTTCTTTTTCTATTTGTACGGCACCTTGCAGAATTCCAAGCAGTTCTGCCTGGAAGACTAATATTCATACGTCCAGGTCGAGTTCTGGTACATACACTGTCAGTGTAGATGTATATGTCTGCCTCTTTTCCTGGTTCTGTTGAGCCGCTGATGTCAATTTCAAAGTTTTTATTAAAAATGAAGCTGGGATCAGGGCATCCATTCGGTGTTCCACAAGAGGTTGTCGTGTGATAGCCTCCAGGAACACTCGGGCATGTCACGGACCCCAGTTTTTTGCAAGGGCATGCAGCCTGGCTTCCGTTCTCTCTGCTTCGCCTTTCAGAAATACATCAAGAGGCGGCAAGCACAGCAGTACCTGCATTGCCATCGTAGGTGTGGATCTCATTGCGCCTGTAACCGACAGGCATGCTAATCTCTGTAGCTGTTGCATTTTATTCTGTGCTACAACTTGCTTGGCTTTGGTCTACCACACAATGGCTCCGTAAGTGAACATAGGTCGAATAACGGACGTATAGAGCCAGAGGACAATCTTGGGCGACAGACTCCAGACTTTGCCGATAGCTTCTCTGCACTGCCAGAAGGCTCTGGTGACCGTCTGTAATTTTTCACTTAAGTGTTTATACCAGTTTAGGGTTTGATCCAAGATGACTCCCGGATACTTAACTTCTTTAGACATACCGAGCTGCGTACCGAAAAAAAAGGAGGTCTTACGTTGACCAGCTTTCTTTTTCTAGTGAAGAGTACCATCTCGGTTTTTGTAGGGTTCACAGAGAGTGCTTTATCTGCGCACCGTCTTTCTACTAGGCTTAACGCAGCCTGCATGGTTTCACACAGGACGTTTTTAAATTTTCCTGTTAGCAGAATAATGATGTTGTCTGTATAACCGGTTGTGTAGCGTACGCCACTCTGAGGGCAGCCTCTGCGCCCAAGCGCTTTAATCGCGGTGTCTTCCGTTTTTAGTTCGACTGTTCTGTTCTTCACCATACAGCCAATCCAGCCAATAATACTTGGGATCTACGCTGTGCTTGATCAGAGCTAGTTATTCACTTCTGAAGGTCGCTTTGTCGAAGGCGCCTTCTAGAAAGGATCCTAGAGCTGACTGCCTATAGAAAAGTGAATCCTCAATTCTCTGAACCACACAGTGCAGAGCGGTTTCTGTTGATTTTCCAGGTTAGTAAGCATTTTGGTTAGGGTGTATTTCCAGCAAAGGCAGATGTTCATCCCTAATCTGTCTGTCACAGAGCCTTTCCAGAATCTTCATAAAAAATGAAGTTAGCGGATGAGTCGGTAAGATTTTGGGTGGGAGTAGTCGTCTTTTCCAGACTTAGGGTTAAAGACGACCCTTACCTCTTTCCATTTCATAGGTATATAGCTTAAGGTTAGATATGCCTTGAATATAAATAACTATTGAACATAAAAACTTAAAGTGTTTAATTCAATTTAATAAATCAGAGGCTTCATCTCTTATTAATTTATCTAGTTTTTGATTTTCACAAAAGCTTAGCAAAGCGTCGTATACACCTCCCACGTGAAATCTTAAAGGTTTTAAAGCATCTATCCTACTCTATCATTTACTGTTATTCAAAAGTTTTAAAGTTAATTCTTAAACATGTTTTAAAAGTACTGGACATCGAAAAGCAGATGCCGAAAAAAATAAATATATTTGTCGAAGACTATTACAGAAATTTATGGCTTCCAAGAATACTCTTGCCATATCATTAACCACTAGATTGAGAGAGTGGCTACAGCACGGAACGTAGAATACCTGCGAATTTAAATTTTTAATTCTAGATTGTACTTTTGCTTTACCGCCCCTCATATCCCGTTCTCCTATCCCCGTTGTCATATCATTGAACTCTAATATCTTGAAGATTTAAAATTGATTAGTTGGACCGTGCTTTATTAAAAAGCATCTCCTAAAATTGTTGCCGACAATGCGGAATCTGTGTTTATAGTTTGCAAAACGCCTTCTTCGGTTTCCATAATTATAGTATAAACCACGTGTCAACGGTCAAACATAAAATATAATTTTCCTGATTCTAAGTGTACCAGATTTGATATCTTTATTGTAAAAAATAAACGAGAAAATGAAGTAAGGCTGCATAAGGCCAGTGTGTGTATTATAGATTCTTTTTCTGTCTTCATCACATTTCTTTCAATGCGAAATTCTTTTCCAGTTTCTCGTTTATTTTTAAAGATTAAGTTATCCAACTCGGTATCTTTAAAATACAAACAAAAAAATGTTTATATACTTGCCAGTTGAAATGTTTACTTCCTTGGTAAATAGGAAGTATTGTAATCAGGAAAAAAATCACACTCTGAGATTTTTCTAGATCTTTACATTTTAGCAGTGCCGGCTCGCGGGTGAAAAAGTAAGTGAAGTGCAAATGAAGCAAGAAAATATCGCAACATTTTTTTTCCAGAATTTTTTTCTATGTGGAAGGGGTAGAATATTTTTTTACAACTTACCTAAATTTGGTATACTAAATCAGTTCTCCTATCATTCATAGCAGCAAATTTATTTACAACATCCTTATAAAATGGATGAGTTGCCCTAATCTCGTCCAGACATTCCTTTTGAATTGAAATATTGCCTAGAGAAGTAAGTCATTTTTCAGATATTGTATTTCTTACATACGTTTTTACGGGTTTGAGGCAAGAAAAACTTCTTTCCACGGCAGCACTTGTCGACGGTATTGTCAAAATAAGGGAAAATACTTTATGTGCTTTGGTTAAAATATCTTTATTTTCATTAATTTTTTTCACTTTCTTTTCACACACAATTACTGTCATTGGCAAAAATAAAACCAAGCTCATTTTTAAGTCGTTGACTTTTTGAAAATATTTCCCCATATAACTGTAACAAATTTTCAAACGGGCCAGTCGGAAAATTTAAACTATAATCGGAAAATTTAGCAGAATCTGCCAAACATAAAAATGTAAGTTTTTCAGAGCCTTGAAAGCTTAGTGTCATTTGCATTAAAATATGGTCCAATATTTCATAAAAAAGGTTCTATACTTAGCCCTAATTTCTTAAGGTGAAAGCTTAGTAAGCTCACGTTTGTAATGATTTATTTCTGTAATAGAATTTGCTTTATCAAACATGGTATTAAAAAAATGTTCATTTCTTTTTTTGCAGAGCGCCTCACGACAGCGTTTTATATTGGATATGCAAAAATGAATATCAACCGATTTTTTTGAAGAACGCAAATTGAACCATCACATTTACTAACTTTGAAGACCAACGAGTTTCTGTAATTGTTGGTATACGCGTCGTAGATGCAGATGTAAGAGCATACGTGGCTGAATGATGAAAACATTAGGGATTACCACTAAGGCTAGCAAAAAAATTCGACATTTAGAAATATTTTTAAACTTTACTGGACAGGACAAATAAGACCTGCGGCGCTTTTTTTTTTGAAGGCCATTTAGATGGCCAGACATCACTCTTGCGCCATCGTAACATTGCCCTATTAATTTATGTTTCTAGTCAAATTGATCCAAAATTTGATCCATTAGAGAATATAAATTCTCCGACGTTCTATCGGAGCTGACATTATAAATCTCTCGACTACTGAACCTTCTGAATTAACGTATCTTAAAATTATGAAGCACTGGGAGGTTTGCGTAATATCACTAGTGTCATCCACTTGCACAGAAAAAAACTGTGTGTTCATTATTTCATTTTTTACGTGATCATTTAAATAATCAGAAATGTATTTAATTAAATTCAATTATTAATCAATTATTTCGTTTTAAATAGTTTTCGAGTCACCAGTAAAAACATTTTTAATTTGTTTGTGATGATCTTTTAGTTCTTGGGAAGTTCTCGGTGTTAATAAACCTAAAAGCTTTTTAAAATTTCTCCTATTTATTGACTCGCTGCTCTCAGCATGGCCGCGAGAGACTAACTCTTGTTTTGCAAGGTACAAAACTGCGTCAATTACCAAGCACATAAATAGTCTATTTAATCGGACGTTTTCGTTAAAATGAATTTTATATAGTTTGGCATTTTCTTTTAAAGTGTCAGCTATAGTTCTTTGATTTTTTACAAACCTTTTTAGAATTAGTTCGCATTTTAAATGCTCCGCCGAGTCTTCATGTTGATGTAAAGACCTTCATATATTTAACATACCTACAAATCTTTCCTTATTCCACACTGAATATGTATTGGAAACTGGTAAACGAGGCCAGCAAAACAATTTTTGTAGTATTTGAATACTACATAACCATTTGTACGCCGAAAACCAGGATGGCGATTAAAAATCTGATCTTGTTCTTTCCATTGATTAAATGGAGTTTCCAACAAAATGCAAACCACATCCATGATCGGATTCATTAATAATGTAAATTAATAAACCCGACACCAAATAAAGTTGTAAAAGCGCCATAAATAAATATAACACAAAACAGTCGATCAAACTGCAAAGGAGCTAACCGGTTGTAGCGAAATCCGCGAAAATAAAAGTAAACAACCACCCCAACGACACGTGGGTGTAGTGTACTGCGTTAGTAATTCACCAAGAGCGTTGTATGGCGCTGGTTGATATTAATCTTCCATGCGGTCGACGTCATCGCGTACGCGTTTTCATGGCAACTTAGTAGGAAAACTAAACATAGCATCTCCAGCAAAATCGAAGCGGTTTGCGCCACTGTTATAGTTGTTATAATAAAGTTCGATTGAAAGTTTTAAAAAGACATGCCGCCAACGGTCAAGTAAAATCGAATAAATCGAGATGTACAGTTTATTTTTTGCCAATTTGGTGAATAAATGAATGTAAAAACTTAAATTTTAAGAGATATTTAATAAATATAGTTAGATGTTTGCTTGTTTATTTTTCCTGGTGAAGTAGCACTTCACCTACTTCAGCTGAATAGCCGCCACTGCATTTTAGAGTTCATGGATGCCGAATGCTTAGTTCCATCAATTTGTTTGTGTCTGGTCTGTCGGTCTATCGGTTTATTTGTTCGCGGCATAGCTAAAAACTACTTACCCGATGGACTGCTTGGTCAATATTAAGGGGCATACGGGGATGACCTGATAATACTATGTTAAAAATCCAATATGGTGAAACAAAATGGCGGCCTAGTGAAATGTAAAAAAATATTACTAAAAAAACTACTTAACCAAATTACATCAATTTTGCACAAACGTCGAATATTCCGTAAGAATTAACTGGTAAAATCTTGGTACGAATCCAAGATTGCATAATAAAAGATTTTAAAATTCAGCCTAAAAACTACTTAATCGATTAACTTAAAATTTTGTACATTAAATAATTATGGCATAGAGATGAACTTGGTAAAATTGTAGTATGAATTTAAAATGGCAGCCAAATAACATTTTTGTATTCATGAAAAAATCATCCTTGGTTTTACATCTCGTTTAATCACCCCTAGACACCCTGGCCTTCTGTCTCTCGGTCTGTCTGCCAGTCCGCGGCATCGCTTAGAAACTACTTGCCCGATTGACTTCAAATTTTGGTGAGAAATTAGGGGTCATATGAGAATGACCTGGTAATAATTTGGTGAAAATTTAATATGACGGAACAAGATGGCGGCCTAGTGAAATCTTAAAAAATTATTACTAAAAAACTCATTATCCAATTTGCCTCAAATCTTGCAAAAAAATTAAGTGTTACAAAAGAATGAACTGGTAACATTTTGATACGAATCAAATATAGCAAAACAAAACGGCGGCCTAATAAAATATTTAAAAAATCAGCATGAAAAGACTATTTATTAGATTAATTTCAAATTTTGTACAAGCAGCAATAAGTGTGATATAGAAATAAATTGGTAAGGTTGTGGTACTAATTCTAAATAGCGGCTAAATATTTATTTTTTTATTTTTAAAAAAAAATTTAAATCTTATTCAATTCACTTAAAATGTTGCAGAAAAATTAAATGCGATACACGGCTAAGCTGGTACAAATTCAACAGCACAGAACAAAATGGCGGTTTTTAAAAAAATCTGTGGAATAACTACGTATTCAATTTATTTAAAATAAATTGAATAAGTATTCTGTCCAAAAATCACGTGTGGCATAAGAAAAACCTTGTAAAATATTGAAACGAATCCAATATGGTGGAACAAAATGGCACCCCATAAAAAAGACAGTATAGACGTGTTACTAAGTGGCTATGTACGGAACTAAATTGGTTCATACTTGACTATTCCTAACGAAAGGAAAGATTAACGAGGGAAGTTCCGGGTAAAGGAAATTTACTATTTACTTATTTTTTTATTCTTTTATTGAAAACTTGGTAACTAAATATACCAATGTGAGCAGGTTAAAATGACGACCCAGTATAAGGTGTCTTAAATAAAATTATTTATTCCCTTATCTGGAGAATCATAAAAGATAGAAGAAAAAATTAAGCGTAAATATTTCTTTGTTTCTTTTGTTTTTATTTATACAGAATGTGGCATTTTTCCTGGTCTGATATACAATTTTATATTTTAAATGGGACATCTGATACTTTAGTAAATATTATGATAGCACTATTAAACACGAGTTCACGATAACTATGAGTATAGGTCTATAATGCAACGTTTCGGATTTATTTGCAGTTTTTTTTCAGTTTTTTTATCGATTTTCAAATTAACAGAATTAAAGTAGTGTTAAACTTTTTTTAAATTTTGCCACGATTTTGACATCCTAATAATCAAGTTTTAAAATTCTATAAAGTTACAATGTTACCATTATTCGGGTATCGTAATTAAAAAAAATAAACGATAATTAATAATATGATACCGTTTCAGACTTATTGACGATCATCTTCAACAAACACTTTAATATTGTGTAATTTGGAAAAATAAATATTCACGCACTAATAGCTATTCCAGATACCTAATATTTTATTCACTTTGTTAATTACCTTAATAAAAGTTGGAATCGGTAAATGTTGAAAACTTCGAATTTATATATGGGTTGTAATTAGCTGCACGTTAAAAGACTTAAAACATGTCTTTTGTGGTCATACATTAATTCAGATTATAGAGTATCCGCAACTTCGTTCGCGAATGGCGAAAACGAAAGAGATATAAAGAGCTACTTAAATCACCATATTTAAATACCTCTTTATAAAACACGTTTTTTGTTGGATTTTATTTCAATTGTTGCAAAAAGGGGCTTGGAAGATTTTTGTTTACAAATTATTTCCCATTATTTGGAACACCCTGTATAAATTGAAAATAAGATATACCTGTTCAAGAGTTTTTTTTTTGAAAAATTAACCACTTTTGAAATAAAAAATATTGTAATATTTAAGGGGCTGATTCATTCCTTTGAAATTTGATTTTTGAAAAACCCCCTCTTCTCGAACCTTCACATCCCACAATCAAACTGTATGCCAAAATTCAGCTTTTTACGTCAAGCGGTTTGTGCAAAATCGTGATTAATCAGTGGCCCGATTTTTTGAAACACCCTGTATATATGTTTAAGACATTCTAAAATCGGTAAAATAATCGTTTTTCCAAAAATCCAACCATTTTTAAATAAAAAATGTTGTGATAATTAAGGGGTGGTTTCACCCCTCTTGAAATTAGAGTTTTGAAAAACATTTTCTTATTGAACCTTTACCGCCTACTATCAATCTGTGTGTCAAGGGATTTGAGCAGAATAGTGATTAATCAAGAACCCGATTTTTTAACACCCTGTATAAATTTACAATACAAAAAATAGTGTCGAAAGGTCTCGGTCTCCGATCGACGATTATTTAAAAATAGTTATTTACATAACAAGTACGGAAAGTGGTACTTTTCCGCACTCGACGGCGGTTAAGCTGTCAAGGGCGGAAAAGACACTTTCCGCATGTATTAGGTACAAAATTTTTCCTACGATCGATATAGTCCTCAGATAAACATCAATTAGGTTTGAGTTCAATAATAATATTGCAAAATTTATAGAGCTTCTAAAAAAAATATTTACTTTGCAAGTATTTCACCTTATTGAGTGTTTTAGATAAGATATTCATTATTTAACAAATCGCCTGGAAAAGTTGCTTTTGCGAAAAGTTTCTTTACCGCACGATCGTAGCAAAAAAAATTATAAATCGGTGCAGAACAACTCTCTCTCTCTCGAACTTGCTGTATAATTAGGCTTAGTGTTTTAAATATATAGAAGATATTTCAGCCTAACATTGATCTCATGGGAAACCATATTAAAAACACTTTTAGATTAAATTTATATTAAATGTTCATTAAGTCTAAATTATTAATTATAATAAGATATTTCAGCCTAACATTGATCTCATGGGAAACCATATTAAAAATACTTTTAGATTAAATTTATATTAAATGTTCATTAAGTCTAAATTATTAATTATAAAACAATTTTATTTGGCTCTAATAAAATTTAAACAAAAGTTTAAAACTTAATTCTCTTAATTTGAAAATATATGAAAAACTTAAGAAACATGCCAAAAATTCAAATGTGGCATTATAGATGCATGCTCATATATATATATCATTGAGCTCGTCTTTAAACGTGCTTTCATAATAAATAGGGAATCCTATTTATAATAGGAATGTTCATATAAGTGCAGAAAATAATGCTACACTCTGTATAAAAAAATAAAACAAAATAAATTAAAACTTCAAAAGAAACAAAGAAATATTTGTCTGTACAGCATTTTAAAGCCTGGGTTATAGATTGAAAAAGGTTGTGTTTTGCGTCGTCCGTTTGAGCTAAGTGTTTACGCTGGTTCTTAGCCCAAGTTATAAATTGAAAACGTTTACGCTTTGCGTCGCCTGTGGAACTAACTTTACTTTATTGTTTATATTTATCGCCTTTTTGGGTAATGTAATTTTGTCTTGCAAAATCATAGTAATGATACCTAGTAAAGACTAGGCATTGTGGATATATTAATGTGTGCCGCAGCCGTATATTGTTGAAGAGAAGGAGGCAAAGAAGAACGCGAATTCGGCCTGTTAATTGGTGTGGAAATACTCATAACTCCTACCAGTATTTTCTTAAAAGTAAAGACAATAACCCCAAGCAGTTTTTTTTAATGGACGGGGATGTTATATGTATATATTAATGTCAAATTTATTACTAAGGACTAACGACAAAGTTAAAGATCGCCATCTTTTTGACGGCTAGCGGAAACTCAAACGGATGGCGGCAAAAATATAACCGTACTGATTGCTTTGCGTTAAGTAAAGTTCAAGGACAGCGCAAACGGCGGCGCAAGACGCAAACGTTTTCAATCTATAACCCAAAGTTAATTTTTTAAAAATTATGTCGTAAAATGTCAAAATAAAATATTTTAAGTGCCATAGTAACTAAGAAATATGAACTCGTTTTTCAACGATACGATATTCAGTAATAGCCAACTTGTAATTCCATAAAATGGTGTCATATTTCTGGAACGGCTAAAGTGAATGCCATCATATCATATATTTTTGAAATAGGCAAGAAAAGATCTTTTTAAATACCTAATAATATACCGGGTGTGCCATTAAAAAATATTTAAGTTGCGTAGTTAAGCTATCACACATCAAGATCTACAACTTTTGTATTTACGCTTTTTTTGTATCTCAAAAAATAAAGGATGAAAATATAAATAACCACCTTGTACATATATCGAGTAGCATTGAGATCGTTTCCAAGTACGACAGTTCGTTACCGTTTAAGATATTTATTTAAAATTTGGAATACTAACATCCTGTAACTTCATACAGTACTCAATTTGAATCACATAATATTTGTATTCGACTTTCAATTAAACCGGAAGTGCGAGTAAATGCATAATGTAAAAAACACCCGGTATATATTTTTGGTTTTTGTAATGTTCATATAGCACATAATGTCAAAAGTCTACTGCTTCCAGATAAGCGATAATTAAAAATTTACAGTTATTGGTAATTAATCAGGTTTTCCTAAAAGTCAATCTCCCAGAGGATAGGAAGGAATACATAAACTTGTTTTAGTGACACTTTAGCATCAGAATCAAAATAGTGTAGCTCGAAGCACATTTTTTACTTAATCCCCGTTTATTTTTTTCTGTTATAAGCGGAGCACCCCTGTATTTTTCTGAACTATTCTAGGATTTACAGCATGTACTAATAATATATAAAATGTTTGTTACAGAATTGAACTCAACTGCGTTAACTGAGTCAGTAGAAGATCTAAAGTTAGACCTAATATATGAAAAAGACGCGGAAATAGATGCAGTGGAAATTCCCCTGCCGAACGTGAGCGCGGACTCGAATGAAATTCCACAAAGCAACATGAATTGGACCATGTCGGCAGCAGCATCCGGTAAGATGAATAACTGAAGCAGGTTCGAAGTTGAACTTTTGAGAAAATAATTTATAGAGGCAGCACAACTGGCTATAGTACAGCCACCATAATAATTATTGGATTAAAGGGGTTTTAATCAGAGAAATAATAAAAAAAGTATTGGTTGAATCTAAATTTTCGATTGGCTGTTGCAGTTAAACCACATAATTTCTGGAGTATGACAGGTCGATATCGGTCACCGACATAATCCGCATTAGTCTAGCGAGCAAACCAAATGTAAATTACGATAATTGAAAGTTCATTTTTTATTAATTAAAGTATTTTAATTTAACAAAATTTTATAACAGAAATCCATTTCCTTTAACCAAAAACTTATTACTAGAACATAAACAATACAGCCTTCCAAAATCCTCATGAAAAAGCAACATACCCTTGAGACATTTTTTTTCCTTGGTAGCAAATAAGAACTTGAAAGGTAAGCGAGTTTTAAAGTTACCTCTAAGAACCACATTTAATATATCATAAATTTGTATGCCACTGGTTTTTTTTCAGAATAGCAACTAAAAGTAATACTTTTCTGTTCCAACCAAAACCATTTTTCACTGCATGTCAAAATGTTTCTTTCGTTAAAAGAAAGAGGAGTCATGAATACAAATGATAACGTTGCCATGAATTCAGATTTGAAAATTTTTGTTCGTCAAGCATTTTTATTTACAATATTTAGCGGTGAACGTTATTTTAACCTTCCTGAGGGCATTACTAAAGTTGCATATTAAACATTAGTTTCATTTGTGCTCATCTTATAACCATGCCAGTTTTTACGCGCTTTGAAATGACTGATATGCATTATATCTATAGCAGGTGGAAATACAAGGAACCAGACGTCGTTATGCAGGCACACCTCATACTATTAGAACCCTAAAAATTGTAGGTGCTTTATATTCATACTTATACTCATGCCCATTTATTTCATGTTAATTACACAAGGGGTTTACACACGTCAAAATATAAATTTAGAACTGGTTGAAATGTTTAAAAAGTTACTAAATATACACATTATATTAGCTAAGATTAGTAAGACAAAAACCAATATTAATTTATCACAAGAATGACCCTAACACTGAATGACATTAAACTACAGGATTAAAATAATAGCCTAGACATTATACAGTTCAAATAAAGAAACATAAATTTTAAAATCTGAATGTTAAAAATTCATGGATTGAATAGAAATAATGCTCGATTGAAATCTTTTTTACTTTCTTGTGGAATTGATTAAAATCTAAGGTTTTGATATTTTCTCGTAAAATATTAAAGAACTTAATTGCCCAATATCCAGGCCCATCTTCAAACCTCTTCAGACGCCAGCAGAGAGGCACCAGATTTCCTCTTCTCCTGGTATTATGATGGTGTACTTGGTCGTGGGTTTGAAAATTGTTTCTCTTAACAAACAACAGATTGTTCAGGATATACAGTAACAGTACAGTAAAGATGAGTAAGTCCCCCTGCAGTCATCCCTATACCCCAGCCCCGTCATTATTATTACGGCTCTTCTCCGCAGACCAAACAATCTACGAACTCCCGAGGAGTGTCCCCAGGCCAATATCGCGTAGGAAATATGTGAGTAGAAAATAGCAAAGTATGCCGTTTTTAAAATTTCTGTAGATGAATAACCCACAAGATTTCTTAAAGCAAATAACCCTTGGCGACTTCGCTGGTGTGGACATTCCATTGTAATGTTGGATCAAGAGTTACTCCCAGAAATTTCGCCTGCTCAGCAGAATCAACACACCCCTCACGGTCACACAACAATGAAAAGATCATCCGCTTCATTTTGTTCGAATTAAGAAGCAGCTTATTTGTGCAAAACCAGATGCCGGCCCTCGCCTGTGCGGCCACAGACCCATCCCGCGTGCTTACCAGTATATCCCCAGTGAAGGAGATAGTGGTGTCATCGGCAAAGAGAGTGTAGTGTGGAGTATAGTGTACTGGATCTTTAATTAACGGTAAGTCATTGTCATATATTAGAAACAGGATTGGTCCCAGAATTCAGCCCTGTGGGACACCAATGCCCACCCCTCTCTCCGCCGAAGCCGCCACTCCCCCATGCTTCATAGTCTGACATCTGTTGTCCAGATATGAGCCTATGAAGCCGATGCTACCCCTACAAAAATTGTAAGCATGAACCATTTGCAGGAGGATGTCATGGTCCGCACAGTCAAATGCCTTGCTCAAATCACACAAGAGAACCGCAGTGTACTGCTTTCACTGAAAAGCCTCTATAATGACTGAGGTCAAGTGCAGAATACCCAAAACAGTGCCTCTACCCTGGCAAAAACCAAATTGATACC
Organism: Kuschelorhynchus macadamiae; assembly: GCA_030620095.1. NCBI lineage: Eukaryota > Metazoa > Arthropoda > Insecta > Coleoptera > Curculionidae > Kuschelorhynchus > Kuschelorhynchus macadamiae. The sequence goes on along the minus strand of JAUTXW010001141.1, from coordinate 2,678,559 downwards.
TTGAAAATAAACCGTAGTTTTCAAAAAAAGTTGTTAGTTTTAAGGCCATGCATTTTTCAAATATTTTGGATATTATCGGCAGGAGTGATATCGGTCTATAATTTTCAGAGAGATCAGGGTTTCCTTTTTTAAGTATTGGCTTTTTTCAGTACATCAGGGAATATGTTGTGTTTAAAGCAGTTGTTTATTAATTTAGTTAGAGATATCAGTATAACATTTTTATAGCTTTAATTAATTTTATATTCAGAACAAAAATATCCTTACTGTTTTTTTATTTTTCATACTGTTCATTACATCACGGACATCAGTGAGTGTAACTTCTGAAGAGAAAAATTTATTAATTGGAGGAACAACTGAGTGCAAATAGTCAATGGGATTTATGTTACTGTTTAGGATATTCTGCGCTATGCGCTCAGCAATGTTAGAAAAAAAGTTGTTAAAATCATCAGGTGTCAATATAGTGCCAGATGATGAAACCTGTGTCTTACCTCTATGCTCATTTATGTTGTTCCAGATGGTTTTGATTGGGTTACTAGAGTTACTTATTATTGTTTGCGGCAATTTTAGCCTCCCTAATCATATTCTTGTACAGCATTCTATATCTCTTACTTTCCTCCTCACTCACACATCCATACTGCCTGTTTAAGTATCTTAGACTATTCACCTGTTCACGCATAGCTCTTAATTCTACACCAAACCATGTGAAATTATTGGCTCAGTTCTATCCGGGAATGAGTTAAGGTAGGCCTGTTCTAAAATTTGAATGAATTTATTACATTACTGGTTGACATCAAGGATGCCCGAAGTCACAAATTCTCAAGACTCACCAGCTAAACTGTTGTGAAATGCAAACAAGCCCCTTTGCGTAATAGATCTGCATGCTTTTTTACCATAAATAAAATTAGGTGCTTGGTGAAAGAGAAAATGGACAATTTGTCCTTTATGATCAGACATACCAGTCTCAACCACTCCAGAATCACAAACCTCCAGTCCAGAGCTCACAAACACATTATCTAGACAGGAATCCCCCCGAGTAGTCCTACCTATTGTCTGCTCTACACCATAGCTGTTCATTAGGTCACATAGGTGTGCCGTGGAAGCATTCGTTGTGTTAAATTGAACATTAAAGTATCCGGCTATTATAACTTTCTTGTTTCAACCAAGTTTTGTCAGTATACCCTAGGTCTAAAATATCAAAATCTAAAATATGTTTGACAAAAATTGCTGTGCCACCTCCTACCGAGAGCTGCCTTGAGGAGAAACTTGCTAGCTTGTACCCCTGAATTTGCAAAATCTCCGTTTCATCCTTTGTCAGTCAGTGTTCTGACAGGCAGACATTCACAGATTCTGTGGTGCCTTCCCTTGGCGCTGTAGGTTCTGAAAATGGGTTACTCCCTTTGGTCACACGTCTGGACACAAGTATTTCTCTGCCTACTCACTTGGCACCGAAAGCTGAAAGGAGCCATTTGTCTTCATTTTCCCTGATGTACCTCTGTGGATAGTCCTGACAGAAACAACAATGTTATTTGAGCTGCCGCTTTCATGGTGGTCACACGCTCATTAGTACCTCTAAGAGGCTCCGGTCGGTTTGCTATTCTGTGAAAGTTCGTATTTTTATTTCTTGTAATCGTCTTGTTTACATTTTTGGCTGCTTTTCTATTTCTAACCTCAATCAATTCGTTTTCTTTTTGTTTGTCAATGATCGTAGAGCAGAGCACCGGATCGACTTGCTTCGAAGCGCCGTTCTCGATATCGGTTTTTGTGACGTCACTCAATAACCTAGAACTTAGCACTAAAAAACTGCCAAAAATGTAAATATCAGTCACCAAATAGCATGGCTTAACAACTATGTTCTTACCACATTAAAAGAATGAAGGGACTGCTTCCACGAGATATCCCTTTGAGGACAGTAATTATTTGCTTTCTTAGATCAAAGCCGATTTTGATGACTATACAAAAAATCAGGTAGATTTTTACTTTTTTTCTTTCTCCTTTTTTTATGAAAATTCGCTAGTTCTGTATAGAATCACTACAAACAATTATAAAAAGTCGTAAAATAAACTCTTCTTTCGTTTTTCTTGCATTTTTTATCTAAAAAATTAGCTAACACTCAAAAAGAGCGCATCGGCGATGGTGTAAAAAAGATAAAAACCTTAAGTTCTGCCAGTAGTACCTTTAGAGAGTCGCAATAGTTTTTAATTTTGATTTTCAAAACTTTTTTACCGTTGACGCCAATTAAAAAAAAATACAGTTAAAAGTTTTCATAATAATCATTTATTAGCTGAAGAAAATCCAGCTAGTATTAAGAAATCATGGTTCTTGGGATTAGACCGTGTCAAATTGGAATTACTATCCGACCTTTTGCCTTCGATTGCACGAGGCATCTTCAGGTATCTTTACTCCACGAGATCTGAACACTGAATGAACTCGAAGAGGTTTAGGCGGGCTTTTATACCCGACTTGTGCTCGCCGAACCGTGACCCTGTGTTAAGATCGGTTTCCACGTGTGTAGACCGTAACCCGTGTCTCTTTTTTTGTATGTTTAAATATTTCAATAGATTCTCTAATTTTTCGTTTATAAAAACCTGGAACCAATGCTAGAACCTTGGTTTCCTTTACATTTATGAAATGGCCATGCTGGTGTTCAGCTACAGCAGATTGAACAATTTGTTTTTTTTTTAATACATAGTTCATGTTCCTTAAGTCTAGTTGATATTGAGCTTCCTGTTTCTCCCACATACTCGTCTCCACAGGAGCAAGGAATTTTATATACTCCTTCTGTTTGGAAAGGTACAATATCTTTCGGGAATCGCAAGCAATGTCCAATCGTCTTATGTGTATTGAAGATTGTATTGTGTACGTATGTTGGACCGCCGAAGTAATCGTCCTATTTTGTCTGTAGTCCCATGTATGTAGAGAAGAATAACACTACCTAATAGTGGCTCTTTATCATTCTCCTTTCACGGAGTTGGATTACTATATTTTTTAATTGAACGCGTAATACTTTCAGTGCAATAGCCATTCCCTCTGAGAGCTTCGTTCAGTTTCTATGTTTCCGGTGTTAAAAAATCTTGATCAGAAATCGAAATAGCTCTGAATACTAGTGAGTTAATAACCAATTTCTTTTGGGCTGGATGGTGATGGGGATTTGCATTTAAGTATCTATTCTTATGCGTCGGTTTTCTATACACAGAATATCCTAATGTACCATTTTCCTTCCTTTGAACACACACATCTAGAAAGGGAATCGTTCCATTAGATTCCATTTTCATCGTGAACTTGATATTATGATGTTGGTGATTAAGGTCCAGAAATATAAGGAGATTATCTTGTCTATGAGGCCAAAACAACAAGTATCATCTACATATATGAACCAGTGCTTTGGTTTTAGTGAAGCGGATGTTCCATAAAGATATTCGCTACCATAGGTGATAGAGGAGATCCCATAGCTGCCCCTGAAATTTGTTCATAAACAGTTTCTCGAAAAATGAAATAAGTAAATGTAAGACAAGCTTCCACTAGGTCTATTAAGTTCTTATCAAGATTATTATTATCCAGTATCTCTGATATAATGAAAATAGAGTCGTTGACAGGAACATTTGCGTATAGTGATTCTACATCGAAACTGACCAAAATATCTTTGGGATCCAACTAGATTGTCTTAAGTTTTTCCACGAAATGTGCAAAGTTCTTAATAAAAGAATCTGTTTTTCCAGTATATGGATTAAGAACATTTTAAAGATATTTACCTAGTTTGTATGTGGGCGAGTCTATTGCACTGATGATCGGTCGAAGTGGTACATTGTCCTTGTGTATTTTCGGAAAACCGTAGAACCTGGGAATCTTTGAGCTGCTTGGCTTTAATGATTTTTTCTCCGCTAGTGGTAGACTGGATGAGTTGATCAGATTGGTAATGCGTCTTTCTATTCTACTTCTGGAATCTGCCTGCATAACCTTATAGGTGTTGTTGTCCAAAAGTTGGTAACCTTTTCCACATATTCTGTTCTGTCCATGACGACTGCGGCCTTGCCTTTATCTGCTGGAAATATCAGAATGTTTGCATCTTCATTTAAGGTCTTCATTGCTGTTTTTTCGGCTGCGAGGAGGTTCGACTTCGGTGGTTTTGAATTTTTAATGATTTTCGCTGTCTCATATCTAACTTCATCGGCTTGTCCCACTGGTAATCTTCTGATTGCTGCTTCAACAGAAGATACTATGTCTTCTACGGGAATGCTACTCGGTGCTACTGCGAAATTTTGGCCCTTGGGAAGAACGGAATGTTTTGCTTCGGATAACGGCTTCGATAACAAGTTGATAACTATGTTCTGCGGAGGTTTCATTGGATTATTTCCGTCCAGGAGAGCTTCAAACTTCTTTTGTTCCTTAACATCTTGATGGATTTTTCTGCCTGCGGGTTGGTGGTGTTGTCCAAAGTTATAAATGTGGTTCTTTCTAGTCTAGAAGCTAATTTCAGATGAATTTCTAATAGTTTCCGGGCATTTGTATCTAAATCACAACGTGTTGCCTTAATCCTTTCTCCAACTAATGCATTGCTAGCACGCTTATAAATATTCTTAGCTGTTCCAAAAGTAATGTGATGTTTCACCTGTAGTGATTTCGGTACTACATCCTCATCTCGGCATCTAAGGAGAAAGGCCAATTGGCTTAACTTCTTGCTGTTCCGGAGTCTACCAAAGCCGTGAAAGCTTCCGTTCTATATCTAGCTGGTATTGTAGGAACACATTTTTAAGAACAGTTCTCATTAAAAAAATAAGCTTGCATAATTGGGATCATTCAATAGGTAGGTCCCTTCCTTTTACCTGATCGACTTACTGATCATATATAAATTTGGTATATGCCCGATAGCGCTCCAACACCTTTTTGTGTTTTGACTTGAGAAATATTAAATAAAATATATCGCAACAAGTTGATAGGTCGAGGTGGAGTCATGCCCCCTAGGTCACCTGACTTAAATAGTCTAGATTTTTTCCAGTGGGGGTAACTAAAGTAACTTAACCTGGTTGCGCCCGACTGCACCGTTGTCAAGTAAACAATAGAAGGGACTATAGGGAATAGGCCCTCTGTCTTTATTTAGTGCTTTTTTACCACATTTAATTATTTCTATACTCTCAAATGCATTCAATAATCTATTATTAGATACATTTTTAATCAACTTAAGGTTATTTATTCGTATTTAGTGATTGTTTTCTAAAGCATGTTCGGCAACGCTTGACTTTTCTGTTCTTCAGTATCTTAAATGTGCCATGTGTTCCTTAAAACGAATATTTATGGAGCGTTTAGTTTGCCCAACATATTTTAGATCGCAGTCATTATAGCTAATTTCATAGATGCCACTCCTCTCCTTCAAGTCGACTTTGTCTTTAGGGTTTCCAAGGAGATTTTTCAAACGGTTCTCCGTTTTGTAGGCTACTCTAAAACCTACGTTTTTAAATACTTTTTCTAGACCTCTCGTATATCTGGGATCATATGGGATTACTATGAACTTATTGGGAGCCTCAGGTGCTTGAACATTTTCCTATGCTTATGTCTATTTACTAATTTATGTACAAAATTACCATTATATCTATTACTTTTAGCTATATTTTTAATCCGATTCATTTCATTGTTAAAACGTTCTTTACTTAATGGAAAATTGACTAATCTGTGAGTTGAATTAAAATGAGTCGGATGTTATATACCTATCAGTATTAGTAAATTTCCTACAAATATCAAATTCTAATTTATCGTTATTTCTAATAACTAACGTGTCGAGAAAAGGTAATTGCCCATTGTTCTTTTTTTCGTACGTAAAATTAATAGAAAGATATTTATTGTTTAATGTTTCTAAGAAAGTGTCCAAATTTTCTGTTTTAGTATCAAAAATAGCAAATATATCGTCTACGTATCTATACCACACCCTTGGGAAATACTTGAGTTCTTTTTTGAACTGGGTTTCTAATCTACCCATAAACAAATTTGCAAGGAACGGAGATAAGCAATTGCCCATCGCAGTTCCATCGAGTTGTTTATAATATTTATTGTTGAACTGAAAAAAATTTTGATTCATACATAATTTTGGAAGAAATAAATATTCATCAATAATTTCTTTCTTCAAATTATTGATTTCAAGTAGTTCCTTTAGGTACTCTAAAGCTAGTGGTATGGGTACACTAGGAAACAATGAGCTTACATCAAAAGATATTAAAATTTCACCTTCTTTTAAGTGAACATTCTTAATTTTATCTAAGAATTCTAACGAGTCAGTAACCTCAAAGTTATCGTACGAGATATTTAGTCTGCTGATTCTTCTACTAAACATTTTAAAATATTTTACGTTGGTGATCCAACAGCTGAAACAATAGGTTTCATGGACTTCCCAGGTTTATGGATTTTGGGAAGGCAATACAGTTTAGATAACTGTGGGTTACTATGTGTTAGTTTAAATTTTAGTTTATCGGACACAAGGTGTTTTAAGGTATTTTTACTTTTGTTATCATTTTTGATAACGGGTTCTTCTCAATTAAATCGTAGGGACCAGTTTGAATCAAATGGTCTACTCTTTCAAGATAATCTGTTTTGTCTAGTATAACAACCTTATTTCCTTTGTCAGCTTTTAAATAAAAACATTCTTTTTTGTACTAATACTATATAATACTAATACTAACTAATTTAATCATGTAAATTATTAAAACGTGCTGTTATCGTGTTTCTAAAATGGGTAGAAGTAAACAAAAATATAGTAGTATATAACTAATTAGGAGTTGTTTAGGTTTTATTCCACTCCATATACAAAAATCACGTTGGTAAACGTAATCACATGGCTTTTAATTATTAATCAAATGACTAAATATTTTTGATAAACCACCTATATCAGAAACGACTAGAAATATTAAAAAGTCGGTAAACTTCCTTTACCCGGAACTTCCTTCATTATGAATATTTCCTTTTATTAAGAATAGTGAAGTGTGAACCAATTTAGTTCAGTACATAGTTATTTAGGAATACATATTAGCTACTGTCTTTTCAAACATTTTTATTGGACGCCATTTTGTTCCAATATATTGGATTCTTACCAATATTTTAAGAGTTTCTACCTATGACACACTTGATTTTGGGTACAATTTAAAATGAAATCAATAAATAGTTTTTCAATCCGCTGAGTAGTTTTTAAGCTATGCCGCAAACGACAGACAAACCGACGGAATTAATAAAACATATTTTTTGGCATCTAGGGACGCTAAAACGCGAAGATATGTAAAACCTGCTAGGGTGATTTTTTGAGATTACAAAAATTTTATTTGACCGCCATATTGTTCCGCCACCTTGAATTAGTACCACAGTTTTACTAGGTCATTGGTATAATACAATTAGTTATGGCACACAATTTGAAATTAGTTCATTAAGTATTTCTGCATTCCTACATAATACTTGATTTTTGTGTAAATTGGATAATTAGTTTTTTAAGTAATATAATTTTTAACGTTTCATTAGGCCGCCATCTTGTTCCAGCATATTGGATTTTTAACAAAATGTTACCAGGTCGTCCCATATGCCTTAATTTTTGAATAAAATTTGAAGTCAATCTGAAGAGTAGTTTTTAAGCTATGCCGCGAACTGACAGACAGACAGACAAATCGACAGACGGACCTACGGAATTTATAAAACATATTGTTTGGCATCTAGAGACGCTAAAAAGCGAAGATATGTAAAACCTGAGAATGTGATTTTTTCAGATTACGAACACTTTATTTGGCCACCATTTCCGCCATTTTTAATTAATACAACACTTTTACTTGTGTAAGAATTTCTTTAATGTTTCACTAGGCCGTCATCTTAAGCCTTAATGTTTGACTAAAATTTGAAGTCAATCTGATAAGTAGTTTTTAAGCTATGCCGCGAACTGAGAGACAGATAGACAAACCGACAAACGGACTTGATAAAACATATTTTTGGCATCTAAGGACGCCAAAACACGGATATATGTAAAACCTGAGAGGGTGATTGTTTCAGATTACGAAAATTATTTGGCCACCATTTTACGGCACACAATTTGAAATCAGTTCATTAAGTAGTTTTTCGGGCTGAATTTTTAAATATTTTATTAAGCCTACATTTTGTTCCGCCATCTTGGCTTCGTACCAAAATTTTACCAGTTGATTCCTACATCATATTTGATTTTTGTGCAAGATTTGAGATAATTTGATTCTTAGTAATATTCTTTTAACATTTCATTTCGTTTTGCCATATTGGATTTTTACCAAAATGTTATCAGGTCATTTCCATATGACTCTTAATTTTTGACCAAAATTTAAAGTCAATCGGGTAAGTAGCTTATTAGCTATACCGCTAGCAGGTACTGACCGACAAACAGACAGACCAACGGAATCGAGAAACATAAAGAACGTAAAGATCTAAAAAAATCTAAGAGGGGGATTTTTTTACGATTACAATACCTGCCATTTATGAGGGAAGTAAAAATTGATTAACATTATTTGTTCTTAATTAGTTTTAAATTACTTTGGATAGAAGTGGACTTGCCAATTAAGCTGTACATTTTACCCTTTAGAGAATTTTGTCTCGCAACTAAATTCTTTGTTCCCTATTAAAAATATCTAACTTTAGATTCTCTCTAATATAATTGGAATATGAGACTTTATAGATTAAAAATATGAAGAAATCCTAAAACTGTATTCAATTTTATTTATTTATTACAATGGTTACTAATTAATAATAATGCGATTTAGTGTCAACGGCTATATCATAATATATTTAAACTAGGTTTTAATATCCTCATGATATAGACTATTTTATAACTTAAAAATCACGACAAATTTCGATTCAAAGGCTATAAATACTTAAAAGGCTCTCTAAATTACTAGTAAACTTCCGAATGAAACGAGGTGCAGTCTGTTTAAATAAAACCAATATTGATATATGCTCATGTGTTTGAAATTGCTCTAAAACACATCAACGCAGATTGCAACAAAATAATGAAATTAACATCATTTAGTCATATATTTCAATAATCGGAATCTATAAAAATAAACCAAAGCAACGCACAATATTCCGTGTTTTTAATAGATTTTAATGAGTCAATCCATTTAAAAATTTGTTTTCAATTTCAGAAAATTAATTTTTATCCTTCTTACCTTTCTTTAGCTGTTGATAGTTTGTGTTTATTGACTTTTACTTAAAAAGGAAATTTAAATTTACCTACGTATTAGCTTTTGTTTAAAAAATATTTGTTTTTAACTATAATGATGGTATTTGCTGAATTGTTCACATTACTCACTTTCAGCTTACAAATCCTCGAAAAAAATTATGAAATTTGAATCACAAATTAGTGGCTTTATTCAAGTTCGTATAAAAAATCACGAAATATAAAATAAAATTACCACTTTTATATTCCTCAGACATTAGACTTCGACCTTTCTGTGAATCTTGATTTTTACATCTGAATGGAACACTGATTTAGATGTTTAATCTCTGGATTAATACTAAGAGTTTAACCTCTTTGATGCAAGACTTCATATCAGCATTTAAATGTATACATTCAGCCATTCCTCTAGAAATTTAAATCGGGAAATCTGTTGCAGCCCTTATTTAAATTTTCTTTTTTTTTAATTATTGCCCACGACAAACAAATTTTTTTATAGTTTTAGTTAAAAATTTGATGGAAATGAAATGAATTTTAAGGCTATAAATTAAATTTATTTTTCTGTCAAACAACTTTAATTTGGAAAGTCATAAATTTTTCTGCCTTAACCTGTTTTAATGACTCACTTTGTCTTTAAAGCCATATTACTGAATCCTTTTATCGTATCAATTTCATCGTGAAGACGTTTATCTTACTTAAAACTGCACTCGAATTCATATAAGACTGCGAAATTTCGTTTGAATCCTCCTACGTTCTCGTGTTTGCAAACGGAAATTCCAAAGCTTCAATTACGAGCCTCCTCTTGATAAATTGGCTTTAATTTTAAGCCTTGAAAAGAACGAATAGACTCAGATATTTTTGTAATAAAATGCTATAATTCTGAAAGAGTAAAAGATATATTTACAGTACAAAATCTTGTATGAGAAATGGTAATCATAATGTTTTTTTCTTATATAACTGAATAATAAAAAATATGCAGATTATTAAATTAATACGCCTTATGGATTTAAAAACAATTCATACTTTAACATGAAATAGAACAATTAACAAATTATGATAAATGTTACAACAATAAACAAACGCTTTCCTTCTTTCGTATGAGGGAAGTGTTTAATCGTGAAATCACCCTCCGAGATTCTTTCAAATTTTCACCTTTCAGTGTCCCTAGATGAGAAAAACATTTTTTTCATAAATCCGTCGGTCTATCTGCCTGTATATATAGATATATGTTCGATGCATAGCTGAAAAACTACTCAGACGATAGCAGCCTAGTAAAATGTTAAAAAAAAGATTACTAAAAAACTGCTTATCTCATTCAAAGTTTGCACAAAAATCAAATGTGACCAATCCAAGATGGCAAAACAAAATGGCGGTCTAATAACATATTTTTTTATGTATTTATTATAGATTAAAATAAACATATAAAATTAGAATATAACAAAATATGTAAAATCTACCTCAAGTTATTTATATAAAATTTGTCATTTTGTCCTTTATAAACCGGAACTGAAGATATCACAGTCGAAATAGACCCGGTTGTGGCTGTGCAACATTCTGTCAATAAAAGCAAGTCCATAATTTGTTCGCTGTCGAAGGCTTTAGATAAGTCGTAGTAGATTGAGTCAACTTGCCTCTACCGATGATAATAGAAAGTTTTGGCAAATTGCAGGGTTGGTGCTTGTTGAGTATCCTCTATAAAATTAATGCTGATCTGGAATTATATAATTTTTGAATGACAAGAAAATTTCGCCGTATAATGAATGTTTCGCAAATTTTTGGTTTGACGGAAACTATTGATATACCACGATAGATGATAATGTCGCTCTTGTCACCGGTCTTAAAGATAAGCACGAGGTTCGAGACCTTCCAGAAATTAGGGAACGATTCAGTTTCAAGTGAATGTTGAATAATGCTTCGCAGAGGTGATGCCAATACCCTGAACATCGCGGGATTGTCGTCCGGACCAGCTCTCTTAGATCCAGGTGGTTCAAACCATTAGCACTGACTTAAAGCGTAAGGCAAATCCGTCGTCAATCAGCTGATGTTTAAAAAAATCAGTCTAAAAAAAACTACTAAAAAACAACTTACTCGATTGCTTTTATACTTTGCACAAGAATGAGGTGACATATAAAGATGAACTGGTAAAATTGGTATGAATTGAGGATAACGGAATAAAATAGCGGCTAAATGTATTGTTTTAAAAATAAACGAAAAAGTTTCTTACTCAGTTGACTTTAAATTTTGCACAAAAATAAGATGTGAAATAGGGGCAAATAAAATAAAATTTAGATATGAATGCAATATAACGGAACAAAATACCTGATGCCTAATATTTTTTTTAGAAAATCAGCGTAAAAAACTAATTCTTCAATTGATTTTAAACGTTGCCCAGAATTAAAGTGTGAGATAGGTAGAAATTGGTAAAATAGTACGAATCCAATATGGTGGAAGAAAGTGGCACCCTATTAAACAATAAATCGGAAAAATTCATAACGAGGGAAGTTTTGGGAAAAAAGAATGCTGTGCGGCGTTAACTTGCTTTGTTTCGATCACGGAATTAGTAAAGCATCGTGAGCACCTGACAAGACCGTGCACCGTCGTTAAACGAGCTACTAACAATAGGTCGTAGTTTTTGTAGCGATATATCAACGACCGTAGCTGTTCGACGGCGACTCTGTAAAGATTTGGAGAACGTCGGCAGAACTAAAACTATTTAGTAGGGGAGACTGGGGTACCTGGGAACGCTCTTTTTAATCTATCGCCCTGAATATTAATGGGTCATTTTTTTCCAAACTTGTAATGCCAAGTCTAATGCATGTATCCTCTTGTGTGATGTTCAAATTTAAAATCGCTAAAAATATAAAGTAAGTGCACGTCACAAATTAAATTTGCATAGCTTGCAGTCTTTTTCTAGTTAAAGTATGATGTTATACCTTGAACGTATCTCTTGTACCTTCAAACGATCTAAATAAAAAACAAAAATAAGGAAAATAAAACAAAACTATGAAAAATGCTTTAATACGTAGATTATATTATGATTTTATCAGCACATCAATTCTGAATCCAACGGTCACACGTAATGCACCGTTTAATGATTAATTTTTTCCCACCCTGATCTGTTTCCTTCGGATTACCGCAAAACCAGCATTTTTCACTTGCACTCTTCGTCGTCAGTCGACTTAAAAGACAAGTTACCTTCACTTTCAGAGAAAGCCTTTGGTCACTCATTATTCTGTTTTCTTTTAATTTCTTTATTTCTTCTTTCTCAGAAGTGTCTGTTGCTATCATTCCTGTTCGTTTTCCTCTCCTTGTAGTCTTTCTGGCTGTTGCTTTTAAAATGGTTGCACTTCTTCTTGATGTAACCAATTGTTTCTCAATTTCTATATTTTCTAGTAATTTTACGTTTTAAAAATAGCCATTTGACTCTGGGGCCACTGTTAGTTGTGACTGCTTCTGGACGTTCATCTATAACTGCATGTGAACCGTTAGAAGGTTGCCGGTTTTCTAAACCGCGGTCTGTTATATAAGACTACAGAAAATCCTCGTCGGAACATATTTCACTGTCCAAAAGAAAGATTCCTGAGTTTCTGGTATAAAAGCTTGAGGAAAAGCAGTACCGAAAACCTTTGCCTCTAAGTAAATATTAAATGTTTTTCTCCGTTATTAAAAATCCATGCTTCCACACTATAACTGAAGAATATTTTAATGAACGCATATAGAATTAGGTGAGGCTTATGAGGTGTATGAGGAGGGAATGTTGTCATTATAATACCAGCATTAGAAGCTTTTTCTACTACTAAGCATAGCATTCTTGCACCTTAAAATACGTTTCAAGGTAAAAGAGGTCTTTATATTCCAAGGTATTAGACGGAATATCTTAAAGCGAAAACGGTTTTTTAACTAATAGGTTAAGTTTTAAACTAAATATCTTGCAGCATTTGTACTGACCAACATTCTGCCGACGTAACATATATCACTACTAATCCATTAACCCACAACACCAACAACACACCACCAAATTGCAAGCAAAATATTTATTTTTAACAAACAAAAATATGTTTTCAAAAACTAGAAAACCCGACGGGTACACGTGAAATAGAAACAAGAGGATCTCAACAGAACAAATTCTAAGGTACACTATGCTTACGGTACGACAATCCATTTTAGATCATGTGACTTTAACATATTTTTGTGAGGGACATACAAATCAATTTATCATTTATCGAATATACACACAGATTTTTGGAGATTACCATTTCTTATATCAGTTTTTAAACACAATGTGATTCAACACAATGTGATTCGTTTTTTAATAGCATACTACGTTACATTAACATGTTAATAAAAACGTTTTCTTTGTATTTCATAAACCAGTCCCACGATCAATGTATGCAAAAAATTAAAATTTTATATATATATATATATATATATATATATATATATATATATATATATATATATAAATTACTTTTTTCCCCAAAACGACTAGCCCAATAAAAGACTACCACAAGACTTTTTTAATAACATCTGAAGCTGCGAGACTGATAAAAAAAATCCGTTGGGCACCAGAAAATTGAAAAAGAAAATTAGTTACTTATATCTACGCAGATATTTGGCTTGAATACAAAAATTAGTATTAGAAATATAAAGTCGACTTTGATGAAAAACACGAGAAATTCAGCTCAGTTGTATACTCAGATATATCCCACCCGGCGGCATCCAGTCCATCAGTATTTTCTGTATTATGAGAATCGTTTTAGGCAAGAACGAAATCGAGGAGCGAGGAGACGAGACGTTTATTATAAATGTAGAGATGAAGTCTATTGTTTTTGCTACGGATAAGTCGACGTTGATGAAAAACACGAGAAATTCAGCTCAGTTGTATACTCAGATATATCCCACCCGGCGACATCCAGTCCATCAGTATTTTCTGTATTATGAGAATCGTTTTAGGCAAGAACGAAATCGAGGGGCAAGGGGACGAGACGTTTATTATAAATGTAGAGACGAAGTCTATCGTTTTTGCTACGGATAAGGTTTACAAAACTCTTTCCTTAAGAAACATTCGTCACGAACTGTAGTCATAAACAAGCAAGGAAAATACTCAAAAAGCATGGATATCGAATATTTAAATACCACTTACACCAACATTTGTATGATGACCACGGCGTTAGATGGGTAGTGTTGGTTGCTCCAACGGAGGCTCCAACATCATACAGCCGACTCAAATTTTATCAATTTCTACTATTTAACGACCAATCAAGATTTACAAATAATGGTATGTTTAACAAATTAATTAAAAGAATTACACATTCTAATGCAAACTTGTCTCGGGAATCCCAAAACGTAAAAATATACAAGAGGTTCCGTTTTATTTCTAAACCCGTGTGACCGGATAGTAAATAATATACACAAACGCTTCTCTTTATATACCATTTACCTAAACCAAATTTAATTTTGATACATTCAATACTCTAGAAATTATGACTTGCCTAATATATTCGTTGACACCCGGCATACAGGAACTTTTTGAGATAAAAGGAAGAGCATATATATTTAAAGTTGTTCCCATACTTAAATAATACAACTATATTAAGGCAAAATATTTTGGGACAAGTAAGATTTCTTAAGAAGAATACATTTTAGTTCTATATCAATAAAATTGAGTATAAAAATGTGTTAATTGTTTTTATTTTCAGACGCAGTAAACTATACGACATTAGGGCCTAGATTAGAACAAAAATTAACGTCAGACAGTTCTAGTATTTTAAAATCAACTATACCTATCTCAACAGCTCGACCTTGTATTTTGGATTGTGGTCCTGGAGGAGGCTGCCATCTTGAATCTGATGGAGAATCATTGAAATGTTTATGTCCTCTAGGGAGAGGAGGAGACCGATGTGAGAAAGGTTAGTTGCAAATTTAGTTAGCATTACATAAAATCAATATTTATTTTAAGTCCTAACACTGGAACCTGTGGTCAACATAGATGAAAATACAAGAGTTCTAACCCCACTACACCACAACTTGTTACGTTCTAGACGCGCGTTTCGCTAACCAAATTAGCATCATCAGCAGATGATAAAAACAGTTTTTATCATCTGCTGATGATGCTAACTTGGTTAGCGAAATGCGCGTCCAGAACGTAACAAGTTGTGGTGTAGTGTGGTTAGAACTCTTGTATTTTGATCAATATTTATTTTATTTTCTGTGGTTAAAAAAACTCAGTATATCAATAAACGTTGGTAGACTGGGATGCAAAATTTGAATAAAATTAAAGCGTATTGTTTTTGAGAGCTAATTTAAGTTTATGTGATTAGAAAAATAATTGCAGTATTTTGCTAAAACACATTCTTTTGAATCTGACGTAATACATTAAATTTACTTCGCAAAAATGCTAACAAGCTTTTATTTTTTTTAAATAAGTAATACCTCCCTAGCAAACGTAGTTTGATAAGGGTATAAATATCCGCCGTTTTTCGGTTTAACTTTCTGAATATTTTCTAAATAAAAAAGGATCTTTAACAAAAACTTTCGCTCCTATTATTAAACAAATTATATAACCAATTTATTTATTACACACTTAAAATTTAGATTAATGCACATTTTATGGATTTATTTTATATGCAACATGCTCTAATACAATAATAATATTTTAAAATGGAGATCACTGAGGTAAAAGAGAAAAATATATTTCTATAGGTTTCTTTTTAAGGCTCTTGGGAAATTATGAGGAAGTCAACTTTAAATTGGTAGTTTGCTTTTAGATGTAGATTAGGCTTTGTAAAATTGTTTTCAAATATATTTCAAGAAGTCTCATTTACCATAACATGTTATCGACTAGTCATTTTTAAATAAAATATAAGTTTCCCTAAATTAGTAAAGAATTAAAGAATGTTCAGAGTTAATTTATATTAAGGTGTGGTGTTAAATAAGTACAGTGTGTTCATTTTATTTAGCAACAATTTCAAATGGACACATATTCTTTATTTTTAAAGTTTTTGTGGTTTTTTAAAAAAAAAATTAACATACATTTTTCGAAAATTATCATAACCTCATTTTTTTTTAATGAAAGGCCCATTCATTTATAGTTCATTTTGAAGATAATTTTTTCTGATTACAGCGATATAAAATATATATACCTTTATTCCAGGCGTTTTTTAGTTATTAATGAAAATCGATCATATTATTGAAAAATAACTCATATGGACTTCATTTAAATATCTTAGTAGGTCGCTAAAATGACATATCAATAATTGTTTCGTTAATAATAGCTATTTTTACGGAGTAAATTCCGGAACGCATTCAGGACATAATCATATACTCACTTCAAAATTACAGAACTAATTTACTGTAGTCATGTTCTTTTAATTTTTGATTTAATTACGGTGCACTTTTTCAGTCAGCTCTATACTAACGGGTATCTCACTACTTCAATCCGTTACTGACTTACTTGTTTACGTAACGGAAAATACTAATACTATCTCCATTTCCTGGTTCAGTACACAAACTTGGGTTGATCATATTTTTTGGGGGTGGAACCAGTAGCTTCTTTAAACAGCCGTAGAAAAGGCATATTCATTTATAGCTAATTTTAAAGCACAATTTTTTAATTACAACCACGTTAAATACATAATCCTTTAGATCAATCGCTTTTCATTTATTAACGAAAACAGATCATATTATTGGAAAAACGCTCACATGAACTTAATTTAAATATCTTGCTATGCCATAGGTTGCTAAGGTGACATTTTATTAACTGTTTTATTTATCAATGTTATTCCAAAATTTGATCACTTGTAATGGTTTTTAAAAATGTTTACTAACGATAAAAGATGTGATATGATTCCTTCACGTTATACTTTTTAACGGCGCGGCGGCTGTTAGAAAGAGTTGCAGCTACTGATTCCATATATATATTATTATTTTTCGTTGCCTTCCCAAGTAAGTTAATAAAGGATTTAGCTAGAGAGATACTAGTTAGTAGGGTCTATTAAGAAAGAGTTAAGAACATAATCTCTTACTAATTTAAAAAGGTTCTGTAGAACAATAATGTCAAACTAGACGAAAATTTCATAAATTGCGTATTGTGGACCAATGAATCATCGTTATCAACGAGCAGGGGATATCACAGGGGTAACACGCATTTTTGGTCAAATCAAAACCCAACAGAGATTGAAGAAATGCAATAGCAAGGAAAATAATCTTTAAGTGTTTGGCCAGGTGTGGTCGGAAATTATGTATTAGGTCCCATAACATATGATGGCTCTTTATCGGGTGAAAGATACCTTAATTTTTTAAGAAACAATATTGACGTTATATTGAAGGATTTATCTCTGGACTTGTATAGAAACGTTATTTGGCAACAAGATGGAGCACCTCCTCATAACGTCAATGTTGAAAGACATTTTCTGAGTGTTCGCTATAATGACTGGATTGGGAAGTTTGGGACAATTTATTGGCCACCGAATAGCCCCGATTTAACTGTGATGAACTTCTAGGGAAACGTAAAAGCTTTAGTTAATAAAACTCCCTGCTATGATATTGCGGAGCTAAGAATAAGAATAGGAAGGGCGGTAAATGAGCTTCGAAACAGCCCTAATATTTTAGAAAAACTCCCTGGGTGTATAAGAAGCGTATAGGAAATTAAAGAAGACGTGTAGAACAATGTAATATAAATAATTAAGATAGTTGTAAGTCGTAAGTTAAATTTTCTATGGAATATATTATTGTCTTAAATACGTTTCTGTTTTATGTCAATAAAATGCTATTTTCATCCTTGCTTTTGTTCTTCATTAGAAATTTTCGAGAAATCGATCCGAGTTGAACAAATTTTCTTCACAGCGCACGATCAGTTTGCGCTATTTTATATGTGCTCCGGATTGGCCCGCGAAAATACCCATTGTTATTGAAACAATAGGTAACGGGATATGACGTCATGTAGGTCGTCAGTCGTCAAAATCCTACAGCTTCATTGGAGAACATTGTCCAACCACGAGCTGCGTGATGTCTCGATCATTCCCTCGAGTTTCATGTCGTTTAAATTGAATTCACAACTTTAATTGTTTATTGCAAATTAAATATTGCGATTTGAGGGCTGACATTTTTTATGTGCTATTTCTATAGATGGACAAAGGACAAATATGTACAAGAAATTAAAAATTTGAACTTTCTCGTTGATATAATGTCACTGAAGCGATCCATGGCCTACTAAGATATATAATTAATTATATATGAGTTATTTTAGAACAACATGATCGATTTTCGTTAATAACTAAGAAACGACTGAAGTAAAGGTATATGTATTTTATATCGTTGTGATCAAAAAAAAAAGAGCTTTAAAATGAGCTATAAATGAATGTGCCTTTCAATTTAAAAAAATTGAGGTTATAATAATATTTTGAAAAATTGATGTTCAATTTTTTTTTCAAAAAAAAACACAATAAACTTCAGGAAAATTGAAAAAAAAATGTTTAATCACATTTCTAACTTTAATAATAAAGAAGATATGGCTGTTTGAAATTGTTGCAAAACAAAATGAACACACTGTACCGAGACAGCTGAATGTGAAATTATACAAATATTTCTTTTTTAATAAAACGTTCCTGTTTTAAATTTTTTTGAAAAAGACATTGTTAATTGTAACAGTGAACAGCGCTCTTCAAATCAACTTTAAAACTAAATAAAATCCAATAAAATAACAATAAGTTCAATATAATTAAGGCAACTTTCAAGGTTACTAGTACTGATATTAATAACTAATTAACATGTTTAATACGTCATCTTAAGATATGCATAAAAATATTTTGAGTTGCTTCCTGAAATTTTATATATAATTTATTAGCAATTAACATTTCTGATTTTTTGTTAGATTTAATAATTAATAACTTTTAAATTGTAACCAACAAAAATATCACAATATCATAATCTTACATATATTATAGCTGTGTTAAAGTCTCCACGAAGCGAAATATTTTTAGGGCTTTTATTTAACTATTATCCGACTTAAAATATGAACGGAAACTCTTAAAAAATTTGTTAATTAACAATAGAACCATTTAATGAAAAATTAGTGAAAACACTTTTTTTCAGCGGTTTTTTATTCCTTTAAGTGACTAGGTTAATATAATATTTAATAATATACTTTTGTTTACTTATTACGGCCAGTTTTGGTGCATCTTAACGGCTTAGCGCTCGCCACGTGGAGCTCTATATTCAACATTAAAATAAAATTATTAATAATAGAGCTAGAGTTCCGGGAGTCGGGATTTTTTATTAAAAATTTCTTCCCCTTTAAAATTTTTTTCTAAACGTCTTAAATCTTATTTAGTGTCCAAATTACTTGCGAGAAACTAAACTTTTTTCAAATCTTAATTTGTTGGTAACTTTTGAAATTGTTTATTTGTAAGTTTGAAACTTTTACACATTTTTATATACGTCATTCAGATCAAATGAGCCCTCACTCATATTTTTACTAGAGGTAGCAAAAATGTATATGTTACAAAGTAAATTACATAATAACAATCCGATATGGGTGGCGGTATCCAACTAAAGCTGCTCTAATATAACCACCCTAGCTAAGTCACCAAAAAAGTAAATTAATAAAAATCTGCATTATTAACACTAATATTAATTTAAATACTTTGTAACAAAAAGATATTAAATATAGATAATTTCAAATATGTAATTATTACTAAAATATTAACTAATAATAATAACTTTTTTTAAGTTTGCTCCTTGTGCACGCAGGGAGGAATGAAGAATTAAAGAAAATTTAAAAAAAGGAAAAAAATTCAAAATATTCTAACACGATTATTTAAAAGCCATTTCTTAAGCCGTACTTTTAAGGCGATAGCACTAGGAGCCAGTCTGACGTCGTTTCGTAGATTATTGTATAGCATGGCAGCAAAGATCGTCGAAACAGTGCTGTGGAATGTCTGGGAACATTGTAGGGTTCACGATGACGTGTGTGTAGAACGTGAATATCAGAGCCTCTGATCAATTTACTAAAAATGTACGTAGGGATGTGACGTTGGCGAATAATAAAAACAAGGAGTCCCAAACGAATCTGAAATCTTTCTTTTACATGATCATGATCGTACTTACGCAAACCATAAATAAATTTAAGACATGCATTCTGCAGCTTTTGCAAATTTTCTCTGTCCCTCTGGACGAGTGCAGGCCAGTATAGTATATCACAATAGGTTAAATGGGATCAAATAATATATAATAATACGCATATATAGCAGTCTGAGCTTACCAAGGGTTTTTTTTGTATTAGAGACGTAACATGAGAAAAAAATCGTAAGTCGGAGTCCAACTCTGTCTCTGCCCCTACCAAAAATTACCATTTGGGACTTAGCCTCGTTAAGTATCAACTCATGAGACATCGAGATTTCGAGTATTTCTTCTAAGTCAGAGTTAATTTTAATGGCAGCATTATCGGCATCTACAGATGGTAACGAAAAGTCTACTTGAGTGTCGTCTTCATACTGGTGGCAATATCTTAGAAATTTGTAAAAATCAGCTGTATATAAAGAAAAAATTAATAGACCCAGGATGCTTGCGCTACACCCTATTAATGACAATAGAATGGGAAAACCTATTATTAACTATAACCTTTTGCCTACGATTATAAAAGATTTAAAGAAGAGTTGCCGAAGCCAAAATATTTTAGCTTAGTTTCAAGTACTTTGTGGTCAATAGTATCAAACGCTTTGCTATAGTCCAACAATATTAAACAGGTACAAAGATTTTTATCGCAAGCACTACAAATATCGTCGGTGACCTTTAATAAAGCGGTCGTTGAGCTATGGTGGCTACGGAAACCAGATTGCGTCAAAGGCACAATATTGTTCAGGTTTGCAAAGGAACTTGTTTGATTTTGGAAAGGGTAGGCAATATACTAATTGGACGATAGTGGGACAAATCAGAAGGATTAGCTTTTTTAGGCACAGGAACCACAATGGCAGATTTCTATTATTTAGGAAAATGACCTTGAAGAAGACATTGGTTAATAATAAATGTAATATGCCGAGTTAGATAAGGAGTGATATAAACAGGCATGTTTAAGTTAATACCAACGCTACCTACAGCATTTGTTTTTATTTTGTAAATAATTTTTTCTATACATTCTTCAGAGACTTGTGCAGACTGAAAATCTCCGTAATTATTAAACCTTTGATCTACATAATGTTTAATAAAGTAATACTGGTTATGACCAACGATTTGTGGTAAGGAGTTAGTAAAACATTTATTAAAATCGTCAGCTAAATCGGTTTCTAAGTTAATGAAATTATTACGTTTGCATGAATTTAGGTTTAAGTATTGTATGGTACGACAAAAGCTATTGGGATCTCTTTTAAATGTATAATGAAGGTAGGCCATTTTTACGGCTCTAACTGCAATATTTACTTGATTTCTAATATGCTTGTAGTCCGGTCATGCGACATTTGATTTAACTTTTTTGTACTTAGAAAAGGCTTTATCCCTAAGTTTCATCATAAGTTTCAAGTTTGAAGTCAGCCATGGAGCCAGTGGTTTTGTAATTTTACTGGTTTTCAAGGGTGCGTGTCGGTTAAAAAGGTGTGTGACATTATTAGAAAAATAAGCTGTAATACTATTAATATCATTTAATGAAAATATATAGTCGCAATTGATAGCTATAGGTTAAAATTATTGAAATCCCTGTAGGTACGAATAAACGATTCTTTGCTTAGTTTTAGAAATATCAATAACAAAACTTACCAGCTTGTGATCTTCCACATTAAGAACCGAGACTTCACGAATAACGTTGCTATTGGAAGATATCAGTATGTCAATGAGTGTACTAGAAGTGTCAGTAATACGTGTTGGCTCGTTGATAAACTGACTTAAACCATATTTCTTAAGTAGATCATTAAATAAAATAAAATTATAGTGAGTAAAAATCAGTGTTTAAATCGCCCCCAAAAACCACGAAATCGTGTTCTGGCAAGATACTTACTATCGCACTTTCCAAATGATCAAGGTACAGATTGAAGTGTGCATTAGGCGGCCTGTACAGGGTGGCCCACATAAGATGACCCACTACCTTATCTCATAATCTGTACGAGATAGGGAAAAAAGTTTTATACAAAAGTTTCTTGGGTTTATCTAAATTTTTTAAATATTGTATTTTTATATATACAGGGTGTGTCATTTTGCGTTGACAGATGTCAACTTTGTTATTTTAAATGGAACACCCTGTATATTATTATGGATTTGAATAGCTCTCTTAGAGACGATTTCAACGATGTATATAAGATGGGTCTACGAGGCACCGTTTCGGAGATATTTACGATCATCTTCAATTTTTGACATACTTTCAACTTGTTGTATCTCTGGTATTTATCAACTTTTTTGTTTCATTTTTGTGCAGGAAAAAACATAATTTTATGCTTTATTGGACGTGTAGGTAAAAATATTAAAATTGAAAAAAAAATGTTACAGTGTTGTCACGTTTTGCGTACCATCAGTTTTCTCAAGATTTTTAAATGCAACCCCCTATATTTTATAACAGATTTAAATAGAGCATCGAAAGACGATTTCAACGATATATTATAACATAGGTTTACAAGTCACGGTTCCCGAGTTTTGGGGATTTTCTTCAGGAATCAATTTTAATATTAAACAATTTTTACTAAACATAACATAAACTATTAAACATGACATAACAAGAACAAAGACAAAAAATAAACATTACTTAAATTAAATTTTCTATATAACCACCTTCCTGTGCTATACATGTTGTATAAATAATGTCTAATTTTTTTATTGCCCTACGAACTGCTCCACTCTCATTGATCAAATGGATCTCTTCCATTATTCTCCCCCTTAAATCGTCTACGTTATTAACTTTATTCTTATACACTTTGTCTTTAATATTTCCCCATAAAAAAAAATCTAGTGGAGTTAAATCGGGACTCCGAGCTGGCCAGGGTATTGACCCAAATCTGCCAATCCACATTGGAAATATTTCATTTAACCATTCAATTACAGGTCTTACGGTATGGTACGTCTTATTGAAATACAAGACCATCTTTAATTTCATCCGGTAATTCATTAATAAGAGGTTGTATTTCATTTTGCAACAAACTGTGGTATCTCTGTCCGTTAAGAGTCCTATCATAAAAAACCGGCCCAATCACTCGGTCCTTTATTATTCCGCACCAAACATATACATTTTCTGATGGCTTTGATTTTATGTTGATTTTGCCTTGACCAGTAGTGGCAGTTCTTTCGGTTAAATATTTCCGCGGTGTTGAAAATTGCTTCGTCAGTGAAAAGAATTTTGTCAAAAACCGGTTGATCAAAGTGGCGGTCCATCATATCCATGCAAAAAGTAGCTCTGTTGTCAAAATCAGCTATGGATAGCTCTTGTACCGGAGTGAATTTGAAAGTATGGTAATCGTTGATATTAAGTGTTCTCTGAATACTTGCTCGGCTAATATGCGGTATGTCCCGTGCGGCATCCCTTTGGGAATTTTCATTGCTTTCCTCAAAATATAAAAGAACATCAAGTTGATTTTCTTCTGTAAGAACTGTCCTAGGCCGGTTTCTTTTATTGTTTATCACAACGTCATTTTCCAGATCTCGTGTAATTCTTACGAAGATTTTCTTACTTGGAATTCTGCTATTTGGATACAGTCTTCTATACTCCCCTAACGCTAGGGCGGGACTCTTATTGTTTCTAATGAAGCACTCATATAAATTTAAGCGTTGTTGAATAGTGTAGTTCGACATAATTATTTCTTAAATTTACTAATTTAATCAAGAAATGCAACCAAGCTGTCAAATTTCATGCAAATAATATTTCGTTTGTTTCCATGGTTTTGAAGCACAGCCTACTTAAAATTGTTGATAGGGTTGTGGAAAGGTTGGTAAATAATTGTGAGAGAAAAAACACGAAGCCAATACTTAGCTTGATGATGTTTATTACTCGACTGACTTTCAGATGCTCTATATAAAAACGAAACAACAAAAATGATTAGTAAGCAAAGACATTTTGCGGCACCATTATCGACACAGTCGCCTTGGCCGTCTGTTTCGGTAATCGCTAATCATAACATTGATAAGGCTTATTTAGTATATGGGAAGGAAACATAAAGAACTATTTTTAAATAGATTCACACTATTTTAACAAAAATACACATTATGTATTTAACTGATTTTTAGAGAGTTTTACGTTTGATCTGGAAAACGGCGTGGTAATAATTATTCAAAGCAATTAGAAAATCTAATTTAGATATTCTTTAGCATATAATATTAATTTTGTTGTCTTCGTTCATGTCATGTCACGTTTAATAGTTTATATTATGTTTTAGTAAAAATTGTTTAATATTAAAATTGATTCCAGAAGAAAATCCCCAAAACTCGGGAACCGTGACTTGTAAACCTATGTTATAATATATCGTTGAAATCGTCTTTCGATGCTCTATTTAAATCTGTTATAAAATATAGGGGGTTGCATTTAAAAATCTTGAGAAAACTGATGGTACGCAAAACGTGACAACACTGTAACATTTTTTTTCAATTTTAATATTTTTACCTACACGTCCAATAAAGCATAAAATTATGTTTTTTCCTGCACAAAAATGAAACAAAAAAGTTGATAAATACCAGAGATACAACAAGTTGAAAGTATGTCAAAAATTGAAGATGATCGTAAATATCTCCGAAACGGTGCCTCGTAGACCCATCTTGTAATACATCGTTGAAATCCTCTCTAAGAGAGCTATTCAAATCCATAATAATATACAGGGTGTTCCATTTAAAATAACAAAGTTGACATCTGTCAACGCAAAATGACACACCCTATATATATAAAAATATAATATTTAAAAAACCTAGATAAACCTAAGAAACTTTTGTATAAAACTTTTTTCCCTATCTCGTACAGATTCTGAGATAAGGTAGTGGGTCATCTTATGTGGGCCACCCTGTACAGTGAACCCATGCAGATTTTGTTACCTCTCAACCTTAAGGAAATCCAGATTTGTTCCAGGGGACTTATTAAACGGGATCCAAGTTTTTCGAGTTATCAATAAGGTTTAATGATGTGAATAATTGTAGCACTACGGGCCGATTTTCTACCAAACAACATTACTTCCGACTTAAAGTAGTTGTTCTTAAAGAACTGTTTAAACTACTTAAAATTGTATCGAGGAAACTATAAACAGGTAACTAAAACAATAAGAGAATTATGATTTATGAATTATGATTACGAAGATTTATGATGTCAGGGTTAAAACTGTATTAAAACGGTGTTTAAAATTGTTCATTAAGAAAACGTGCGTTTATTTTCATTTATGTTTAGACCATGTTTGTTAGAGATATCAAGAAGGTATTTATTAATTTTAAACAGTCGGAGTCAATTTTTATTGGAATAAAGGGCTAAAAAGATTTGGGGGTCTTCGTAGAAATACATTTAAGAGTTCTAAAGGATTTTAAGTAATTGAGACGTATAAACAGCAAAAAAAAGAAAAGCCTAGAAAATCTAAAAGTTCGATGATAAGGGTGTGACTGATGCAACCAAATACTTAAAATAGTCAATTAGACCCAAAATCGTCAGATAGAGCAGTTTCACAGCTATAATTTTTATGAAATTGTTACTAATGTTTTGATAAGATATTATTTTTGTCGACAAACTTCGTTATCTGGTGACAATTTTTTCAAATATTATTATATAGAACAGCTAGAATGCTAATGGATCTCATTTTTTAAGCTCTACTGAAAAATTAAGTCTGAGAATCGGTGGGAATTTTCCCAAACAATTTTTACTTTCCTTGTAATCGTAAAAAAAATTATTAATATAAACTTTTGCAGATCTTTGCCTGTCAGAAATCCCTACACACAAAAAAATATTTTTTTTTATTTCGGTCGGTTTCTCTTTGCGCGGTATAGCCTCAAAACTCCTAATTCCTCTTAACTCCTCCTAAAATTTAATATACCGTAACAAAATAGCGGCTTAATAAAATAATGAAAAAAATCAGTATTACTTAAAAAAAAACTGCTTATTCATTTGACGTCAGATTTAGCAAAGGGAAAATTTTGGCTTATTTTCCATCATCTTAATTTTTCAATAATTTTGTGGATAAGTAGGATGCAAGATTATTTGTTAAATCCTACTTATTCATTGAATTTTACTTTAAATTAGACTATAGGTATCTGAACAAATCAAGGGAAATAACTCTTAATACTTACAAGGCAAATATTTCACCAATATTAATACAAAATCAGTTGTTATGTAAATTAATCTCGACTTATGCTCTTTATTAATTTTCTTAATTAGTTTCGAAATCGTTTTAAAAAGTTCCTTTATTTTGAGAGAAACTGTAAAAATCCTGCATGTAATTGTAGAATTATTCCGAACATGTTGCACGTTAATGGTAGTGTAAATTACCATTTTAGTAAAAAATTAACTCTAAAACATCTCTTGCATATCTAAAATGGTTAAACTTTTAAATCTAGGATTTCCAGTATTAAATGGACTGACAAGTAGTTAATTAATTTCGCAGTAAAAAACTCGGCACATTTAAAAATGACTCTGAGGGTTTATTTTCGCCAATTAAAAGTTCTAGTGTTATGTCACTAACGGGAACGTATTACTTCGGGAAAGCTATTTAATCTTGTTTTCATTTAGAAATTCGCTGGTAGAAATTTGGATACACAAAAATTTTTGTTTTTTGAAATATTCGAATTACAAATATGTCTTAACGACTGTTATAAATTGAATTTCAAGTGCTAGATCTACCCTGATATGTGAACAATTTCTCAGATAGCAACAATAAAGCTATCTTGTGATATTATTAAACTTTTGTTTTCTCTTCTCCAAAATAAATTTGATTCTGAGCTTAAATATATTTGGATGACTGGAAATTAAGGTGCTTAGAATAATGTAGAGGATACATAGCGGATGCAAGAAAGGTTCTACTCTTAAATATTTTTACCTTAAAAATGTTTGGCAGAATCATACTATTTTACTAAATTGGGTTTTTCCTAGCCATCCAGAATGTTTTAAGAAAAAAAGACATTACTTATAAATTTTAAAAAAATGTGACATTTTCGAAAAAAAATCGAGCTTTTATAAACCACCGCAAATATACGCAACACTAATTGATGGGTGCTTCTAATTTATCTAGGCGTTAAAAGGATTTTGTCTATTTGATAAAACTCGTGGAGATCTTTTGAAAATATCTATTAGGCGTGTAGAAAGTATTCTCGCTTAATAATATTTTTTTAGGCACATTCTATATACACTTTTCAGAAGATATTGCCGATTTCTATAGAACAGAAAAAGTTGCAAGAGTAGTTTAATTTCAAAGTAAGACAATATGATCCATTTAATATTATGTATAATTTCAATGTTTCATGTGAATCCTATTTTCTTTAAGGACATGTGAAGATTCGAAACACTCTCCTTTAATTAAATATTTGTATGCAGTTAATAGTGATGCCACGTGGAGAGAAGAGACGAAACTAAAGGTTCATCTCGTCTCATCCCGAATTTGGCTAATCTCGTCCCGTCTCGAGATATACGAGATAAAGGCCTTGCCTCGTCTCGTTCGAAAAATCTCGTCTCGACTTTAAGTATATTAACCTGTCGGGTTAAAGGTTAGAGGTAATATGTTCAATGAAGATTAAGTTTTAGCTATAAACACTTACAGTGTATCAGTGAACCTCGCGTGTTTACAAATTGATATTTTATCACTCATGCCTGGTTGTTAATTCCTTGAAAATGGCTTCTAACCTCTTGTTTGATAAATTTAATTGGTCACAATACGTAATTCACAAAATAATCGTAATTTTTTATTACAACATTCTAACAGACTTTATGTTTGTGTTAGTATTAAAAAAATTGCTATTTTACAAAATATCTGTTTTGATAAAACAATTTTTTCACATTTATTTTTGCTACAAGTTTAGACTCTTCTGGGGCTACCTGTTCTAACAGTGTGGTGTTTGCTATACTAAGAACTGCATTTTTGTGCTAACTAATAAATATTTCAATATTAAAAAAAAATACATTTTTATAAATTGACCCCTGGCCCTTGGCTGATACCAAAGGATATGGTCTAGACTGAAACCACAAAAATAATTTATCTATTTTTGCGTGGAAAATACAATAGAGCTATAAATGGCCCTCTTGCACACTTGCAGACCATAAACGATTATTAGTTGCTTTTTCTTAAATTTTATTGATTTTTTTTATTCACTAGAGAGTTTTGAGAAGAATACGTAGTCAAGTGAATATAGATTTTTGTTTTGAAAGGTTCTTCGATTAAATTATGATTGTTCCTCCTTTCCAGGTTGTTTCAAATAAAGAAAAAATTATAATTTATTTTTTCTACAATCGTTATATACAGTATACAAAATTTCATTCATTTCCATGCATAAATTATATGTTATAAAAAGTGTGACAATACTAACATCATTAAATAAAACGTTATAAGCGGGTCACAATGAACTAAAAATACTATTTAGTTCATCAAAGGGCCATTATTTTATGGATTGCCGCTATTAAAAGGTAGGCTATAAATTTGTAGCGGGAGGTTTTTTAGTTTTATTTCAGAGAGTTAACATAGTTTATATGAAAGTTTATTAAAATTATTAGCTAAATTCATATAAGTTTAAAAACCAATATCCACCAGATTGTATCGTATAAATATCATGTAAATTGCATGTATAATTAGATCGTATTAAATTATTGTTATACTAAATTATACACTTTAACACATAAAATTTTAAATATACGCTTAAAATATGAATTTCAAAAATGAATCTAAAATTTTGCCTATATTGCTAACTTGTTACAACAAAAATGCATTCGTGGACAACAGTATTGAAGAACTAAGAAGTATCCAGCTTATTTTTGAGCCTTATAATTTAATTGCCATGTTTAATGAAATAAAAATTATCGCAAGTCATTACACATTTTTTTGTAAAATAACATGAACATAGAAAAATATTACATGTAATATCCTTTGTCAGAAATGGAAAGACGTATGTAATTATAGCTCTAAGACAAGACTCTTGTCTCGACACCTTCATTCTCGTCTCGCCTCGAGTGTCGAGAATGAATGGTGTAGAGATGAGACGAGATTAGGTCGGAAGGAGCTAAAAATTGTTAAAGAAAAACGTTTAGAGGTATTTCATCTGCGGCTTTTTGACATACTACTTATTAGATATTTGCGTTATTATTCCCCCACAAGTAACTAGAAGAAACACCAATATATAATAAATTATTATAAAAATTATTCTGAAAAAAAAATGTATTTTGCACCCTATGTTTTTAAAGAATGGAGATCTCAGTGGAGAGCAGTTTAGGAGAAAATTTTAGATGGAAAACCAACATTATCTTTGTTGGGTCCTTTTGCAGTTGATAGAATGTCGCTCTATTCTGAAAATCTGTGTATATAATGTTTTGATCGTCATATGGTAATTTACCTGTGAATGATGTACTTTTTTTTCTTCACGTACCGTTGCTCTGGGGTGGTGCTTTTGACGCTCCCTCTGATATGTTAAAAACCGATCTACTTAAGTTCATATTTTTCAAATAATAATTCGCCCATGTTCAGATGTAACTGAGAATGCATTAAGCCACAAAATATTTGAGATTAATAGTAAGTTTCCTAAAACAATTACAAAACATTTAATTTGATTAATCAAATAGGCTTTACAAAGTTTACACTTAAATCAATAGTACAATACCTTTAGTGTTTAGTAGTTTATCATATATGACTTAACTTAATAAGGAGGTTTAAGTTGTTTAATTATAAGTCTAAATTTACAGGCTACAAAAAACCATCTACCCAAATGCTTGTTGGAGGACGTATCACTGTGCTGTGCATTAATTGAAATCACTATGCTGTGCATTCATTGAAAATTCTAATTTTATACAACTTTGGAAATTAAGAACTTAACTTTCGTTTATTAATATTTCAAAAAAAAATCTAAATTAAGACAAACTTATTAAGGGGAAATCAAAACAAAAATCAGTCTTTGGATAAATGGTCAAGATGGATTAAAGTGAAAACCAACCTCTAATATCCGTTACGAAGAAGCAAATTCATTATTTTTATTAATTTCATAACTTATTTCAATAACAAGTGTAAATTATTTTACTATGTGTCAGGCCGTTTAGATTACGGCATGGTAAAAAGTTATATATTATATAATATATCGTGCGTTCCATTTTCTATAATTAAAGATTTGATACATTTTTATCTCAGCATTCCCGTGTGTCAAAAATGATTTGACAAATGTAAAGAGTATTGCTACCTAATATCATAAAACGTATTGATAAGTCTTATAGTTTTAAATATAGCTTTCACATCCCCTCTCCAATGCTACCCGACTTTGCTTCTTGCTCACATTGCCTCTCAGAGCTTCGCTCAGTTTCGACGGTGTTTCCGATGTTAGAGAATCTTTATCAGAAATCGAAATGGCTCTAAACACTATAGAGATAATAAACGAGTATCTATTTGTATGCGTCTCTTTTCTATATCTTTATATATATTTTTATATTGAATTAGATTCACTTTCCATCGTAAACTTGATGATGTTGTTGATTAAGGTAGTCCAGAAATAAGGTAAATGTACACTTCAACGACCACCTAAGCTTTTTCCTCAGAAAAAGGTTAATATTAAGGTTTGTAAGTAAAAACTCAATTTTCTAATATGTTTAGTCTGAAGTTTAAAATGTTTTTAAGACACCGAGAATAAGAAATAACGGAAAAATTAATCTTTTTACTGAAAAAAAAAACAAATATTTTTTTTATCTGAAACTTCTGATATGTACACTTTACCGACCGTTCCTGTGTGATGTTCTTATTACCGACGATTTTGGCTCCTACTACCGACTGCCATTTTTTATGCAGAATATCACTGATACTTACCTTGATTTTTTAGTTCTTTTTATTGAGTTTTTGTAGTTTGTGTTAGTATAATGCAAGAAATTATAATAAATCAATTTTTAAAGAAAAAAAAACAACATAAAAAGGATTTAACATTTCTAAGTTGAATCTAAGTAAAAAAACATAAACGCTTATAACTATGTTCCTTTGGGAACAAACTTGACCCCTCCTAAGTTCTTCAATTTCACGTACACAATAAATGCTTCGGCGGTTAATTAACATTGGTGGATTTATTTTGCGTACAATTTCATTTGAACTGTATCTAAGTATATTATCCTTCTCGTTCCACTTCCAATTCACACCACTCCTTGCCATTGTTTATACAACTGTACCATTCGAACTTAATTCAAAGATCAAACCAGGAAAATATTCTTCTTCTTATATTACAATGACATGCTTTAACTCGCTATCAGTCTCATTTGTCTTATTATTTGTGTCATTATTATTTATCATCTTATTTGGTTTATAATTGTCAGCATTTCTCACTTTTTTCGTTTGTTTCTTTGGTTGTTCTTTTTCTCTTTTTTCTTTTTTTCGCCCTCTGATTTTTCTTATTCTTTCTTTTTTTTCTCAGCATCTATCTTTTTCTGGTGCTCTATATATTCTTCCGATGTAGCAACTGTTAATTTTTTGTGTTGGAAGGTACAAGAGCTTCTGGAGTTTTTAAATTAGTTTCTTCTTTAGTGCTTGGTATAGATATTTTTTCAAGCGCATTAGTTGTCTCTCCAATGCCTTTGTCTTCATGGTTGACATACAGGCATCAAGAATTTCATTGCCAATAAACTTGCATCTAAAAGTAAAGTATAATAAATAAATGAAAACAATTGATATCATATATTTTGGGACATGAGTGACACACAACACTTACTAATTATAAGTACTTACCATTAAGAGTACATTGGTAATCGCTAACAGTATTGTCTAGATAATTCTTTTGGGTTCAGAGACAAATCTTTGTTAGCAAGGTTTGGAGAAACGGTAACTGGAGAATTAGGGGCCGTATAGAAATAATTATCACTTTTTTTACGGGGACTTGGAGCTAGAAAGTAAATGTAATATAAGTAAAGTAAAAATATTACGTTTCTATAAAATATTACTTGATTCAGCAGGATTATGAACCCATACTTTAGCACCCGGTTGTCCAACGGGTTCAATACACAGAATTTCAAATTTGCCGTGATTTTGTGGCGTAGATGCCGTTAGATCAGGATCATCGATTAACTCTTCGTTTTCCAAGTCCATCCACAAATCGAAATCCAGAAGTGGTAAATTATTGGTTAACGTAGTATCGTGCGCAGTAGTAACATCATCATTTGGAACAGTAGCTGATGTGCATTTTTCCTTTACTATTTTCCAAAAATAGAATAAACTTTTATCGTCTATTGGACCACTCCAAATCGATCCGCTGTTTTGACATTCTTTAGGTTTTCTTTGATCCAACTGTGGTTCGATTTGTGATAAAGTAATGGAAGAATCTGATGCACAATCAGTTGAATTCTGTTTTGGCATATTGTTTGTTGCTACTGGAAGAAGTAATTTAGAATTATCAATATTATTTGATTCAAACGGGAACCGCAAGTCCGAAACCCCCGTTAGCTTTTAAAAGAGCTATACATTGATCAAAATTTGGCGAATATTTTCGACCGACCGGTCGATAAAAAAGACAGCCAAAATCTTTGGCGTACGTTTTACCGACCGTTGGTCGGTCATAGGAAACCGATAAGAATTTATGTCCTTTTTACCGACCTTTTTTTAATCGATTTAAATAAAATTTTCAGTTAGACTGGGCAAATATGTTTATTGTATTAGGGTAATATTGCATAATCTGTATTAGAAAACGTTTTCATTATAAGTATTGGCGACAAAATAATCTTAATATTTGCAAATTTATATCGGACACAAATATAACATTCGACGTTTAAACTAAGAATTTTACTGTTTCTATACACTCATAATGAAGACACATAAAAATATTTAAATGGTCGGTAATACCTCTATGAGTTTTAAAACTTATTATTTATATGAAAAAAAATAGTCCTTGTCCATTAATATTCTGTTAATAAATAAAAAATTAAAGAAAAACAAAATGGTGCACTCTCCTGATTCCGACCGACTAGTTGGTAAAAAAGACATTGTATATAATGACTGCTCCTATCACCGATCAATAATGTTTTATTAATTATAACATTATTTGTTATAAAATATAAGATTTTAGTATAGAAAACAAATTAAAACATTATATTTAACGTACTAGTTAATAAATATCGTTTAATACTTACATTAATTTATAGATTCACCTTAAATAATTTTGTACACAAATTAGGAGCACTTGTTAAGAAATCATGGGCGCTTACGCGAAGTATGGCTAATGACTGATGTAATTAACTAATTTTTGGGTGGGTTGCCGCAAACTGGTACAATTTTCGCGGCGGGAAGTTCATATATAAGAATTTTGAATTTGAATGTTTAAACTGGCAACACCTGACTGTCTTAAAGTGAAAAATATGTGATGGTCGGCAAAAAGTACTAGGTCGGTGACAGGTACGTTTACCTTATAAGGAGATTATCCTGTTCATGAGGCCAAACAACAAAACTATCATCTGCATATCTGAACCAGTGTGTTAGTTTTAGTAAAGCGGATTTCAGAGCAATATCCTCAAAAGCTTCCATAAATATATTCGCTACCACAGGTGATAGAGAAGATCCTATAGCTGCCCCCGAAAATTTGTTCATAAAAAGTTCCTTGAAAAATGAAAGTGGATCTAACGGAACGATTCCCTTTCTAGATGTATGTGTTCAAAGGAAGGAAAATAATAAATTAGGACATTCTGTATATAGAAAACTAACGCATACAAATAGATACTTATATGCAAATTCCCACCACAAAAGATATTACGCGTTCAATTAAAAGATATAATAATCCAACGCCGCGGCCGCTAAAAGTGAATAATATGTAGCCACCGTTAGATAGTGTTGTTCTTCCCTAGATACACGGCACTACAGACAATATAGGGTGATTACTTCGGCGGTCCAAAAAAAGTACAAACTTCAAAATACACATAAGAAGACTGGACAATGCTTGCGATCCCCAAAACATATTGTACCTTATCAAACAGAAGGAGTATATAAAATTCCTTGCTCCGGTGGAGAAGTGTGGGAGACTAGACTTAAGGAACACGAACGATCTATTACTAAGAAACAAATTGTTCAATCTGCTGTAGCTGAACACCAACATACCACTGGTCTTATTATAAACGTAAAGGAAACCAAGGTTCTAGCATCGGTTCCAAGATTTTATAAACGAAAAATTAGAGAATTTTTAAACATAGAAAAAATTTTAATAGATATACGGGTTACGGTCTACATCACACATGGAAACCAATCTTAACACATAAAGCCCTCCTGATTCTCTCTGAGCTCATTTAGTGTTTAGATCTCGTGGATCTCGAAGGCGAAGCTTCGGACGATAATTCCAATTTGACATGGTCGAATCCCAAGAACCATGATTTCTTAATTGCTCAAAGCCGTGAAAGCTTCAGTTCTATATTTCCCACTCTTAAATAGATGTTACAACGAAAATAATAGATGACAGGCAGGGTAGTAACTTCGGTACTTAAACTCCAATTTTGTTTCTTTTTTTTTACTACCTGTTTACCGGTGATTAATGTATTATTTTGCCTGCCTTGCCGTTTGGATCATCTAGAAGGGAAATAATAATAACAATAATAATAATAATAATAAGAATAATAATAATATATAGAGTGATTTATTTCGGAAAATATAACAATATTTTGTTATTTAGATATATGAAAAATATATTATCATTTAGGGCAAAAAGCTGCTCTCATACTTAACCTAAAATGGAATACCTAAAAAACCTTGCGTAAATAATTTAAAATCAACCAAGGTATTAAACTAATTTAAACACATAAAATGTAATACAACAAAATAGAACAAAAAACATATACTATTTCTCAAGTAAATCTGAACTAAAATAATCACACTGCACGGAACACTTTATACCATTTTACTTAACAAATCTTCTCTCAGTATATATCCATAACAAACATACCTTTCCTGGGCATAAAAATCAAAAATAAATATTTTAGCTTAATACTTTATAATAATCATACATACAATATGGTTTCTTAGGAATATTTTAGTAGTGTTCCATATGTATATTGTAATTAAAATTTTTAGTTTTAAATGAGTATTTTTTGAAAAAGTCATTGTGAGCTAAATTTATAAATATATAACCTTTATAAATATTAATCTAATATGTTTCCTGATAATAGATTTATCGCTTAAAGTAAGTATAATTATATTCTTTCTTTACCGATTTAATCTATAGTTTTTGTAGTTTAAATCTCAGAAATGCGTTTTCAGCGTTAAAGGTTTTTGTGTTTTGAATGAAATAAAAATAAATTTCCCACTCTCAGCCGTAGGTTGGATAGTTTTATTTAGTTTCCTATTTGGCTGCGGCAATAAATTTTTCACCCAACTCATTACAACTTCCTCGATGCCGACGTAGCTTCCTGAAAAAGAACTTTGTGGTATTGTGCAGCAGGAAAAATAAATTAATCTGAGGAAAAGATAACGTTATTAATAGCGCTTAACTTTTGTTACCGTTAAGTGATTTTTATATTAATTGCAAAACTATTTGACATGCCCCGATTTTAAAACTACCAGAATATTAGATGGATAATAGTTAGGACTTTTATTTTAGTCATATTAACTCGATAATTGTCTGTTATAGAAATGTCAGACAATAAACAGTTTTCGCAAATGAAGTATATTTTTATTAATTACAGACTTGGTTAGTCTTGGGTTGGACTTGCCGCCTAAGTTTCGAGATATTTTTAATACACTTATGTATTTTTATTAAATTGTGTATTGTAAAGCATGTTTTAAGTAACGTAATTTTCTCAAGAGTTGAAATAGTAGTTTACCTAACTAGTGCGGAAAGTGCTGTTTTTCAGCGCGCAATTGAACTTCAATTGCGTGCGAAAAAGTCACTTTACGCATGTGTAAGGTACACTATTTTTTTACAAGGGTGCGGAAAACCCCAAGAGTTAAAAAGAATCGTTTTTTTATATCAGAAACATAATCACAAATTAATTATTATTAACAAAATGAATAGTAAACGTGCAGGTTGTAGCATTTTGTAAATTAATTGCAGAGGCTAGATTTTTTTCCAAAGAACTCGAGGACTTGTCGGTTGGGTTTGTATTTTCCACTTCACTTTTACGAGTACTTATTGTCGCCGAGGTGGTAACTTTTTGGTTGGAAGAGGTCGATTTGGTAGACTGCACTGGTAAAAGTTGGTGACTAGTGGAAGGAATGGCATTGAAGTTTAATACTTTTTTGGATAGATTCTTTTGAAGACTTGTTGAGCTTTCTAAATAACCCTCTGCCATGGTTGAAGATTTCCAACCTCCGAAGCGTTTGATATTTGTTACTCCTTCTCCGGAATCTGCAAGCATTGTCGCGGCTGAACGTCAGAAACTGTGGCCTGCATATAGTTCAGGATTTGGGAGCTTCATATAACCTGCAATATTTGACGCCATTTTTCCAAAGGTGTTTATTGCGATGCAATGTGCAAGCTCTATTCTTGTAGTTTTATTTAGTTTCCTATTTGGCTGCGGCAATAAATTTTTCACCCAACTCATTACAACTTCCTCGATGCCGACGTAGCTTCCTGAAAAAGAACTTTGTGGTATTGTGTAAGGTACACTATTTTTTTACAAGGGTGCGGAAAACCCCAAGAGTTAAAATGAATCGTTTTTTTATATCAGAAACATAATCACAAATTAATTATTATTAACAAAATGAATAGTAAACGTGCAGGTTGTAGCATTTTGTAAATTAATTGCAGAGGCTAGATTTTTTTCCAAAGAACTCGAGAACTTGTAGGTTGGGTTTGTATTTTCCACTTCACTTTTACGAGTACTTATTGTCGCCGAGGGGGTAACTTTTTGGTTGGAAGAGGTCGATTTGGTAGACTGCACTGGTAAAAGTTGGTGACTAGTGGAAGGAATGGCATTGAAGTTTAATACTTTTTTGGATAGATTCTTTTGAAGACTTGTTGAGCTTTCTAAATAACCCTCTGCCATGGTTGAAGATTTCCAACCTCCGAAGCGTTTGATATTTGTTACTCCTTCTCCGGAATCTGCAAGCATTGTCGCGGCTGAACGTCAGAAACTGTGGCCTGCATATAGTTCAGGATTTGGGAGCTTCATATAACCTGCAATATTTGACGCCATTTTTCCAAAGGTGTTTATTGCGATGCATTGTGCATATTCTTGTAGTTTACAAAAAAACGCCTGTGAGGGGTTTCTGGCTTTCTGAAAATCGCGTATTTTTTGACCAATTTTAAATATTCTCCACTTTCAGCTTCATCACATAGTACAAAGCTTCTTGAACGGTAATTTTTTGTGTCTGGAATATTTATTAATAAAATATTTCCTTTGTCTTCAATATGATCTAATGACATTTTTGTGTGTTCTTCTTGGCGACATGCGTCTGTCAAACCAAATATAGTAGCTACTTTAATATAGAGATAAATTTGGTCAGGCGCTTCATTTATAAAATTCGAATTTTCTTCTTTTGAAAAAATATTCGCCTTGTTTGGTCTAAATCCAACATTTTGTTTTTTTAAATAGGCCGTGACTTTGAAAAACTTGTTTAAATCCATGTTTTCATTGAGTTTGATTATACTTTTTAACATTGAGTATCTGGACCAAAGCGTGTTTGGCTTATATGTTTTCGAATGTTCGGCGAAATATGCCAAAAAAAAACGTTTTTTTTTTTTAAAGTTTTGATGCCTTTAGTTTGACACCAGGTTTTAAACAGAATATATTCTTTCTCATACCTATGACGGGATTTTGATAGTAGCAGATTGAACTTTGCAGTTCTAACTACTGACACCAACACTGACTCTGTCAAATCTTCGTCTGAAGAATCCAATCAAAACGTTTTTACTCAGGTTTCACTACGACAAAAATCAGCGGCAGCAAAATTGGTTTTGATTGACAATGAATGACACGCGTATTTTTACTTTGTGTCTATGGTGATTCAAACTGCCAAATAAAAAAAACAGGTGTCTATTATTGCTTAACATTGATTTTATAAGGTATAATACGAGAACCATTAAACAATTTTTTAAAACACGTTTTACATATTTTTTACTATTTTGTTGAAAATTATAGCAGGATTCTAGCGAATTTATGTTCTTAAATCATTTTGCTAACTATCGGCGTATCAATATATTTTTAATTACTTAAAATCAGTACCTTAACTAGTGCGGAAAAGTAGCTGTTTCCAAACTAAAACGAGTGCGGAAAAGTGAAGTTTCCTGCACCCTTGTAGAAAAAATAATTTTCAAACGTATCAAACCTTATACTTTTTCGAAGACTGCATGTACCTGGCGTAAGGTAATACGGGGTATCATTGACACATCTTTAAAATTTAATTTTGTGTCATAAAATTTTAAAATATACACATTTTAAATTTGGGTGGTAAATAGTACATTGCATTTTTTTTATTTTATATAACAATTTCGTTCCTTCAGATTTTTTTTTCATTTTTATAATTATTTTTTAAAAACTTTATAGTGTCAATGTTACCCGCGGACGAACAAACATTGACACTCCATAACAAATCCTTATAAATAACGTTATGCTCCACGGAGGCTCAACTGACTTAGGTATATGTGGCTTCTTAATAAGAAAATATACAGAATTGCAAATTTTCTAGCTATTTATTAAAAATATACAAAGTTACAATATTTTCTCCTTAAAAGTAACAAAATATAAGAAATCATAACTAGCTTTTTAATAAATCAAACTAGATGAATATTGTCCATCAAGACATGTAAAGTTAGTGTTAAATATGTACATTCCACATTGTATACAGGGTTTTGAGAGAATTTTCACCACATCCCTTATACGGTTTAGAGATATTCTAGACTGGTCTTTAACACTTGGATAACCAAAATGGTTTTCCTTTCTTCTCAAAGTGTACAACCAACACTTTTAATTATTTTAAGTTTTCGGTGACTTTACCAACATAGTGATTCTGTCTTGTGGAATCTTTCGAAGGCATGTTTTCATTAGCCTTGAATTTTATCAAAACTCAGTAACTTACTTTAATTTCTCG
The DNA here is from genome assembly GCA_030620095.1 of Kuschelorhynchus macadamiae. Classification (NCBI taxonomy): domain Eukaryota; kingdom Metazoa; phylum Arthropoda; class Insecta; order Coleoptera; family Curculionidae; genus Kuschelorhynchus; species Kuschelorhynchus macadamiae. The sequence continues at coordinate 2,639,310 of JAUTXW010001141.1, read as the reverse complement.
AATATTCTTTTTCTTTTCTGCCTCCTCGGTGTATTCATTCAGCCTGAGAATGTTTCTGAGGGTGTGTCACTTTTAAGCTCTACGCTAACATAACAATCTTCTGAACTACTTTGATAATTACTGTTCTTCCTCTTAATGGCTTTTTGCTTATGTTTTTCTCTAGTTTTGTTTTCCCCTCAAGAACCATTTTTTCTCTAGCATCAGCACTTGTTTTACATTCCGCAAATTTTGGACGTATTCGATTTCTTTTAGTTGATTCTTAAGGTTTTTCTTGCCTCTTTAAAACCGAAGGAATAGCCGTTTTCATACTTTTCGGGGAAAATTAAGGCAATGAGCTTGTTGACTATTTTCAACATAATTGGACGTCAAAGGCCTTCGACTAGATTCAGATGGTCCTGCAGAGAAATTTGATGTAGATGGCTTCAATGTTAATGGTGCGGCAGGAGTATCATTACCCGTATTAGTTTTAGTCCGACTTCCGTCCGATGCACACTCTACGGTTTTATTTAAAAAAAAATCTTTGTTTAAGGGATAAATTCCCGAGCCACTGAATCCTCTAATAGCGTTCTCTCTAGATAAACAGCCCTTTTCAATAGTATTTTTAAAAGAAATGGAAACATAATCTTGTCTACACTTTGACAACCAGATTTATAGTAATATTCCTTAACAATATTTCGCCACGCAATTTTCATCGATTTGAAGACTCCTTCAACTACAGGTTGTATAACGTGTGAAGTATGTGCAAGGAGACAAAAATAACTCTATATTATTTTTACAGGTGCTCTCTATCAGTGATATCGTTAAGAGAGAACTGCACGCAAAAAAAGAAAATCAGCGACAAGGTCCAGTCAAGTTCAAAGTAATATGAAAAGTTTCTACGTATTACAAAAAACTTCCTGCACGTCCCACCTTAAAAAACTGTGATATGTATAAACAATTTAAATTACATTTCGGTTAAAAAAAGACATGAGTACTATTTAACATTTAAAATTTTGCAGTTATGTAGACGAACGATCAAATCAAGGCGGTACAGAGCCATTTTGTGGAAAAAAAATTATATTGGACATCATTTGTGTCAAAAAGTGGTTAAAAAAATCGTCGAAAATGGACTAATCTAAGTCTATTTTATCATTCTAGATTTGATAATGTCATAAAAATTCGAATTTAGCGCCCAACTATACATATTTCCCTATTTAAATTACATTAAAGCTAATAAATATCTCTTACAGCTTTAACATAATATTGCAGCGGCGGAAGGCTTGCAAATGATCCATAATACTGCATGCAGTTCCTCCTTAAGTGAAAGGAATGTCCGTTAAATATAAGCAGCTTTGAAACCTTCAATTTTGAGGTATACTTTACAAAAACGTCTTCAAATCAGTTGGCAAACTGCGCAGCTTCCATTCATCCAGATGGGGAACAATTGTAAGCTGCATCATCTGGATCATTTTGGCACCAAGCAAAATATAAATTTAGTATGTACGTGATTTTTCTTACACTGTCTACAATTTTCTGAACTCCACTATCTGTTTGAAGTCCTGTTTCGTTGCAGTTAAAAAAATTTTGCGGTTTTTGTTTTAACTCCAATCGCTCAATTGTGGTTTCCAACTTGACAAAAAAGTCCTCCATAACTTTTTTTGAGCAGGATTCTGCTAGTTTTTTGGAAGATTTTGAGCTATTCTTCTGTTTAATTCTCCTTTTAACCGTTTTTCGAACCACGATATCCAATAGAAGTAATTATAGACACTTATAGGGCAAAGTGTCGACACGTAGTTTTGAACACGACACAGTTTCACACTACTGTGTCGACACCGCGCCCACGGAAAATGCGGTCGAAATGGTGATCAAAATGTATGCCAGATAGTGCCCAAAATATACCCAAAGATTAGTCCCAAATGTGCCTATTCTTTCACTAAAATGTGTCCACAGTATGACTATGGTCTCAGGTGTGTTTCTAAAGTGGGGCTTCAATATGACCAAATTGTTGCTGATTTGTGTCCAACATAATTTTTCTATTTTTATGTTACGTTTCTAAAATTGAACTTAAATATGCCCAATGTTAGCCCGCCTTTTTCCCAAAATGTTACCCAAATGAGTTTTTACGGTTGCAAAATCGGCACACTTTTATTCAGTTCGTGGCTGAAATTATATGTGTGATTCAATTTTCAACGGACACAATATATCAATTATTATGTTTGTTTCCAATACGCCTCTAAATGAGAAATATGCATATTTAATAGGTAGGTAAATGGGTGATACGCGAGCCTAACTTATCGGCGCACTCAAAATTTCTGATAATAGTTGATAAAATATTTCTAAAAACAATACGCTTCTTAAAAACAATGAATATTTTTTATTATTTAATTTTGAAATATTTAAATATTTCTATTTTAAAAATATTTAAAGAATACAAGGAGCTAATATATTTATTATGATTTCCGACAGCACACTGTGTATGCTTTTGCTTAAAATGAGTCATAAATTTAAATTAAAGATAATTTTATTTCATCAATCAAATTAAGCATTGTGGAATTTTCTTAACAAAACATGGCGCCTTAATGATTGTGCTGAACTGAACACATGTTTCCTATAATAGCCCCTTTTGTTTCTAACAACTGCCTAATTTGACACATAAAACTGTGGGAAACATGTTAGACCCGTGTTTCCGATATTTGACCAAAATTGTACTTAAATGTGTCTGTTTAGCCATATAGGATTTATTTGGTTTTCGTGTGTCTAAAATATGCCCTGTGCGTATCGACGGTTCCAATTTGGGCTCGATTTGAACACATTCCTACTACAAGGATTTTCTGACCTTAAAATTCTCAAATTTCAGTTTTGTTTTTGCCGCCTGCCGCCACCGTTGTAAGCATAAACAATAAACCGTAGATGTTGACACTTAATGGTAACTTTATTGGCTTATATAAACTATCAAAAAGGTAGATTAAACATATTTCTAGGCCATTGTATTAGTAATTACCTATTTCGATTGGTACAATATCTACTTTTGAGGGCGTTTCAAGCAATGTTCTACTATCTCTAGGTTTATAGCTATGTTTCGATTTTTTTAACAGTTTGAGTAGCTCAATTAATGCGCGATGCGTAATTGTATGTGTAAATGCCCATATTTTCAGATTCTCCATAAACGATACTTGTTTTTTGGTTCATTTTCAGTATCACTGTTATCATTACTCCAATCATAATTGTACTCATAAATATTAAAAAATATGTTTTCCGAATTGGAATCCAATAGTAAATTCTTATTGATATTTTGCTGATACGAATTGAATGCTACAGACTCGTTTTCATTCCTTTTCCTCATTTATTAATACTTCTGACACAGTATGATTAGACCCATTTATGTAAAAATTTAATTTATTTTAGGTATTCTCTATTTTCTTTTGTATACAACGGTAGTAAGTTTTGTTGTAAACTTTTCGCATGGTAGTTCTATTATTTTTAGGCATTTCTTTTAAAATTATGGTTAAATTCGCAGAGTCAACTTTATTTAATGGGCATTCTACCTATCTAAGGTAAACTAACACATTTTGGAAACACAATGGAAACTAGGTGTATGAAATGAAACCTAAAATGTGCCCATCCAACACATTTTCGAAACAAACTGAAAATTGTGCGTTTAAAATGTGTCCATTCAACACATTTTAGTAACAATGCGAAACAAAATTTTCGGACAAAATACAGACACAACGTGTTGGAAAAAGGTAGAGACCATGGTGCCTGAATTTTGTTACTGTGTCCAAACTAGCACAATATGGGAACATTCTAGGTATATGGTGTCTAAAAAATTACCAGTTAGGCACAAACTCTTCTTTAACACAATTGAGTTGATATTGTGTCGACACATTTTTTAAAATTAGAGACTGTGTCAAATAGGGCACGGCTCCAAGAACAAGTATCGACACTATTTAGACACAAGAAAACTGTACCCAACTTCGAACACATTTTGCTTCTTGGGATCTCTCCCAGGAATTCCATCTTCGAATAGATTAGGTATGCCTACTCGTCGTAAACAGTCATTTAAATACGGTTTAAGCATCTGATCTAACCCAAAACCCCATTCAGATAATTTTTGATGCACAATATGTTGTTCTTCTTCTTTGGTTAGTACGATGTCCTAAAGCGCCTGATTTGTAGTTTTTAACGTGATTAGGTAGGGTTATTCTATTAGTATTATAAATCTCTGCCTCTCTTTTGACGCTCATCCCATTATTTTCTACACGGGTCACTGCTTTATCTATGGACTCTGGGTAATATTTTTCCCGCCTCGTGTTGGCATTAAGTCTCTTTTTGGGTGCCATAGATAAAACAAAGAAAAGTATTTTAATTAAAATAGTATTCATAAAGCTGGTAACATTGACCTGTGAGGGTTAGATTGACAATGTCAATGTTGTCGTCAAAACCTAATTTGTTTCCCATTTTAACAATAAAATGTATATAGCAAAAAACTATTATAAATCTATGAATCATTGACACCTGCCCTTTCTAAAGAAAAAAACCGTTCGAATAGTCAGTATTTATAAAGTTACCGAATATGCTGAACTATAGCGTTTCGGGAACGGCTAATCTATACACCGTAATGTCTTTACCAGTGCTGCCAATGTGCGGGTAATTACCCGTTTTGCGGGTAATTGGCTCACCTTTGCGGGTAAAAATTTCCGTGCGAGTAAAAGCGGGTACTTCAGGAATCTAAGCCACAAGCAAAAATCCCAGGTTTTAATTTTTTGGAGCCAGATTCTCTTTTCATGTACTCATAGCAACGTCGAAATGCACTGTTGTCGGTTGTACTCATCGACGTAAATCTCTAGACTGTTAGAAGAGGCCACTTTCTGCCTTTGTTACGTATGTTAGTGTCTAATGCCTCTTCCATTTCCATCTCATTCTACAGCCAAAACATGCGCTTGTGCGGCATAGGTAACTAGGTAAGACTCTTAACATTCTAGAAATGTATGCTATTGTTGTAGTTGAATTTCTATTTCGTCATTTGTCGTTCTCGTTCATTCTCCCGATTTCTATTAAACTAAGTTAAAAATATTAATTTGACTCGAAGGCTGATGGTTTCTTTTCTTTATTAATACCTACTATTGTTGAAATACGGTGTAAGTGGTGTAGCATTTCGTGATATAGTGTTTATAAGTCCTATTCATATTTGATTAATTTTATATAATATATTCATCACGTTGTTTATATTATAGTTTGGAGTAGTATTAGTAATCATGGATAAATGGTTAATAAAAGTATTAAGTCCCTAATCATACTTAGGTATTTAGGTACTTATATGGTTTATTTTAATTTTTCATAAGCTATTTGTATTTGCACTATGTATCTACTTTAGCTGCGTAAACAAAATATATTTTTAACTCTATAAAACAATGTTTTTTTTTATTAAAATAAAAGTTTCTTTTAACGTACAATTATTGAGATACACAAAATAGGTTTATCATATTCATGTGCTTTGGTATGGTATCCCATTATCCCAATGAAAATGTTGGCAACGTTGGTGTGGTCCATGCAAATTAACCTTTCGTTCGTCCTATGGGACCTCGAAACGACATCGACCACAATAATTCGTTTGAAATTAGTTTTATTATTGTCAATGAGTTAATAAAATTTTATAATTGCATCAATTCCATACTTTAAATTCTAATTTCATTCGTGTGGGTAAAATTGCGGGTAATTAGAAATTAGGCTGCGGGTAAAAGTGGGTAATTCACAAACACACTCCGTACAATCCGAAATTTGAGATTGGCAGCACTGGTCTTTACAGCTACTGACTGACGTCCGCGTCCGCTTGAATTTTAGCCGCTCGCAGTGCCAAAAGTTGGCGGTGCGAATTTCCTCCCTGTCAGTTTTACCCGATGCTACCTTACACTCAAATTCACTGCCACCTTCCATTTTTACACCAGTAAGTTAACTTTTACGGCTATAAAACCTAAATATCATTTTTAACAGATAGAAGTTAAAAAGTAGGAAACAGACGAATCTCAGTTTTTGCGACGTTTATTTCAGCTAAAATGCCGATGTATGAGTAAAATATGAAGCATTTATACACGGCGGACTGTGGCTGAGCCAATGAGGAAAAAATTTAAACTGTGTGAAAAAAATTTACACAGATGTTAAAAACTGTGTGAAATTAGTTACTGAGAAGTCTTGTTTGGTGTGTGTTCTTTTAAGAATTTTCATAGTGGTCATAGAAAAAATATAGTGCTACAGCTTCTGTGCTATAACCAAAGAGTAAAGTTAATAAGAGGTGACCCGCTTCGAATATTGAACGATTAGAATTAGCATTAACCTATATTTACCTATATTATAGGCAAATTGTTTGTGTCCATTATACTTTTTGTTTATTTTGAATCAATCATCTCGTGTTGCCGGACACCTCTACTAACATTTTCAGTATTTCGTTTCGTTGGGTGCTGGGTCAAGTACTACCTACATCTTTTCCTAATTTCAAATGAACCCATAAGGTAATACTAAGATTCTTTGTAACGCGGATAATTATTGGCATGGAAAAAGCTATTTATGTAAAACATAGAAATCTGTGTCATGTCAGATATCCATAAATTGTATACGTTTAACTACAAATGGCAACTCCGATAGTGTGTCGCCGCGATGTGTTTACAATATTCCACATATTTTGATTGGTTGCGAGTCAATATAAGGTTGAATTTACATATACAATTAGAGGCGTAGATACGAGTTATTTATTCCGATTTGAAATAGGCGGAATTAAAAAAAAATAGTAAAAGAAAGAATAGGCCCTAAAAAAATCTAAATTGTTTTCATTCATATTAAAAATTGATATTGTTATATTGATTATTCTCGAAGGACAACGAGAAATGCAATAAATAACATTTTGTGTGGTATTTGAACTGAACTGTTTTTGATAAATAGGTATATCATATATTAGATAGAAGAAATATACAGAAATGTTGGTGTGCGTACAAAAATATTCACTTATTTGGGTAGTTACAAACTATAGTTTAAAAAAAATATACTTTAATTTGAGATACTTAAGGTAATTTATTGCGAGCGGATGCCTACTTTTTGCTCAGATTCAGCAATGCATATTAAAATGATGAGTTTTTTTTGTATTAGGTACTTTTAATATGACGATAAATTTGAGCTTATTTGATTCCTGCGGTTGCATAAAAGATTCCATACCTCAACTGGATGTTTAGAATACTAAGAGAACATTAAAAATTAAAATTTTGTTAAACCTTGTTTTAATTTTATGCAACCGTCTACGATTTTTATTGGGCCAATAAATGGTGAAATCGGAATAGGATAACGTATATAATTTTTAGACGTTGAAGGGCGTAATATAAAATTGCATAAGAAAATTTAACTTTAATATTTATTATCTTACTAAAATCAGTCAATTTGGATATATTTCGGACTATATTACTAGCCAAATATTATGAAGTTTTTTTTTCATTTTATTTTTTTTTTAAGTACTGAAAACCTATAACCAAACACAGACATGTTTGTTTTAGTATACATTCTCAGCCTTAGTAACATGGTATTCATACAGATATTGGTTATTAAAATAGTATAAATACAATATACAAGATTTTGATAATATTACAAATAAGTGTTCCGCAATAAAAATAACGTAAAATAAAAAAAGCTTTACAAAGTATAATTGAAACATATTGGACAACAGAAAATATTATAATAATGTGAGGTAAACTTAAAACTTTAAAAGTTCAATAATAAATAAATAAATTACAAAAATGTAATATGCTAAATGTATGAAGTAAAATTATTTTTTAAATTGAAAACCTAGTGTTTTATCATGTTTTCAAATTATATTGGGAGATCGTTTCATAACGCATACCAAGTTTCTAAATTACATTTTTGTGGTAACTGGTGTTTTGGAAAGCTATAAAAAAGCTGGAAAGCTTTACTTATTTTGTAAGAACTTAAAGTCAAATTATACATTAAGACGTAAAATAAAAAATATTACAAACTGTTTTACGTTATGCCAAATAATACAAGAATAATAGACTTACTTCATTAACATATTGCCCAAGAAACAATTTAATCTTTAGGAAGGTCTTTAACAAACTGAGAAAACCTTTTCATAAATCTTAAGTTTAAAGAAGGAGGTTTTTACGTCTTAAAGCTAAAAAGGCTTTATCTTAAGAGATCCTTAAGTACATTTTTTAAATAAGTCATAAAGCCAAATACCCTAGAACGCTAGACTTAAGGCATTTATCAAACCATTCTTAAGTATATTTATGCTTTCTTGAATTTACACTTATCCCTTCTATATAAAATATCTCATAAATCCACCATACATTTTAATCTATTTAAGAGTTATTTAGCTGAACTGAATCGTGAATTTTAATATTGCGGCAATAACTTCTATAAACAAAAAAAAAGTGGTAGATACTAAAAGTTTCCTACTAAAGTACGTAAATATTCAATATAATGATTTAATAAAGTATTGTCATGTACGTATTTATGAATATCTACAACTACTGTTATTACTTAAAAGTATTACTAATTACAATATAAATATAGCCATAAATAAAATCTTCTTCCTTAATGGTGAAGGAGTATCAAATGGTATTTCTTCAATATCAATTCAGGTTGATGATGTTAAAAAAATGTGTGGGTAAAATCTCCAACTACCCAATATTTAATACCACAAACTAGTTTAATTTAAGTTTTTGATTTTAAAACCCAGTATGAATTTGGCTACAAGGTAATTTTCTGTAAACGGCCCGTTTATTTTATGTAACTATTCAATAATACATATTACACATTATTATAATTTTAAAATTCTGAAATAACCGTTTATTATATCATTACCTATACTTAATTCATAGTTCTTGAATCTTGAAATAAAGACGTTTCAAAATAGGTACCAGACCTAACTAATATTGGCCTGTTTTGCCTTACTGGTCACACATTTTTGAGCAAATACTGCAAAATATAAGGGTCAAAAAAACTATGCAAAATTTTAACTTTCTATGTCAAATAGTTTCTGCGATAATTTCCTGAGAAACTGATTGATGAAAAAACACGACCAAATTGTAAAACCGTGAAACAATAACGAAAAAATTTAATTTTAATTTATTCACTTAAACAAAACTAATTATTTATAGTATTTAGTATTTACGTTATTTTGGTAATAGGGTGCACAACATGTCTACAGTTAAATATTATTAATCCTAAATAATTCTCAGTATTATGGTTGCCCTGAACGTATTCAAAATATAATTTTAAAATACATACGTTTGGTGGTGAATACTGGCTGACGGGTATATTAATTCATCCCCATCAATGGCAGTTAGAGTCTGAGATGATGCAGTGAATATTCTAGAAGAGCTGCAGCTTAGAATATCTGAATCAGCAGTATGTATTCCAAACATTGGGTTTCAAGCTTCTCTAAAAGTTTCCTCCTAAAAATACATAAATATTCAATATAATTTAATAAAGTATGATTACGTACAATTACTTTCGAGCAACTTGCAAATTTTTATTTTAAGACTTAAATATCTCAAAAACGAATGTTTGCTGTTTACATAACCATAACTGCATATCGAATATTTTATTTCAAAATGTATGTAAAATAAAAAAGTGACACAGAAGTTTGTTTATGGTAAATCATCTGGTAAATTAATAAACTAAACTTCATATCGAGTAAGTTTTACCCAAAAGTTTGAAATTGTTTTATTCGCATGAAAAAACAATACGAACCCAGAGTTTAATTTTTAAAAGCAGTTTTTCTATGCCAAAATTGGGTGCATGAAGTCACATTATTTTATATAAAACAATATACAAATAAAATATTGGATATCTCCCACATATTATGCGTTATCAAAATAATGCAATTGACTAAAAACTAATTAACGTGGTACAGTCTGATTAAAGAAAAATCAAATCCCTTAGAACATAAATGTTTATATAAACTTTTCCTTCGAAACCCGTTAAAACATTTTTAAAAGCCAAAATTTACACCCAACTAATACAAAATAATTTCAGAGCCACAGCCTTATCTGTATCTCATTCTAACTGAATCTTGTAGAACGCGTAACTTAGGATAATAAATTAGATATAATTAGAATCCTAAATTAAATTTTTCGTATTGTGAACTTACGGAAATCAATTGATATGTGTATATTTATAGGGAATGTTGATAAATAAACCTATAATATGCATCTCAATTACAATCAGAATAAGTATTTGAAAAATAAATGAAACGAATTGTTTTATTTATTTGAATACCACTAACCATCTACTAACGAATGTACGCCAATGTTCTGGCACAATCTAGGTTATATTTTGTACTTACGGTGAAACGATCTCGATTTTTCACTTCTAGAAGAGTAAATCCCATACATGTTAAACATTTTGGGCATGTTAATGTTCAGAAAGAAATCGCTCAAGTTTTTACACACTAAATAACATATTGAACAATAACAAATTTGAAACGTTTGAAACACAGCGTCACTCAAAAACAAAGCTATTCAAATCAAATTTAAAGGTCAGATTAAGGTTAAACTTCAGAAATCGGTTGCCGGTTGGATATAAATGATGATAATATTGCTAATGAAAGGCAAAATTAAATTACATTATAATAAAAGACGTTTTGTATTGTTTATAGAAAAAATATATTTAACTTTTAAAAATGAACATACGTAATGTTTATTTATACCATGTCAAAATTTAAAGCATAATTCGGTTTAAAACAAATTAAATATGTTTGAATCCTACATTTATCGTATAATCTGGCAAACCAGTGGGGAAGTTTCCCTTCACCCCTCATGTTTACTTTGATTATTATGGACACAAACAAATGTGTTTATTGCTAATTCTAGTCGTTCAATATTCGACGGTGACCCCGCAAAACATCAAACTATGTATGCCTTGGCTCTAGTTACCTTGAACCTTTAACTGTGATTTGCATTATTGTCGGTTGTTGCACCATTAATACTCCTAATTTATTGTATTTTACTAGTAAAAATAACACAATTTTAATGTTTAAGAGATTAAATTTTCAAAAAACTATCTACATTAGAAACTACTTTGCAATACAAAGATTTGTACACACATAAATATTTCGTCGATAAATAAAGAAACGCTGTTTGAAATAATAAAAAATCAAATAATACTTATCAAACACAGTAATAATGTAGACAATCATCAAGTATCAACAAATCTGGTTATTTTTATGTTTTCGACTAAACCGCTGGCCATATTAATAAAATAATTAACAGCTTATAAAAATATTAGATTCCATATTCAATCTCAAAACGTAAAAATAAAAGTGTGTACCTCAAAACATCTTGAAGTGGACATCAATTGAGCCGCTGAAAGACCAGAATGGTCTAAGTCACAAAATCGAGTTTTTCCAGTTAACTATGAGAAATTCATAACAATAAAGAAATGTACTTTCTAGCAAGATCTGAACGGTTTATGTTCATTAGTTCGACCACAGATGTCGCTTGCTGTTCTGCCTTTAAATGACTTGCGCTCAATGTTGAAAGGCAGACTGGTACAAGTGTGACTTAGACCAATCTGGCTTTAAATGCGCGTGCATGTTTGTTTTGTTTGTGCTACTAAAAAGCCTTTAAAATGAGTTTAAATGAGCATTTAAATGAACCGTTCAATGCTAGTGAGTGCGAATTCGATCCAGATGATGCGATTACTCTTCTTCAGGTAAAAAATCGTCGATGATTACAAAGAAATATAACCTTAAATTAATTTTAGGCGAAAATTAAGAATTTAACAAGCCTTTCACTGTCAGAGTCTATCAAATGAGACAGATAAAGAAAATTGGGGTATACAAGGAGATTCATTCAAGGAAGTTCATAGAGATGAGGAACCGCAATCTGCTAAAAGCCAGAAACGTGTAGGAAGAAAGCGTTTCAGAGAACCAGAAAAACATATTAAATCAGTACGAAAACGAAGAAGGAATACAGGACAGAAGTATACCAGTACCTCTGGTAAAAAGGTACTGGCAAAAATATTTTCAAATAAAAACTGCAATTGCAAAAAAAATGTTTTGATAAAATATCTGAATTAGAAAGAAAAACATTTTTTGAGAAATTTTGGATGATGGGGAATTTTACTACATAGAATGCATTTATATGTGGTTTGGTTAAGCAGAATGAAATTAAAAGAACCCGGATGCAGGATGGATCCAAAGGAAATAAAACAGTTTCAAATTCTTATTATGTGTATATTGGAAACATCTCCCATAATATCTGTAAACAATCCTTTTTACATACCCTTCAAATATCCAGTGGCAGACTAGAAAGAGCCCTTAAAACGTCACGAACTTCCTCTTCGGGTGAAGATTTACGTGGTGAGCATGAGCCAAAAAATAAGACAGAAGAAGTAAAAGTATTGGATATACACAGCCATATAAATAGTTTTCCGGCATACGAATCTCACTATACATTCAGTCATAACCCCAACAGAAAATATCTTGATTCCAGCTTTAAGATAAGATTAATGTACAGCCTTTACAAAAAAAAATGTGAAATTGAGGAGAGCGTTTCGGTATCAGAAGCAATGTATAGACGTAATTTTCCATCGAGACTTAACTTGCACTTTCACGTTCCGTCAAAAGACACGTGTGTTAAATGCCATTTATTTAAGGCCCAGATTTCATGCGCCACCGATGAGCAACAAAAAAATAATTTGCAAACCCAACATAAGTTGCACTTACTACAAGCTGAAGATGCAAGAAAATGTATGGCGAAAGACAAAGCATTGGCAATATTGGACCTGGGTAAAGTTTATAGTTTCACTTTTGATCTAGAAAAGGTATTACCGTATCCAACATTAACTTGCTCCATAGCTTATTACAAAAGAAACATGTATGTCTACAACTTAGGCATACACGAATTAGCTGAAAAAGAGAGGTCTTTTATGTATGAATGGGATGAGATTACAGCATCTCGCGGTGCCCAAGAAATAGGATCATGTATTCGCAAACACATTTTGTCTAATGCACAAAATGCAAATCACATAATAGATTACAGTGATGCTTGTGGGGGATAAAATCGGAATTTTAAGCAATGCCTTTTTTGGCTCAATCTTCAGCAAGATACGGATACAGACGTAATAGACCATAAGTTTATGGATTCTGGTCTTTCCTTTTTACCAAATGACCGCGATTTTGGACAAATCGAACAGTACGCTAAAGACAGAGTCAAATACGTGCCCGATGACTGGTAAATATAATGGAAAGAAGTGACTTTTATTCTACAAAATTATGAGAAGAATCTGTCAACCCGCGGAAGAAGAACGAAAATGACAATCCTGTATCTTGGTTGGATATAAGGTGGTTACATTTTGAGAAAAATGAGCCCTATAAGATTTTCTACAAAAATATATTGAATGAGGATTACCCTTTTGAAGCTATTAATATAACTCCATGTCGAAAAGGTGCTCCCAAATTCATGAACAATATTGAATTGTCATTACTTTATGATGATTTTCTACCGGTCAGTGACATAAAGAAGAAAGCCATGAAAGACCTCTTCCAGTTTATTCCTCCGTTTCATCAAGAATATTTTAATCGCATTATGGGAAATGAAAATGTAGAAGACACTGGTCCGCTCAAAGTTGAAGATTATTAGTTTCTGCTTTTGTTTTTTATTTTATGAGTGTTTAATCAGTTTTATAAATAAATGATGATTCTGACCTCAAAGTGTAATAATTTATTACCGATCATTTTTTTATAGTAATATTGTTGAAAGGCAGAGTGGTCTAAGTCACAAAATTTCCAATAAATCAACCAAAATAATTAAAAAAATATTCAATTTCAGTTTTAAAGCTTATATTAGCTCTGTCCTAAGACACATGTCGTATAAACATAATAATTTTTAAATTCAGGATTTTTTAATGACGCTTTAACTTTGAGGCAGTTTTTCTCAAAAGGTGTATGCTGTGACTTGTACCATTATGGTTTTTAGCGGCTCTTAACTAAACAAGCATATTTTGTTAACATTATATCTAAATTCTATTCAAATATTTGTGAATTTTAATAGATGCCAACCTAATATATTAAAATTTCCGAATACTCTGTATATGCAAAATTATCAGTTCTGAAATCAGAAAAAGTAATTATATTATATAGTTAGATACTCTATATAATTTTCTAACGGTTGTTTAACATTTTACTGGGTTGGCTATACCATAACATTGCAAACCGGCGGAACGAGTTTGAATTCCTAGATTATGTTGATAATCTGTGGCTAATCTACTATAAAAGATTCAAGAAATATTAAGAATTATGTTAAATCAGAATAATATAAATAAACTAACTATAAATGTAAATCATTATGTAGATAATGGGTTTAAAAAAATTATAATTATTCTAATAGATTTTTTAAACCTGAAACTCTAGGCATTAAGACATTTCTCAAATGACTAGCACTTTATTATGTAAGTTCGTCACTTGGTAAGCAAAGACATATATCCTAGTTAAATTTTTCGGCGGAGTTAAAGTAAATGTATGCCTCATTTCAAAGTTATATGCACTATACTTTGCTATATAAATAACTAGGTCATCTATTATAAATTATCTTATTACATAAAACTAAATTATAACACCCGTCTCTTATTCATTCTCAATCAGCCAAGTTCTTGCCATTTTGCACTCACACTTCTTTCACGACTCAGAATACTACTAATTAGATGTATATTATCGTTAATTTACTTGAATAAAATAGGTATTTAAATTAAGTTCATAGAATTAATGTTATCTTAAAATTCCGCAGAATAAGTAAAAAATTAAATTTAAAATATTCTGGAGGGAAATAAAGTATTTATTTATTTACACTACACTAAAAAAAATTAATTTTAACTTCATAAAAAACAAATCAATAGAAAAAATCTTACTAATATTCTGGAATTAAAATATTCTATTCTGGTTTAGAAAACAATCGAATCTACCATTTCGCTAATGGTGGCATTATCTTCCTGTATCGGTTCAGTATTTGCTTTTGAAATTGTTAAAACAAAACTTTCCAGTGAGTCTCGAATTTCCACCTCAGCTAAACTTTGACCATATTTTAGAATTGTAATAATTTGCCTCTAAGGAAATTTTAGAGAATTAATTTTAGGAAAACTTTTCGAAGAATATTGTTTTTCTTAAAGTTTTAATTAATTTACTAGAAATAAAAGAAATTGAAATTGTGCAGATATTATTTGGCCATTGTCTTCTTTTCTCGAATATTTTAATTTCGAGTGGTTATATTTTCTTTAGTCATTTAATAATACATATATACTGTCTTTTTGAAAATTTATATTGACCACTTTGTTCCACTACATTGGATTTCTACCATATTTTACCATTTTCTACCTATGCCACACTTGACTTTTGGGCATAGTTTAAAATAAACTGAATAAATACTTTTTACATTGACACACTGTGACACACCGTCATTGTGTTCCGTTATCTTAGATTTGTACTAGTTTATCCCTATAACAAATTTAATGTTTCTGCAAAATTCAAAGTCAGTTGAATAAGAAGTATTTTTTAAGTTGATTATTTAAACATTTTATTTGGCTGCCATTTTGTTTCGCCATCTGAAATTCGTACCACAATCTTACCAGTTTAATGCTGGCATAAAATTTGAAATTAATCTAGTAAGTAGTTTTGTCAGACTGATTCTTGAAATATTTTATTAGGCCCCATTTTGTTTTGCTATTTATTTAAATACACTGTACAACAGGTTACATAACAAGTTTACTTACCCAATTATAGTGCAGGGGTTTAAGATAAATGATGGGCGTGTATAAAGGATAAAAATGTAGAGTAATTTAAATAAAGCAAAAGTACATTGCCCTTATACTAGAATCTTATTCGCTAATCCTATAATTAAACTAAACAGTAATTACTTGCTAAGAAATCCACTGGTGAAAAAAGTGTCTTTTAAGGGTTACTAGAGGGCTGTTAAAAATGTCATATGAGGCTATTAATTTGTTGTAAATGTCACAGCATCTGTTTATAGGGGAGTATTTGTAAATGTTGGTGCTGGCAGGGGGTAGATAAAACGTGTCTCGAGTGAAAGGATGGAATTCTGAAGTTTAATTTTGAGAGTAAGTAGTCGCAATTAATATTGTAGGATATTATTTTAGAAAGCAAAATTTGTAAATGAGATTCTTGTCCTACTTGCAAAGGAGTGAGTGAGAACCGTTGCAGCAATTGGTCATGTGGGAAACCCCTGGCAGGATAGACTCCATCCGATTTATACCAAAGCATCTTGGCGAATCTACGCTGGACAGACTCAAGGTTGTCTATGAGCTCGTAAGTGACGTACAATTCCTTCTGAAACAGGATAGGCAAGAATAAATTAAAATGTTCTTACAATTTATTACCCCTTAAAAGTGCTTCTGTCTTGCATCAGTATGTCCATAAACAGTTTAAAGTTAATTTATAGTAACTGAAAACAGCCCTCAAAAGACTAACACAAAAAAAATTCATTAGTTCATTGTAAAAAAATCGGTTTAATAATGCGGCGATTTTTTGTAAATCATGTAACACTAATAGCTAAATTCCTTAAATGTGTTTCACAAAGAAGTCCGACTTATTGTTAAACAAGAAAACAATGGTTCTGGAGAGGTATTACTGACTGTAATTTTACTGTTATTAAATCTGCTAACTTTAATAATTAAGGATTAGAATAATTTGACAGCGAGTTCCTAGATTTCTATAAGCAGCTTGTCAAATCCGAAAGCTCGGTTAAATATTTTAAAGATCAATTAAGTTTTGTGCAAACGGCTGTTTAAGACGAAAAATTTAAACAATAAAGTTAATGTTTCAGTCTGTCAACTACACGTTTTTCAGGACATTTTTATTATTTGTCTAAGCCCCTAACAGGGCGAGAAAAAATACTAAACTGATCAATTATTGCTATAATAACCCATATTGTGACTATGCAGCATTATTCTATACCTACGATTCTTTTAATATCTTGGTTGCACTCATATAGAAGCACAGCTTTTGATGATTCCCATAAGGTTATATATATATATATATATATATATATATATATATACATATGTATATATATATATATATATATATATATATATACATATGTATATATATATATGTATATATATATATATATATATATATATATATATATATATATGTCTTTTATGTATTACTGTTTAACTAATCACTTGTATACTTCTCTATCATTATTGGTATCGTGTTATCTACACGCAAGTGTTATTTATTTACTTAAGACTATGTTAGTAAAAATGTTGTTACCTAGTTAACAACTCGAAACACGAGAAATTATTTTTAAAAAAATCAATTTTATTTCATAAGCGTACAAAGAGAACTATATTTATAATTTATAAGTTCAGTAATGCTTATGTTGCATGAGAACGAAAAGATAAAAGTCTAAGAATTGCAAGTGCATAAATGCAGAATTGCATTTCTCACGGGAACGTAACTCCTCCCCTCTTAGTTGAAAGCACGTTCTTAAAGACGTGTTTTCAAAAATTTCCAAAAAGGTTTAAAGATTATTAATATTTTAGAAAATTCTATTATTTTCTTCAATATCTAAAGTATTAGAGTTTGCATTTAATTGTTTTTTCTTAGACTTTTTTACAAGTTTTTTGTATATGAAAAATATAAAAATTATTGAAATGAATATGTAAAGTAAAATTGTCCAAAAACTGGTCTTCTTTACATAAATCGTTGTGGTCATTTCTTCTAGGGCCTTCTTTTGGTTTTCCAATTTGGCTTCGATTTCTTTAGTAGTTTTTAGGTTTACGTAGTTTAAGTCCATACTAGGAGGGTTGTAGAATGAATCTCGGTTTTCCTTAATTAGACTTAAATTAAGGGTAGGTAGATTAATTCCATTAAATGTTAATTGACTTGATTTATATGTTTCAAGCGTAATTGACTTTATCCGTACTTTACATCCTGGGGATGACTCAAGAAGATAGGAACCATATAAGGGTATGTTATCTTCGGATTTTTGACAATTTATGACGGCGATTACTTGTATTGGTACTGTTATCAGCCATTTGTCGTCGATTATTTTTGTTGTCTGGATCTCGTGCATTTGAGTTTCGAATGGGTGGCAAAACGTAATATTTGTGTGATGTTTGATAAGTTGAACAGCACAGGAGGGGCTGTCTTCGACAAACGTGGTGTGGGCTTCTTTACACAAATATTTTTGTGGTTGGATTTCGTGACATCTTTGGTCCATATGGGCATATTTTGTATTGCCTAATGCTAGGTAGGGTTTATAAGGAATATTTACAAGAAATGATCGATTATTGGGAATTGGTAAAGGGAATAACTTAAAATATTGATATATCTCCGATTCCACAAGAGGAAGTTCAAATATAAATACATTATTAAAGTTTTTTAAGAAACTTTTAATTTCTATAATTTTTTCGAAATTAAGTATATTTTTATAAGTTACTTCTAAAGGGAGTTTATCTGAGCCTAGATGATCGTGTAAGTTCTTTATTTCTATAAATAGTTCATTTGGTTCTATTATTGAATTATAAAGTACATTAATTTTTGCAAAAGTGATACCTATTTCAATCTTATTCAGAATATCGTAGATTGATTGATAAATTGTTGTTATTTGATTGATTATTGTATATATTAAATAAAATTCGTGATTACTTATTTGTTCCATTTGAACTTTATTAATTATTTTTTCTATTTGTAAAATGCGTGACTTTAGTACCATTTGGTTATGTGTGATATTAGATATAATTGTTTTAAATTTATTAATAGTGGATTCTAAAAGTGTAACTTGATTGATAGCGTCAATTTTCAATTTATTTTGATTTTCTTGTAATTTCGTGATTTTGGCATCAATTTGCTCTGCGTCATTTTGATCTAAGTTTCCAGTTATACTTTTTATGAATGAACCTAAGGGGTTAAAAAGACCTCTTTTACTACGATAATTTTCTTGATTTGGGACAATTTGTTCTAATAGAGTTTCTATTCTTTTTTCAAGTGTACATAATGTATTAAAAGAATTAAAATATTCCTTATGGTATTCGCTGTTATTTTGAATGTTTATGTATATTGATTTTGCTTGTTTTTGAATATTTTGAAATTGGTTAATTAAAGGGGTTAGGTTAATATTTTGAACGAATGTCCAGTGATTGGATTTAAGTTTAGCGGTTCCCATTTTGAATGGTAGTATTCCTGGATGTTTATTTAAATCATGGAATTTTACGTAGCCGCCGACGATGGTCCAGCATCTGGAACAAGGGGTATTATTTTAGTTTCGTTAACATGTATAATTTCTTTGTATTTATTTTTGGGGTTTTCTATTTGTATTTTATTATTTTCTAATATAGCCGTTAGTATGAATGGGCCTAAATATCTCTTTTTTATTTTTCCAGATCGATTATCTGATTTTTTATAAATTTGTGAGCCTATTATTAAATTGATCGGGGTTTTATCCTTGTTTGCCCTATCTATAATTTTTTGTTTTAGTTCTCGTGATTCCTTTGTAATTTTGTCGTACAAAATTTGTGTGTTATTTTTATGATTATTGACATACTCGGTATATACATGAGCGGGTATTAAATCCATAGGATCTCTAGAGTCTGTGTGTCCGAAGACAAGTTCGTATGGGGTAAAATTCGTACTAGAATGGATCGTGTTATTATAGGCAATAATTGCGTACGGCATAAGTTTGGTAACTTCTGCATTGGGGTCCGATTCTCGAAGTAATCGAATGTGTTCGATTAATGTGGAATGTAGCCTTTCAACAGGGGAGTTTGATTCATGGTGGTAGGGGGTAGTGAAGTGTATTTTAATATTATGTGTATTTAATAAGCCTTTAACGACTTCGTTCTGAAATTCAGATCCGTTGTCTGAAACTATTTGTTTTGGAATACGTAAAAAGGAAAAGAAATTAATTAACTGTTCACAGCACGACACTGCATTTCCAGTATAAGGCAAGGCTTGTGCGTATTTGGAGAATTTATCTATAATAGTTAGGAATTTTTGTTTACCTATGATGAAAGTGTCGATATGAACAATTTCGAAAGGTTTGCTTGGCGTTTCGGTTAATATCAAAGGTTGATCTGGTGGTTTTCGATTATATTTTGATCGTTGACAGATTTCACAATTATTGATGTATTTTGTTACATCTGCCTTAAGTGATTTCCAATAATAATTTGCTTTTAAAAATTTGCAAGTTTCTTCGATTCCTCTATGATTTGTTTTGCCTTCATGACGATATTTAATTAGTAATTCTCGTTCGTCAGGTTGAGCATTATTTATTAATTTTGAACATTCTATAAGTTTTAAATTTTTAAAATGGTTATTCATTGTTTGTTGAAAATAGGTTCTTAGTTCTTTGGAAAAGAAATAAACATATGTTGTTTTATTTGTTAAATATTCTTTCAAAAAGTTAGTAATTACTATAATATTAGTGGGTAATGTTGCGTGAATAATTTGATGTCCTTCGAAATTTTCACGTTTGGTTTTAACATATTTGTCATAAGGTGCTTTTTTTATAATAAGTTGATGAGCTTTATTATTAATAATTTCATCTAATATAGTCATATTGGAATGATTTTCGTTAGCATTTGTACTATGTATTGTTTCCGTTACGGGTGGTTTTATTGGAATATTAGAATGGGTTAGTTGTGTTATAGGTGGAGTTATTAGAATGTCAGAAATAATATTAATTTTGGGTGTTGTTTCAGGTTCGTGTTCTAGTCTTTCTATTGTTTGTGACACTACTTCAGAGTCAAGGATATCTGGGTTGAATTGGTCGTTTAGGAATTGCGTTACGTCGGTGTCTATATCGCCTGGGTAATTTATTAATGATTCGGATTCGATTGCGTTTAATTGAATTCGGCTAAGGGCGTCAGCGTTAGTGTTTTGTTTCCCTTTTTTGTAGATTATTTCATAATCATACTCTTCAAGTTTTAGCCTCCAACGTACTAATTTCGAATTTGGTTCTTTGAGGTTAAATAACCATACTAATGGGCGATGGTCAGTATATATTTTAAATTTTTTGCCATAAAGGTAAGGTCTAAAGTATTTACATGCCCAAACGATTCCTAAAAGTTCTTTTTCAATCGTTGAGTATTTTTGTTCTGTTTCATTTAGAGTGCGCGACGCGAATGCTACAGGGTTGTCATTTGGCGGGTTGCCTTGAGAGAGAACAGCGCCTAGGGCTACATTTGAGGCATCTGTCGTAAGGACAAAGGGTTTTTCAAAATCAGGATATTTTAGTATTGGAGCATTAATAAGCAATTCTTTTAAATGGTTAAAGGATTGAATAAAGGCTGGTGAGTGTTCAACTTTCGCTCCTTTTTTGAGACATAATGTAAGGAGTTTTGTGATTTTTGCGAAGTCTTTGATGAATCTACGATAATATCCGGCTAGTCCTAAAAATGACTTAATGTCTTTTTGGGTTTTTGGTATGGGGAAATTTTTAACTGCGGTGACTTTATCAGGATTAGGTTTTACACCTTCGCTTGTAATTTTGTGACCTAAATAAGCAATTTCTTTGTGTAAAAATTCTGATTTGTCTAGCTGCACTTTTAAATTGGATTCTCTAAGTCTATCAAAAACGGATTTTAATCTATCGATGTGCTCTTGAAGTGACGTAGAGAAAATTATTATGTCATCAAGATATACAGAACAGATTTCATTTTGAAGTCCCCGAAGGACGTTGTTCATGACTCGCTGAAATGTAGAGGGCGCATTTTTTAAGCCAAAAGGCATGCGTCTAAATTCATAATGACCTGTATCGGTTGAGAAGGCTGTTTTAGGGATATCATTCGGTTCCATTTCTATTTGATGAAAACCGGTTGCTAGATCCAATGTGCTGAAATATTGAGATTTTCCAAGTTTATCGAGAATATCCGATATATTTGGTAAAGGAAATTTATCATCAATACTGCGTTCATTGATTTTACGGAAATCGCAAACGATACGCCATTTACGTTTACCGGACGCGTCCATCTTTTTTGGGACAATCCAAATTGGACTACTCCACGGTGACGTTGAGTTTTGAATGATACCGTTCTCTAACATTTTGTTAATTTGGGTTTTAACCTCTTTTTTATGAATTTCGGGATATCGATAAGTTTTTGTATATATAGGTGTGTCATCGGTTAGGTTTATTTTATGTTTAATTTGATTAGTAAATGTAAGTGGGATGCCCTCACAATAAAATATGTCACGATATTCGTAACACAAGTTTCGAATAGCTCTGTATTCTTCCTGATTACAATGTGACAGTCTTAAATTTTTTAAGTTTTGTTTTTGTGTATTATCCATATATTCATTTATTTCTGTATCGGTTTCCATTTTTTCTATGAAGTTGTTTTCTACTTCATTTATGGTTTCGATATCTATGGGATTAAATATTTTTATTTTAACTGGGTTTTCGCGACTATTCGTAATTATAGTTGTTGCGTAGGAGTCAATGACTTGTACTAAAGCTTCTGGCATCTCTGCGCAACCAAAATCTGTATATTTTAAAATACCTAAACCATTCGATTGATTTACAGGCAGTTTGATTCTTTGACATGTACGTGGGGGAATTATTATTTCGATAGTTTCAAAATTATGTAAATTTGATATATTATTTTGATAATATAAAGGCAATGTTACAAATTGAGTATCTAAAGAACAATGTTTTAAATTTATATTAGCTCCAATATGTGTTAGAAAATCAATTCCTAAAAGTCCGTCAAATTTAGGTGAAAAATCAAAAAGATAAAACTTATGATTACCTGTATGATTAAAACAAGGAAATATTGGTATATTAATTACTTCATTGTGAATGGACGTAGCGTGGGCTGTCCTTACTGAGAAAGGTTCCGAAAAAATGAAATTTGAATAAATTTTGTATGCTAAATTAGGCTTTATAAAACTTTTGCCACTACCTGTATCAATTAAAAATTTTGCTTTGATTTCGGGTATGAAAATTACTGGTAAATCTGAATTTGTATAATTATTTAAAAGTATTATGTTTGGTTGTTGGAAATTTGGTTCTCCTGAAAATTTTCTTCATTAAAATCAATTAGATTTTCATAAGGGTTATTTTCTAGACAAGAAAATTCGGTATTGGAGTCATTATACGAATATTGCGAATTATCGGTGTATTCCGGGTAATAATATTGAAATTCAGCATTGCTAGTTTGAAAATTTTCATTTTGATCATTATCGGCATTTATCGATTCGACTGATTGATTATATAGTTCTTCTACAACAATATTACGTTGTGAAGAATGTGGTTGTTGGTTTCTTCTAAGGGTTGTGTTCCCTGAAGAAGTATCCATCGGCTCAGGCTTTTGTTGGCGTGATATTCCAGAAGAAGTTGGGCGTTGATTTTGGGGGTTAAAAGATGGTCTTGGGGTAAAAGTGTTTCTTTGCATAAAATTTTGATTTGGGAAATTCGATTGTCTAAAATTATTTGCGGGTTGCCTAAATTGTCCAAAGCCCATAAATTGATTATTTCCATTATTAAAATTTGGGATTGGTTGTTTATAAGAAGGCATAAAATTTGAAAATTGCTGAACGGGGTAATTCGAAAATATTGGTCTCACATTAGCAGGATAATGTGCTTGTGTATGCAAATTTATTTTTGGTTTTTGTGAATTAAAATTTGGGTTTTTTGGTAATATGTTACTACGGTTCTTATAATACATAAAATTTTCTTCTTCCAAGGCACAGCTCATTGCCTCTTCTAAAGTAACTGGATTTTTTAATCTAACCACAAGTTGCATATGATAGTTTAGACCGTTTATGAAGGTTTTTAATACTAAATTTCCATATTCATTAATTTTTAAAAGTTTTAGAGCTTGCGTTTCATTGCTTAAATTTACTTTGGAAAATAACAAACTGCGAGCGTCTTGCAAACGCAGGCCAAATTGTTGCGGTGTTTCATTTTTTTCTGGTTTGGACGTTATTATATCTTGAATAATACAATCAATCGATCTATGGTCTGAAAAAGTCGAAATTATTGCAGCTTTTACTGCGGGCCATGTATTTAATTCTATTCTAGAACAAATAATATCGGCTGCCCTACCTACAAGTTTACTTAATATAGTATCGTGTAAACATACATTTATAGGTGCATTATTGTCAGTTTTATTTCTATGATTATTATAAAAATTATCACAAGCATTAATAAATCTGTTTATTTGTTTTGGATTCCCATCAAATAAGGGAATATTGTCTGCCTGATATCTGACTAGTTGTAAATTAGGTTCAGTAGTCATTATTTTACTTATTTGAATTAAATTAGAAAAAGGTGTTAGATTTCTTTCACAATTTAAATTTCCAAAAGCTGATGTTAAATCTTCCAGTTTGCGGAATTACAAGAGACGTAAATATCAATATTTAAGATAGGATAAAAATAAAATGAAATAAGGAAAATTGAAAGGAAGCACTTACAGCAATGTACTGAAGATAATTCCAATTCTCATTCTTAAACTAGGGTCCAATAGGAGAGGCGATGTGGTCCTTTCCCTGGTTAGCTGCTATGAGGGTGGGACGATGTGTGTTCCCAAACTCGCACCAATAGGACGCTGGACGATGCTGTTCCAAATCCCTGGTCAATTGTGAGTTTCTTGGTACACCCTGAAGATTTTTTTTTTTTTTTTTGATTGTCCGATTTTTGCCACAAATCGTTGAGACGAAACCAGAAAATACGCACGATGCGCGACTGTTGGCAATAATCCTACCGACTGCGCCAGTTAACAACTCGAAACACGAGAAATTATTTTAAAAAAAATCAATTTTATTTCATAAGCGTACAAAGAGAACTGACTACAAAATGCATTTTAGTTATATTTATAAGTTCAGTAATGCTTATGTTGCATGAGAACGAAAAGATAAAGGTCTAAGAATTGCAAGTGCATAAATGCAGAATTGCATTTCTCACGGGAACGTAACTACCTTAGTTTTTTTTATGGTGGTTAGGTGAGCAGCTATGCTGGATCTCGCCACCATTCTAAATATGTATTTAACTTTGTAATTAGCCCCAATAAAAGCCTTTTGAATTTGAATGAATATAATATACATATATATATATATATATATATATATATATATATATATATATATATATAACCAGACATCAAAAATACAAAACTTTGGTATTTTTCACTTCTATGCACTACATGCTTGCTTCGTCACGCTTTCATCGGGCTCGGCATAGTTTTGCTTCCTACTGACCCAAGTCTCAGTAGTTTAATGCGAGTACTACCAGATTTATTTTGTCTACCCAAAGATAAATAAAAAAATAAAGAGCAATATTTTGCTATGTTTATTTGTGAAAAATCTTCCTGGTGTCCTAGTCACCCAATTTAAGAATAATTCAAGGAAGCTGAATACTTTAAATGTTGATGTATCTCTGTTATTTAACTGTAGTTTGGGATTTCATTTTTATCTTAAAGCCAATATGCCAACTAAAATGCAAAACAAATTTTTAAATAGACAGAGAATGTAAAAAAGAGATACATTATTTTACCATTCTGTTCAAAATTATCATCAAAATATTTGTTTATTTTGTAAATGTAATATAATCTGTGTAATAGAAACATTCAATTCAAAGCCTTCATACATTGCGCGATGTACTGAACTAAGCAAACCAATTAGATTCCGGAAAATCTCTCAGGAATGCAAAAATGTTGCTATTGAATTAAACACTTGTTAACAATTCTCTATTGAGCAATTTGCTGTTGGGGTTGCTGATTCACTTTGACGTTATTCGTGTTGTTTGTGCTTGTTTACGGACGATTAGACAATGAATGTTTGCTCGGGATGAAAAACGTTTTAAGAGTTTAATGAGCTTTAAAATTTTCTGTTCAATTTGCTTCGAGAATAATGTAGTTTTCTATGTTAATTTGAATTGTTCCGTACATGCTAATGAAGTATGTCAGATATTTTAGGATTCTAAACAATTTTACAGCGTCGTGTCCAGACTTTCTTAAAAGGGAAAAGTGTTAAAACGCAGATATTTTTCAATTTTTTTTTATATGGATTGCATTTTAGGCTTGATTTTGGATTAGTATTAGTATTATTAATGTTTTAAAGAAAACCTACTTTACTTAAAATTAAGGACCTCTCCCTCCTTTCCTACGTTGGGCGAACTTTATAACCCATGTAAATGTTTAAGGCTAATTCCTTTTCAATGGATACTTATTAAGCTAAGGTATTTTTACCTTAGACATGTTGAATTTTTAACAAAATTTTGATCTTTAATCGTGGAAAAACTAAATTCTATGAATGCACTCCTGGTGGGAATAGTAAGTATTAAGTCACATAATATCGAAATTTTAAAACAAGCCTGGTCAAATCTACACTTTTTAAGGGTTCTCTTAAATAACTTTCACATTTTTTATGTAATCTTTCCGAAGTTTTTTATTTATATTATACTTATATAGTTTATTTCGAAATGAACAGAAATTAGAACATCCCAAATATATTTTTTAAAAAACTTAATCAACCTTTTAAGTATATCGCGGTTATTTATAGCCTTTTGGCTGTATTTTTCTCTAGAAAATCTTAGTTGGTTTTTTTTTTCTTTTGTTTTATTAATAAGTCCTAAATTAGCTTTAAATTAGCAAATCTATCTTTATTCCTTTTTTTCTAGACCGGTTAGCAAAATAGAAAACACCCGATGAGCAGATGATATAAACTAAAGTAACTTATCTTAACCGAGACCATTTATAAGTAAATGTGGTCACTCTTAGTTGCACCTCACTGCATCGTTGTCAAGTAAGCAATAGAGGGGACTATAGGGAAAAGGGCTTCTGTCTTTGTTTAGTGCTTTCTTACCACATTTAACTATTTCTATACTCTCAAATGATTGCTTACTTGCCAACGGTGCAGTCGGGTGCAACCAAATGTGACCACATTTACCTATAAATATTCTCGGTTAGGATAAGTTACTTTAGTTCATCTGCTGATGATGCTAACTTGGTTAGCGAAACGCGCGTCCATAACGTAACAAGTTGTGGTGTAGTGTGGTTAGAACACTTGTATTTTGATCTGTCTTCCACCACAGGTTCCAGTATTAGGACTTGGTTAATTTAGTTAACATTGTAGTCGGCCAACCTTTTTGAAATTGTTTGTTTACTTCCCCATATAGTAGCCAATATATTCTATTATTAATATACTTAGAGGCTATAGAGAAATATTAGAATAGCAAAAATTTTTGAAAAATATAAGTTGGGTTTTCCGACGTTTTAGAGCCCTAGAATACAAAACTTATTTTTAGAAAAAAAATATGATGATGACTGCACGAATGTATTTGTGTATATGTAAATAAAATTCGCGCCAACGGTTACTTAAGAACGGTCAAACCGATTGGTTTCAAATTTGCACCAAAAATAGTCTTGGTCGTAGATCTAGAACTTCAACATTTTTAAGCAGTATAAATAGGTAAGATATGCATATTTTAAGAACAGATAAACCGATAACAGTCAAACTGAAAAGCAAAAATAGTTGGGGTAAATGTTCTGACACTGAAAAACTATAGAACTCATTAGGGTAGATACTTCATTTTTTTGTATTATATGTTTTTTTATTACAAAAAATTTCGAAAAAATTAGCGAAACGTCATTTTTTGTGTACAAAATCATTTTTGTCCAGTATACAGGACATCCCTAAAGGAATGAGGCAGACCCCTGAAACGAAAAAAAAAATCAAAAAACGGTGAAGCACCGCATATTCCTTTTATTTTATGGGTACAATTTTTTTTCTCAACTATACAGGGTAGAGCTAGAACGATGAAGCAGATACCTGAAAATAGAAAAAAATGTGTTTCAGAAGCACAAGCAGTGAAACGCGTCAAATTTATATTAGTTTTTGTATATAAAAACAGTTTTTTATATTATACTAGAAAAATGAAACAACGACCTGAAAATAAAAAAAATATATATATTTTACAATTTAGCCTGATTTAAACACAGCCAAGGATGTTAAATTTCTTTTACTATTTATACAGGTATACAGGGTAGCCTTAAGTAGAAGATGACACAGCCCCCTGAACACACAATGAATATATTTCAAAGCATTTAGCTTTTAAAACGAACGATGAAGCACAGTTCTTTCTCCCGATTCCAAAAATAAACATAATATTATAAATTTGTATTTATAGTTTTCGAAATATTCGCGTTGAATATTACCAAACGCTGTGGTAATATTCAAATTCGAATATCTTGGAAACTTTAAAAGATAAATATATAAATCCATATATTTTTGAAATCGGGACAAAGCATAATCGGGTTATGAACGAAAATTTTGCTTCCAGTGTCATTTTCGGTTAATCTGGAAACAATTAATTTATTATAAAGTTGTGACACCCGGCAAAACATCAATCGATTTTTGCCTTCGCTTTTCTTGACATTGAACTTTTAACTTGGAGTTGCATTATTGCTAATTGTTAGACCATTTCAGCAAAAACTATGTTGATACTTCTAATTTATTGTATTTTACTCGTAAAAATAATATATTTTTAATGTTTTAAGCTCCTATTAAGTAATCAAAAAAAACTATTTTGTTAAATAATCAGGTTTGCATATGAACTCAAAATGGCGGCAAAATAAAATATTTGCATTCGTGCGAATCTAGGTTCCACAATTTATATCTTATTAATTCCCACAATTTATATTTTATTAATTCCGTCGGTGTGCCTATCTGTCAGACACTTCGCGGCATAACTAAAAAACTGCTTTATCTGATTGACTGTATATTAAATGTTAAAACAATTATTGATAAAAAGCTAATTATCCAATTTACCTCCAATATATATATATATATATATATATATATATATATATATGTATAAATATATATATATATATATATATATATATATATATATATATATATATATACACATATATATATATATATATGAGAACAAAATAACAACCTGTTGAGAGAAGGATTCTCTATGAATGATAATTGCCTGGACAAGTCCAAGAGCGTATTAGTGATAGTTTGAGAAAGCATTGAATTTGAAGGATCTATCTCTCTAAAGTTGCCTATAATATTATGTTCAGTTTGAAACAAAACTTTTAGTATTAGTTTTACAATTTTATAGAAAAATGTTTTTAAGTGGTTGTAAGATCAACTCTCTTTTAGTTGAATGAGTGAGTCTGATAGCTCGAGTTGTCATGCCCGTAATGAGATTAGTTTGTATGCGCATCGGGTGGTAAGAGTGATAGCTAATGAACCTATTAGAACAGTAAGGCTTTCTGTACCACTATGTTCGTAGAATATTGTCATCGATACGAATAAAGTTGTAGGAAGGTGATGCTGTTATTAGTTTCATCCTCGCATATAAATTGAATATGTTCACTAAACGAAATAAAGGTCTCAAGAGCAACCTAAATTTTACCCCCCGGGAAGTGCGAGTAAAAGATCGCCTACATAACGTTTGACAAACGATACGTGAAAGGGCATAAGGTCAAGGCAATACTTTATTAAATCATCCAGTACGAAATGTACTAAAATTGGTGAGATAGCAGATCCCATAGTTGTACTAAAAATTTTTTTGTAGTAAGAGTTATTTATCACTAATATATTTGTGTCAAAAATGAATTTCATTAAGTTTTCAAAAAAAATCAAAGTCCAGTCCACAAAATTGGGAGATGTTATCCCAGTGATTTCTAAGGCTGTTTAGTATAGCGTTTATTGGAAGGTTGGTAAATAGCGAAACAATATCAAAACTGACAATAACATAGTTATTAGGAAACTCATAATTATTGATGAAACTGCTGAAAGAAAAAGAGTCCTTTTACATAATAATCATTGTTTGTGTAATAAGCACGTGTGAGAAACTCAGTGATATAAGATGCTAGTGCACCATTATAGGCCTTACAGATAGTGTAAATTTATAGATTTTAGGTAGAGTGTAAAATCCCTCTTTATTCGGCCTTTTATATATATAAACTGCATCCACACTAACCTATGGTTTTCATTTTTCTTCTTAACTAGTCAGTTGTGACTACGTCTCCCTATATATATATATATATATATATATATATATATATATATATATATATATATATATATATATATTATCAAACCACTGTGCGGGTGAACGCAATTGATTTTGTAGGTTATAACGTCAGCAGGTCATCCTCGGCGATACGAATATTTCCGAAGTTGTCCCTTTAAATTGATTACTTATACCTACCTTTGTCTAATTTTAGTCTCCTTTTTCGACTGTCCTTTCTTTATAATACTTATTCTTTTCTGGAACTATCAAATCCGCTTATATAATCCGAAAAAAAAAACATAAATTTTATTTTCCATCATACTGTTTCAATTTAAGAAGGGGCAAAATAATAATTATTAATTATTTATTTCAAAATGGGATATTGCTCCCAAATATTACTTCTCTTTTTCCCATTTATTGGTTATTCATATGATTTTATTTTACCTTATATTTTCATATTTCTATAAATAATTTACTATAGAAAATTCCGAAGTGCCTGTGTATTGCCATTATTGTACGGTCAATTAGACAAGGCAATTATTTATTTTATATTGGACATACGTACGCGTCTAAAAACCTTTTATTTATTGCCGTTAATCCGCAGGAACATGAGGATACATTACTTTACCCATAGCAATAAATGTATGTAAAATATTAAATCTTATTAATGTTTTCCATGAAAACTTTTCTAATCTTAGACATGTTTTTTATTGTTATAATATTATAAGATCTAATTTAAGAGAAATAAATAAAAACCGAATTTGCTCATACTTTACCATTCACTACTAAGTAGTACAATGCAATCGAAGTTAAGGTGTACCCAAACCAATGCGGGATAGCGGGAACGAAAGGGAAGCGGTCCAGACTAAATACTTGACATAAATGAGTTTCCGAACACACTATTTATCTGCAGGCCTTAAACTTAGAACCACATAGCTAACAATATATAGTTACATATTTAACATCTAACAGTTGCGACATTATAAGAGTATGGAAGAGCAACAAAAGCCCCTCACGTATAAAATTGGGACTTACGAGATAAATATCAAGAACTGAAGCGTATCTTTGTGAAATTGACAGGTTTCAAGTTTTATATATTATTGTGCAATAGGTATATAAAATAGATTTAAATAATTAATAATAAGTAACTAGAAATACAAAGTGCATCGTCATCTGGTTCTGTATTTTAACAAGTTTTTCAGACAATGATACGCGCATGATTCTATTCATATACGATATGTCATTTACATTACACTTACACAAAAGTCCTTGTCAACCCAGTTATGCCAGGTATCTACATCCGAACGTCCCCTCTAAAAAGCCTTTTCTGAATAAATACAGTGGAAAATTTTCATCACAAACTCGGAACAGAGTTGACAAACCAGAAAATGGAAATGGGGTTGCGTTAGTTTGGAACTAAACAACGTATGGGGATGTATTAGGGACTTGTTCATAATAATCAAAAACAAAACGAGTGTGAAAATACGTGGGTGTTTTCAATGTTCGGTAAATCTCACGTTCAATTACTGTTTTGCTTACAGTTATTCCGCTTGAACTGATATATAATTTAACAATGAATATAGGGGTTTTGTAAAAATACAAAGTGCCTTTTTATATAGATGATCTCTTTTCCTCATTTAATTACTTTAGAAAGTAACAAGTACACTAATTAATCAAAATACTCATGAATATACACAAGATGTTCGAATTTGTTTAGCGTGTCTTAAGTCTAAATTCATTCTTGAATTTGTAACGTGCTTCATTTGTATTTTGACCTTGCTATAATATATTATATATATATATATATATATATATATATATATATATATATATATATATATATATATATATATATATATATATATATATATATATATATACAGGGTGGCGCAAAATAAGGTACGTATTTTTAAATAATTATAACTTTTTTATTTTTTTGTAGAATCTTATTTTAAATTTTTTTTTTTCAGACAATAGTCAGAGAATTTTACTATAGAGAGATACACAATAGCTCAGCGAACGAAAATAGTCACCTTATTTTTCGAAAACAATCGGTCAATTGTTCAAACGCAACGTGCCTACAGAAGATTTTTCAATGTTCGCGATGCACCAACCAGACGCACAATAAGAAAAACGATTGGGTGACTTGAAGAAAGGGGGACTGTTGGGGATGATAGACACATGGGAAGACCTCGCACTGGTCGTTCAATTGCGAACATTGAACGAGTTCGGGAGAGTGTTGCGAATCAACCTCAAACATCGACCAGAAGACGTTCTGCTCAATTGGGCATTTCGCGTCGTTCCCTACAACGAATTCTAAGGGCAGATTTAAAACTCTTTCCCTACAAAATTCAGCTGGTCCAAGCCCTTCATCCAGAAGATAAGCTGCTCCGTCTAGAATACTGCCGAGCATTGTTAAACCTCGCAGAAGCTGACGAACATTTTCTTTCAAGTCTTATGATGACCGACGAAGCACATTTCCAGCTTTGTGGCTTCGTCAATAAACAAAACTATCGATTTTGGGGCACCGAGAACCCTAAAAGAATTCATCAGAGACCCCTGCATTCAGCTCGTGTAACGGTTGGTGTGCTGTAACCGCTGAAAGAATCATTGGGCCTTATTTTTTTGAAGACCAAGAAGGTATTGCTCAGACGGTTAATGGGGAGCGCTATAGGACAATGATTACCGATTTTCTGTTGCCGCAGCTACCAGAACGCCACAATATGTGGGTTCAACAGGACGGGGCTACAGCGCATACCGCCAACGCCACAATGGACCTCCTAAGGCAGCATTTTCCAAACCGCATTATTTCGAAAAATGGTGATGTCAGATATCCTCCTCGCTCACCAGACCTAACCGCTGCCGACTTTTTCCTTTGGGGCTATCTTAAAGATAGAGTGTTTAGCAATAACCCTCGTACCATCGAGGCCCTCAAGAACAACATCAGGCGTGAGGTGGCCGCAATATCTCCTGAAACGCTAAGGAGGGTCGTTGGAAACGCTTTACGACGAGCACATCTCTGTGAGCAAGAGAACGGTGGTCATTTAGTTGATGTGATTTTTCATGTGTAATAAAAAAAAATATCTAGAATAAAACTTTAGTTTTTTGAATAAATGTGTTTTTTATTTTCTTTCGTTTAAATTTTACAGAGAAAACAAATTAGGTACTAAATTTTGCGCCACCCTGTATATATATATATACATATATATATATATATATATATATATATATATATATATATATATATATATATATATATATATATATATATATATATATATATATATATATATATATATATATATATATGATATCCAAAAAATTGAAACCAAAATATGTCAAAAAATTTCAACAGATAGTTTTAACCTTTTTAAAAAACAAATATCAATAAAAGTTGAAAAACAATTTCAGAAAATAAAAACAAAAAATATTAATAAAATAAAACACCTCAAGCCAAAGGATAATCCAAATAATAACGCTGAAAATTCCAACACTGATAAGTGGGTAGAAAACTTAACAAATACAGATATTCCTGAATTTGCTTTAGAGGTTTTGAGTAAGGGTCCAAACTTTGCTACCGAAGTTAATGATGAAAAAACATTACCTACAGATATTATTTTGTGTTACATTGAAAATGGCATTAGTCACTTAAGTATAGAACAAAAAGACACTATTAGGGCAAAAACAAGTAATATACTTACTAATTTCAAAAACAAACTTAAAATTAAAACAAACAAAGAAAAAAACTTATCACAAAATATAAAAAAAACAAAAATATTTTTGAAGAACAATCCAAATCTTCGAATTTTAAAAGCAGATAAAACCAACAAAACTGTGATTATGGATTCAAGTGAATACCACAAAAAAATGAATGACATTTTAGCCGATAAAAAAACATATAAAGAAGTTAAAGTTGATCCCCCAAATCAATACCAAAAAAAGAACAACGATATAATAAACTCTTGGGAAAATAAACTTTTTATTTCACCAGATATGGCAAAAAAGTTAAAAATTCGAAATGCAATTCCCCCTAAAATTTATGGTCTTCCAAAGTTACACAAGAGTGGTACACCACTTAGACCTATGGTATCTTGTATTCAGTCTCCTTTCGATCCACTCTCGAAATTTTTGAAGGACATTCTGTATATTGTACATAAAAATAAATATTATATTAAAGATTCTCGACAATTTAAAGAAAAAATAAAAGATATAAAAATACCAGAGCAATATATTTTAATTTCACTAGATGTTATTTCCTTGTATACTAATGTACCCATTTCAGTAGCTACAAACATTATAGAGAGAAAATGGAACGAAATTAAAAAATATACAGATATTCCCAAAGACGAATTTATAAATGCCGTTGAACTAACGTTAAATTCTACATATTTTGCATATGAAAATAAAATATTTAAACAAATAGATGGTTGTGCTATGGGGGCATCCATTTCAAGCGTTGTCGCCCAATTAGTTTTGGAGGATTTGGAGGAAACTGTTTTGCAAAAGTTAGATTTCGAGATTTCATTTTTTTATCGATACATAGATGATTGTATCACAGCTATTCCCAAAAACCAGGTCGAAAACTTAAAAAAATATTTTAACAGCTACAATAATAAATTACAATTTACTACTGAAGTTGAAGACAACAAAAAAATTAACTTTTTAGATATAACATTACACAATGAAAATCAAAAAATAAAAACTGAATGGTATACAAAAAAAAACATGGTCTTCTAGATATCTTAATTTTAACTCCAACCATCCAATTGCCCAAAAAAAATCAGTGGTTATTGGCTTGGCAGATCGAGTGGTACAACTCTCTGATCCTGAATACCGAACAGAGGCCATCAACAAAGCGAAACAAGCACTTTTGGAGAACAGTTATCCACCAAAATTTGTCAATCAAATATTTAAAAAAAGAATTCATATATTTTATAATTCACAAAAAAAACAGCAGAAAACACTAATAAATAAATCAACAAAATTTATATCATTGCCCTTTATAAATGGCCTCTCACAGAAATTCCAACATCTCTTCGAAAGAAATAACATAAAAGTGTGTCATAAAGGATACAACTTATTATCTTCGGGTATATACTCAAGATTAAAAACAAAAACACCTAAGAATAAAAAAAGTAATATCATTTATGAGATTCCATGCAGGGATTGCCCCGGGGTTTATATTGGGCAAACAGGGCAGTATCTAGAAAATAGATTAAAGGGTCATAAGTATGACAAAGGAAATACCACTGCTTTGACATCACATCAAAAATCGCGAAAACCTACATTCAATTTCGACGAAACTAAAATATTACGAGTCGAACCAAACAAAAAGAAACGAGAGTTCCTCGAAATGGTAGCAATCCAAAAAAATCCAAATGCCATAAACGACAAAAAAGATCTAAATAATTTAAGAAAACCTACCTATCAGTTCTATAGTACCCAAGCATACATTTTATTTATTTTATGTTCTTCGGTTGTGATTGTAAATTATTAGTGAGATATGTAAAAGTGAAATCGTTAAATATATTGGAAATTTTATTTTTAAAATTGAGCTACGTTTAAAGTAAGATTCTTGACATTTATGTAAGTTAAATTTAAAATTTAAAAAATTCCTGAAATTTGTAGACTTTTGAAAAAGGCCTAAAAAAAGGTCGAAACGTTAAGAAAAATGTTCAAAAACACAATGTGAACTAATTTATTTCAACACAAACTGACCTAAAACCAAGAAATTTCAATTTAGAAATATATTATATATATATATATATATATATATATATATATATATATATATATATATATATATATATATATATATATATATATATATATATATATATATATATATATATATTTGGAAAATCCTCTAACCCTTTGTTTGATAAGTTTGAATAGTCACAATATCAAACACCTTGCTGAGTGTGTACTTCGACATGTTATTAAATAAATTGTTAAGAAATTGATGAAATTATTTTTCGATATTTATTTTTGCTGTTTTGTTCCGGGGGTACCTGTTGTAAAAGTGTGATGTTTGCTATAGGAGCTGCATTATTATGCCAAATAATAAAATATTTAAAAAAATGACATTTATAAATTGACTCCAACTTTTCTCCCGGGGTATGATTTTGTACGTTCTCGAAAGTTGTGAAAAGAATAAATAGTCAGTTGAATATAGATTTTTGTTTTGAAAGGTTCTTCGATTAAATTGACCAGTGAACAAAAATGGTATATTTATTTTTAAATTGTTATATAAAGTATACAAGATTTCATTCATTTTCATGCATAAAATATATTTTTATGAAATGTGTGAAAAAAATTAAATCATTAAATAAAATGGCACAAGGGGTCGCAACGAACTAAACATACTATTTAGTTCGTTGGCGAGTTATTATATACGGTTTGCCACTATTGAAAGGTAGGCTTCAGATTTGTATATTTTTTTAAACAAATACTTTAAAGCATCCAAATGATCAATTGAACATGTTTATTTTCATGTATTGTGGCTAGCTACACGTTTTTGCGTTTTATTTTAGCGAGTTAACGTTATTTATATAAAAATTAATTAAAATTATTAGATAGGTAATATCATATACATTTAAAAACCACTATTCAGTAGATTGAATCATGTAAATATCATGACCCTGGACATGTAAGTAGATTGTATCAAATTATTATTAAACTAAATAATACACTTTAACCCATACAATGTCAATATGTAACAGGTTTTGCGGAAATATTTTCAATTAAATATACACCATAATTATAAATTTTAAATTGTTTTCGAAATTTTGTTTATATTGCGAACTTGTTACAAGAAAAATGCGTTTATAGAGAAGACTACTGGAAAACTAAGAAGAATCAAGGTTATTTTTTTACTTTTGATTTATTGTCATGTATCCGTATAAAATCAACCACTGTGCTGCACTGGCGACGAAGGCGAAGGCTTGGATACAAATTGTCGCAAGTTACTCATTTGTTTTGTAAAATAACATGATCGTATACAAAATATTACATGCAATTTATGCATTAGGGTGTTTTTTTCACTTTGTGATTGCAGTTCGAAATTTCTTAATGCACTTGCTTCCATAAATTACTATTATCGGGCTAGTTAAAAATAAAATGGATATTAATATTGTCAAACATATGAAATCTTTTCGATTGGTGCAAGACTCTTTTTTAATTTGTCAGAAGTAGTGCCTTATATTTTAGCTCAGTTTATGCTCATGATACTGAAAATGATCAATTATCTCTAAACTGTGAACATAAATGTCTTAAGGTGGTTAGTATTGGCTCTATAACTTATGAGGATGTATGCGAGGCTGTTAGCAAACTTAAAGTAAACAGGGTCCAGATAACATACCGCTATATATTATAAAAGGCCTTGTAGGATTCTTCGCTCAGCCATTAAAAATACTATTTAATTTAGCTATAAAAACATGTAAATTTCCATCTCTTTGGAAAGAGGCTAAAATCTGTCCAATTTTCAAAAAGGGTGATATGAATGCAATGCCATTAGTAATTACAGACTTGTAGCAATCTTACCAGCTATTGCAAAAGTATTCGAAATTATTATTCATAGTCGGTTACTTCTTAGTAAGTTGCATAGCGAGTATGAATTTCACTCAGGACTTTTGTTGTTTATGAAATCATATTTGGACTGTAGAAAGCAAAAAGTTACTATCAATGGTTACACTTCAGAATATTTCCTAGCAACTTCTGGTATTCCGCAGGGTTCCAATTTAGGACCATTGTTATTTATTATGTTCATAAACAGTATAGTAGATGAAATAAATATTAATGATAGTAATGTACTAATGTTTGCTAACGATTTAAAGCTATATTCTCGGGTAACAACTAATGCAGACTGCATTAAACGTCAAGAGAATTTGCTTACATGGTCTAAAATTAATAAATTAGAATTTAATATTGATAAATGCTATGTAATATCATTCACGAAGAAAAATTACTACAATTATCAAATGAATAAGAAAACACTTACCAGGGCTGCAGTAATTGTTGATATCGGGGTAACTTTTGACTCGCAGCTAACTTTTAGAACACACATAAATGAAATAGTGAATAGGTCTTCTAAAATGTATGGTTTCATAGTCCGAACTTCTAGGTACTTTACCAGCTTACAATGTGTTAGGAAGCTCTATATAAGTTTTGTCAGGGGTATATTAGAGTATGCTCAGTAGTTTGGAGCCCGTACTATGGTATTCACAAATATGCG
Organism: Kuschelorhynchus macadamiae; assembly: GCA_030620095.1. Lineage (NCBI taxonomy): Eukaryota > Metazoa > Arthropoda > Insecta > Coleoptera > Curculionidae > Kuschelorhynchus > Kuschelorhynchus macadamiae. The sequence continues at coordinate 2,601,105 of JAUTXW010001141.1, read as the reverse complement.
ATAGAGAGAATACAAAATAAAATGTTAGGGAATTTATTTTTTAAGGACACAGTGACATACGATTTCACTATCTCCAAAACAGGGTTAAGGAATAAATATAAATTTCAAAAATTATAACAAAGAAGACTTAACTACAACAAATAATTTTCTCAATTCTCCATTAAATGTTATGTGTAAATATGGAAATAGAATGCGAGGAGATATTGATATCTTCAATATAAGCTTGAGTCAACTTAAACATCATCTCTTTAAATAGTAAATTAGTTATATATTAAAATAGAATAGAATGTTAAATAAATTTAAACATAACCGATTTAGTTAGTAAGTTAGTCATAGAATAGAATAATGTATAATAGTTGTAACTACTCCCTACTCTGTAATTGGCTCTGGACGTATTGAGTTTGTAATAAATAAATAGAAGCATTTTTAATATTTTAAATAGGTAAATACCTAAATTTCTTAAAATTGTTTAATTTTTATATTTTTAATAACAAAATGAATTCATTTATACAAAAGAATTAAGGCAATTTTTAAACGTACAAGAGGTGACAATAAATTAAAAATACTATTTAGTTCATTGGCGGGTTATTATATACGGTTTGCCACTATTGAAAGGTAGACTTCAGATTTGTATAGTTTTTTAATCAAGTACTTTAAAGCATCCAAACGTTAAATTTGACATGTTTGTTTTCATGTATTGTGGCTAGCTGCAGGTTTTTGCGTTTTACTTTAGCAAGTTAACATTATATATATATATATATATATATATATATATATATATATATATATATATATATATATATAAATAATTAAAATTATTAGATAGGTAAAATCATATAAGTTTAAAAACCACTATTCAGTATATTGCATCGTGTAAATATTATGACCCTGGGCATATAAGTAGATTGTATCTAATTATTACTAAACTAAATATTACCTTTAACCCATGCAATGTCAATATGTAACAGGTTTTGCGAAAATATTTTCGATTAAATATACACTTAGATTATAAATTTCAAATTGTATCTGAAATTCTGTTTATACTGGGAACTTGTTACAAGAAAAATGCGTTTGTAGAGAAGACAACTGGAAAACTAAGAAGTATCTAGCTTATTTTTTTACATTTGATTCATTGCCATGTTTCCTTACAAAATCAATCATTTTTTTTTGTAAAATAACATGATCGTAGACAAAATATTACATGTAATTCATGTATTAGGGAGTTTTTTCACACTGTGATTGCGGTTCGAAATTTCTTAATGCACTTGGTTACATAAATTACTATTATCGGGCTAGTTGAAAATAAAATGGATAATAATTTTGTCAAACATCTGAAATCTTTTCGATTGGTGCGAGACTCTTTTTTAATTTGTCAGAAGTATTTTAAATAGGTAAATACCTAAGTTTCTTAAAATTGTTTAATTTTTATATTTTTAATTACAAAATGAATCTCGTTTAGACAAATAGTTAAGGCAATTTTTAAACGCAACTCCATTTTAAGGAGTTGGTACTATTCAATTTATGCTTCAAAAGAAGAAAATTAAAAACAAACAATTTTAGGATTTTATCAAAGGATTTTTAGGCCATTAATGGCGGGTTGCACAAAGCATTTAACTAAGCATTAATTAATCAGACGGCTTAGAGTGTGACAGACAACATAAGAGTGACAACGTCAAAAATGATTCTAAACGTCAGTTAAATTTATTGCGTGATTAAAAGTTGTGTGCAACCGGCTATTACCTAAAACATTTGATGGAGTATTATTTGATTTTCACCAGCTCTAAATTTAGGAATAATTAAAAAATATTCAATCAATTCCATTTATATATTTGTTTTTGTTCTTAATGTTTTTTTTTTGAGACACCCTGTACACAGAAATATTAATGAGCAAAAATTAAGTGATAATTATTTATGGTGCTCTTGTACATCATGTAGTTAAGAAATTGATATTATGCTTATTATTAAAATTAAAATATATTTAAAGGCACAAAACCAAAATCCAAATTTAAAATCAATAAAACACATAAGAAAGATATTAGATATTTCATTTTCTAAAAAGAACTAATGTTTTAGAAAAAATTAAAAATTTGGTAAATTTTTGCAATGCCATGTTTCAGTGAAATAAATTCGAAGAATTTTATTGACGCAATAATATTCTTTGACAGAAATGGAAAGACATATGTATTTATATCTATATATGAGTGTTTCTTTTACTAAAAGCCGAGAGGAGACGAGAAACTCGTGCATATATATGCAACACAAATCCATAAAATACTAAAAACTTTTTCCTGCGATAAAAAGCAAGACAGTTTGTCTTTTTTATACATAAATAAACACCATATTTATCAAAAAAAAAGTTTTTTTTTATAACATATGCCACTTTTGCACCGCTATCCTTCTTTCTTACCAACAACCAGTAGTAGATGATCTGCAGAATCATGTTGTTTCCTCAGTATATTTTCCAATCTTTTCTCAAGGTCTTTAATTATTGTTAATTATCTCTTATTGTCGCACACTAGTTTGTCCACTTCTTCCAATACATTCTGCTAATCTCAAGCAAAAAGTTAAAATCTATTTTATTATTACTATGTAAAACATATTAGTTGTGAAATCTATTTTTAAAATACTACGTATTTCATCCATTTATTATTAAAAAAAAGCCTTTGAGAGAGAGATGAAGATAAAACTGCCTAATATGCATGGAGGCCTTTTTATATGTATTACAAGTAAAGATGAGTGAAAGTAATCAAATATTTCTGTAAATCAATATTTCTTACAAATTCTGAAAAAATACAGTCACCCTGCTCACATTTAATTCGGTAAAGATAGCTACGCTTATGGCAAGCTTTATAAAAAAGCTGCAAACCCGTTTCAAAAGCAGAATTTACTTAATCTGTTGGTAGAAGCGTCTTAAAAATACATCTTAACTTTTTCAGAAGGTGAAGGTGTTGAGAAAATTTGAATTTTGAATGGTTTTTCTATATAAATCCGGTAGTGGTGATTACTGAGAAAAAACATGCATTCCCTATGCACCCTGTGTAAAAGTCCCACAAAAGAAATTGAAAAGAACAGTTGATTCACAAAATATTTTTTTATTAAATGCTGGCAGGTGCATGCAAATATCTTATTTGGTTCTGGAGATTTTTTACTTTAAATTTAGGCTAAAAATCGAGCGATATTATATATATTATTTTGAGCACCTTTATTATAAAAACATTTTTTTTAATATTACCCACTTTTATCTTTATTAATAAATACTCGATTTTAACTAATAATAATAAACTTAATGTTCAACGACATATTGAAGCCGAGCAGCGTGACAACAATTGGATTTGTGAAAGCTAAGGCTCCTATTGGTCAGGAATCGCATAAAATTAAAAAAGTGCCAACACTCTACAGGGATTGAACTGCCGTTTCGAGGGTAGCTTGTTTCAAAATGAACAAATTCTGTTTATGTTCTGTCCAACTTAATTAATACAGCGATTCCTGACCAAGGTGCCTTGATATTCACAAGTCTAGTAGGTTTGGAAATCTAGCTACCGGGCATATATAAACATCCCATAGAGACGTATACAACCGGTACAAAATACTTGGTTTTTATTTGCTGGAATATTAGTCTCAGGTTAGAACATTTGAATTAGGAGTAAAAATCATTGCAAATTACGCGATTTTGTGTTTGATATATAGCTTTAACTATGACACGTAGCAAAATATCCATAATAAACTGTATCAAAAACTGGCCTAAAAAAATATTTTTATGAAAACATTGAAACATAATTAAAAATAGAAAAAAAAATGTATCCCACATAGAGATTCGAGAAAAAAACCTAATACACTGACGGGTAATTTGCTGACCAGCAAAAAGAAAGAGTCACTGTAGGTTTTAAAAAACCTAGAGCTGCAAACATAGGGTCGAATTTTTACTAAAACAAGAAGCATAAAATGGCCTCGTATCAAATCTCTAGTCCCTTAGATTGAGGCACTCCCTTCCCATCTCGCCAACGATAGATACCTAATAATCCGAATGTAAAATAAAATATCTCCAAAATGAAGCTGTGTTGTCTTTGCCAATAAATAGCAAATCAACTTTCAATCATTATATAAAATATTGCAATAGGAATGTGCCTGAGGAATTGAAAGTTGATACTAGGTCATTTTATGCTTCTTGTTTTAGCAAAGACATAAATACATTTTAGTTGGTATAGATTCAGTTTAAACCCCCATTTTATATGAAAAATTTACAAGAGGGAAGTGCCTCAATCTGAAGAGCTAGAAGCTGAGACTGTGCTATTTTGAATTCCTTTTATTGGTAAAAATTCGAGTTAATTTTGGTAGCTTTGTGATAACATAAAATCCCTTTTCATCCACTCTATATAAAAATAACAAGAGAGCAGCGCCTCAATTTGAGGGGCTAGGAAGTTGATACTTAACCATTTTATACTAGCTCTAGTGAAGATCCTAAACAGTTTTAATAGCTTTTATACGAAAAACTACAAGAGAAAAGTACCTCAGTCTGACGAGCTAGAAAGTAAATACTTTGTGCAGTTTTATGCTATTCGCTTTAATTTTCAAGCCAATTTAGTAGTTAATACTTGGCCATTTCATGCAGTTTGATTAATAAAGGTTCTTTGGGATGACTTTAAACCCACGGTCATTTACTTTATATGGAAAATTACAGGAGGCAAGTCCCTCAATAGGAAAGGCTATAAAGCTGATACTAGGTAATCTTAATCTGCTGTTTTAATAAAGACTCGAGTCAAGTTTGGCACCTTCAGAATGACTTTGAATCCCTAGTCATTAAGTTTATACGGAAAATTGTATAAGAAAGTTCCTTAATCTAAGGGGATAGAAAGTTGATAACAGATCATACTATGCTTCTTGTTTTAGTAAAGATTCTAGTCAATTTTGATAGTTTGACTTTGGATTACCGGTCATTTACCTTTTATGAAAAATTACAAGAGGGAAGTGTCTGAATCTGAGGGGCTAGAAAGTTAATACTAGGTCATTTTGTGCTTCTTGTATTGGTAAAGACTTGAAATTCCCGGTCATTCACTCTATATGAAAAACTACTAGAGGGAAGTCCCTCAATATGAGGGGGATAGAAAATTAATTCTAGGCCATTTTGTGTTGGTCGCCCTTTCTTTAGGAAAAGAATAACCTTCAAAAACTGGTGCAGGAGCCTTAACAGAACTAATATGCGCCTGAGAAAACTCCTGTATCTCCGTAAGAGACTCTTCGACTAATAGTCGAAGAGACATAATTGTCCAGTCTGTCAAGTTTTGTCTGGAGTGCTGTTGGGTTTGGCCCTAGTAATTTGTAAGGCAAGTCCCTACAGTAAGATCCCACACCTTAGTTACCTACAAATCTAGGCACAAGCTGTGAGACCTTTTTGAAATCCCTATGACGGGATCCCAAAACTCCATCAGTTGGCAACGCTGTAGCGGGTTGTGCTAGCAACATTTTGACATCCTTTGGGGTGTCAAAATCAATGTTAGGGTTCCCTCTTTGCGTTGCTTCCTCAAAAGGAGGCAGCACTGCAAAGGGGAGCCTGACACCACCCGTAGCGTTGTCCACTCGTGTAACTTTTTTCGGCACATATTTTATTGCACTTTGGCCTCGTCGCCCAATTTCTTAAAATGTACCATACTCTCCTGGATAGAACTTCCCCGGGCCGGCAATTCTGTTATGATGAATCCTAGTGACAGGAGGGACGTCTGGGAAGGCAATACCATTCCCATTATGCCTATGGAAATGGATTTGCCTTGGGTGGCCGAATAGAAGTTCGAACGAAGTCCGATCTACTACAATTTGTTTGGTATCTTGACTTTTCTTTCCTCATAAAAGTTGCAGCGGTGGATCCATTGACCTGCTTAACCTTTATAGCCTCGATTCACCCATTGCACATATCTTTTACAGCAATAACTCCCGTCCAGACGAGATTTTTTTATTTTCCACAGGTTCTGAATACACCCTAAGACGACGACCTCGAAGGGGTTCATTGGTTTCACTTCTTGCACTGCTGCCGAGACTCTGCCTTGGTGCGGCCCGATCTCACATTTCGTTAATTCTTCGTCGATGCTTTCGTCCATGTTTGGCCAGTACATTAGGGTTGCCATTAGCCGTCTCATTGCACTCCTAGTATGGTGTTCTGGTAGGTTTAGTAACCAGAATACCCTTGTTCGTATAATTTTTGGTATCAACATTCTAGGAGATGCCTCTTTGCAACAAATATAAAGAGGTTATCACTTCTAACTGCTCCTCGTTCGGTGCTAGTTTCCGCATGTCTTTTGATGGAATGTCCCTTCTCTGGGCCTTAATCGACAGGCTGATACATTGTAGTATCGTTGCTTCCTTATTCCCGAACTCTTACTTATCTATTCCGGCCATTATTTGTGCCAACCACAAATTGGTATCTTTCAGTGACCGATAAATGTAGTCAACCCTTTCATGGTACGTGGTTTGGTATGCTTTCTCCTCCTTTTCCACTGGGTTTGTGATGAGCGTCATGATAGCCTTAGACGGCGGCCTTGGTCTAAGGTTATCCGGAGATACTTTCTCCTTCATCTCAGGGTTCATTTGTCGCATGGTGGAGGCCGACTGAGGGAGAAAACATCCCATTTTGTTAAAGTACCGTCTGTCTTCGGTCACGTAGGGCAGTCGGGGGTCATCCAATGAGCACTCCTTGCTCAAGCCTACAGCTTGGCAAATATAACACCCGACCGTCCTTAGTTTAGTCCTTTTGAAGGTCACACCTTCCTTAGGGGAAGGACAACCTTCAAAACCTGGTGGTGCAGGAGCCTTCCCACCCGCAGCGTTGTACACGTATTTTATTGCAATTTGTTGCCTTGCCAGCGTCCTGGCGAGATTTTTCTAACAACCTTCTGACATCTTTACGATCATCAGAAGGTTGCGGCAAGATTCTAGTGTCCATTGCTACCCCGAAAAGAGATAGCATTGGAGACGGGACCCCAGCATAACCCAGGACACTGGTATGAGGCGGAGAAAACTGTTCAGGGGAGCTAATGTCATCATAGTTGAGATTTAATAGAAGTTTTATATTCGTCACTTTGCGCTCGGTTATCGTTAATTCAATTTTACACACCACATTGGCCAAAATCTCAATTTTAGACACACTATCTACACAAGTGTTTGTAACACTGGCCTGGGTGGCTGTCACCTCGTGTCATAGACGACGCACTTGCCGGTAACGACGACTGCGTCGCCTGAGGGTCTGAGATAATGCCACGCCAGTTACATTCACGATTGCATGATTTTCGCTGTTGACCGCATTGTCACCGTGGCCTGTCATCGTGACCGCCACTGGTGCCAACGTGGGTGACATTTCGCCTGAGAGACAGTGCCCACAAAATAAGAATAAAAAATGAAAAAATAAACACAAATTTGAAAAATCAACTAAAATCTATTATAAAAGAAAGAATATTTAAGAAATTCACAAATATTAAATCGAAGTTCAAGAAAAATATTCAGAACCTCTGGTTCACAAAGAAAAAATGATATGATGTTTAGCGTACTGTCGCCGAACAGCCACTGCCAAAAACCGTGGAATCGGCCTCTTTTATATAAGTGGCCGATACCACACCACGGTCTTCACATTCTTATTCTATTTTTTCCTGATCGTCAAATTACCGGTCAATAATTACATAAGATTCGAACAGCTGCTAACCTCTCCACTATGAGAGCTTACGGTGAAATAAACCCATCCCGTTCCCATTCTCATATTTTAGGACTAACCTAACTAACGCTAGACTGCAGTTAATAAGGAATGCCTATTTAATCCTAGTTGCGTATATCTGATTGGGATGTTTATATGCCAGCCGAGCCGCGCGTACTGCCTTTAGGCATTTAGGGATTTAAGTTCGCATGTAACTCTTTGAAGTTCTTTTGACTATGAGATAGGGTCTTTTTGGTATCTCGCAATTTATGTTTATTTATTGTTTTGTTTTTGGTTTGTATTTAGAATCACGCATTTATGTCAATTAATTTACATTTTGCCGATATTTTCAAATTTCTTTCAAAAATTAAAAAAATATACTCCATTTTTCTCTCCAAATCAATAATGTACATTTTGATACGATGTTGGTCTAGTTTGGGGCTTTTAAACGATAAAGAAAGCATTGTTGTGGTATTTTCGGTTTGGGAGATATGGAGAAGATGTTTTTAAATGTGTTCAGATTATTTGTTGCATATAGATTGACAAACAAAAATCTTTTTGGCTTTTTCGCAACTGAATAAAAATATTTAACTTTAAATTAATTGAAGCAAATATTTAATATAATTACATACCTCAACATGTAGACTAGTCTGTCTACGGAATGTTTCGATACATAATATAAACAATATTATTTAAGCAAGCAAAATAAATTATATCATTTACCTTAAGTTTATATAGACACATAGTTGTACAAATACTTTCATCCTAGTCTACATGTTGAGGTATGTAATTATATTAAATATTTGCTTCAATTAATTTAAAGTTAAATATTTTTATTCAGTTGCGAAAAAGCCAAAAAGATTTTTGTTTATGGAGAAGATGGTTTCGCAAAAAATGCGCTATGAATCACTGTTTAACTGATAACTATCGAAAAAACTAGCCGATTTCGATGAAACTTTCAGAAAATGTTCTCGTTTCTAGTTTACCCAATACTATTTAAAATGGGCGGGATTAAAGGTTGGGAAATAATTTTTCTAGTATTATTTTAAGTCCAAAAATAGACTAACTTTGATGCGCTCTACCGTTTAAACCGCTGCACAGTGGTTTCCCGGAGACCATTTATGGCCAATAAGGGTTATATTAGAAGTACCTTTAACCTAAGTAAATATAATACTAAATTATACTAGATGGTCCAATAGGCTTAGAAAATAAAAAACAAAAGAATATCAATATCAAAACGAAGCATCTTTTCAATGTTTTACAAACAGGCTCTTAAAACACATTATTTTTCTATTATACTGTTTAAAGTTATTGATAATTATTTAAGTTTATTTGGAAATATATTAAGACAATTTGATAGGGAAGCTGCAGAACAACGTAAGTAAAATTAAAACGTTAATTCAATGTATGATTTTTATTTCATAGTAGCTGTTTTAAACGGTTGTTTTATTCGTGGTTAAAAATGCCTGATATATTTAAAACGTTTTTCTTCGGTAGAGACAATTTACGTTTCCGTCATCAACCGTTTTGCAACTTATGGTGTTTCTAGTAGAACATTATTTAAAGATATTTTTGAGAAATAAAGGTTTCCGTTTTTTGCCGCTTCATGAGATGTCAACCCTTTTATGTTGGTATTCATCAGTAATAATTTTTGCTACAATAAGATACATCATACAGTAAAAATAGAAAAAAACATTATGATTCAAGATGTTTTTGCTTAGATAAATTAAAAACCTACAGTTTAACATACTAAAAGTCTCCATTCCTTAGTCATCGATGTCTGTCATTTCTAACCTCCAAATGTCACCGAGAAAAGGTTTTTCTGGTCTTGGTTTTATGCAGCTCTCAATTTGGAGATTATTTTACCTCCAATGTCGTAGACAGGTCATGTGCTGCACAAAACGACATTAGCCCCGTGAAGCACGTGACCTGTCAATGACATTAGAGGTAACATAACCTAAAAAAAATTTTTTTCACAGAACCCCAAAGAGACATAACCATTTAGAGGTTAGAGATTTTTAATTTATGGTTTGAAAATAAAGGAAAGTCAATTAAAAGAAGTTCCCAAGTTTACAATGGAATTGCCTACAGAATAAATATTCGAGGCGAAACCTATCAACAATCCGCTAAAAAAATAATTTAAATTTGCGACCAATTAACAAAACGAGCTAATCGTTCCAAAAATACATTTATGAAATCGAATAATGCGTGGTTACTAAGCGAGGTAATTGTTTCTCCACAAATGAATATACTACAAAGCCCGGGTATTTCTTTTGGAAGACCAGAAAAATCATTTACAGAAAGCAGTAATAGGTCAAAACGAAGAACAATTCGGCAACTGGCAGATATATACGACACAAATCAATTGAAAAGTACGTTAATTTTAAAAGAACAAAAAAAGGATGACCTAAATTTAATTAAAACAGGTCTTGAAACTACATCAACCCGAGCAGCTAAAATAATGAACACTTGGAATAATCATCACAAAAAACCTATCAAACCATATACAAAAGATGAAGCTCTTAGCCTGATAATCGATACTAGGATGTCCAAGCATGATTATGAAACAATTTTATTAGAAGAGACGCTAAGGAAAGAAACTTCGATGGTTATCCCTCTTATAAAAAAATTTTGGAAGCAAAGGTCAATGGTTATCCATCTTCTGAACATATACAGGTCACCGAATTGGATGCAAAGGTTCAATTACAGGCGCTTTTGGACCATACTGTTTCGCGAATTATTTTATCTCAAAAAGATGTATTTGAAAATGTCGACACCGGCCTTTGACTTTGATACCCAACTGGGGTTGCAACGGAAGTACCGGTCACAGCGAATATAAATAGACTATTACAGAAAATGCGTCAGACTCTGATATATTTCTCTCATCACTCATACCCCTACGATTATTTTCAGTCAGTGAGGTTGATCCAAATATAAAAAAAATATTTTGGCAAAACCCTCGTTCTCCACTAGATATTGTAGGCAAATTCATATTTTTTTTTAAAAAAGAAATTGCAGCTTTGACTTTGCAAGAATCCAATTCAGTGAAGAAAGAAATTGAGGAATTACATTTGACGGAATGTAAATGTGAGAATAAAACATTCTTAGTGATTGATGACAATGATAGGTGGCAAAATTACTGGTGTTTTCACAGAAACGAGTTCAAATCAAGCATATAATATTTGCGGAGCTACTCCGAAAATAATGAACGACATCGAAAAAGTTAAAAAGAGGCCAGTAAAGGAATCATCTCTAGACTACGGTTTATCTACTCTTCACGCATGGATTAGATTTATAGAATATGTCATACACTTATCATACCGATTGGACTTCAAAAAATGGCAGGCTAGGTCAGAAGGGAAAAAGGCAAGTGTTAAAGAAAGAAAGAAAGGAATTCAAATCCGCTTTAGAAGCTAAGTGGTTGAAATTGAATAGAGATAAAGTAAAGCCAGGGGGAGTGGAACTAGCAATGACGGGAATACGGCAAGAACATTTTTTGGCGAACCATCAGTAACCGCTAACATCTTAAATATTGACGAAGAGTGTGTAAAGCGTTATGCGTGCATTTTGCAAGCATAAGCTGGGATTTCCAATTGATGAAACTAAATTTAAAGAATATGGCGAAAAGACAGCGGGAATGTTGACATCAAAATATCCGTGGTATTACATACTCAGCAGTATTTACGAGGTTTTGATTCATGGCGCATCCATAATTTCTGCCGCTGTCCTACCCATAGGCATGATGTCGGAACAGCCACAAGAGTCTTGCAACAAAGATCTAAAAAACTACCGGGACCATTTTACTCGAAAAACATAAAGAACAGCCACAAACCAGGATCTTTTAAATAGATTTTTGGCATCTTCTGATCCACTAATCACGGGTTTAAGGAAAGTGCCGAAGAAAAATAAACAAATGTTTTTACCCGAAACAATAAAATTATTTAAAGAACATTTACCATCTATGGCTTGTAAATATATTGATTCCTCCAATTCTGAACACGAAATCAATGTTTTATATTGATTTTTTGTTTGTTTTTTAATAATTACTTCATTTAATAATAGATATTCGTAATATACTTTTAAATATTTTATATTTATGTCTTGTTGTTGTTAATTAAAGACACAAGTTTCATTAAATGTTATCACTGTATATAGTGACGTAAATAAAAAAACTTCAATGGTTTTAAAAAAAAACATGTTCTTTTAAAGAAAAACATACACATAAAATTTGATAGTTACATAATTTAACCTACCAGACTTTTCGTTCGAATATCGGACGCCGACGCGTGTTTTTTCCTGCATTTGCACACAAATGCAGACAAAATATTACGTCCTACATCCTAAACATCAGAAGAGTTAATTTTTTTGAAAAGCATTCCAGGATTATAGAAAAATAAGAGTTTTCCGATTTCATGCTACTATTCTTAATAGTTATAAAAGTTTACTTTTTTGGATAGTAGGTTTTCTTTCATGTTTTTACATTAAAAAATCATTTTTTTAATGTTTTTTTCGCTCCGAAAAAAAAAACGTTTTTTTGTACATCCATCCCTATAAATAGGTATCTAATGTTTACCATTTCACAAACAAGCGTCAAGAAATATGCGGGCAAAAAACATTCGTCAAATCCGAGTTTATTCTCAGATATGAGGGGAAGCTAATGCTAAATTTTGTAACTCATAAAAAAAAATATTTAAAAAAGTGTAAAAAAATAGGTGATTACCTAAAGGAAATCTTACAAATATGTAATGAGAAATTAATAAAAGTAATTTAATGCTTGTTTAATTGGGAAATAGTAATATGAAGTAATAAAAAGTTCCAATTGCTCTAATTTCCTCTACTATGCGTCACTCGTGATTCAGAAATTCTAAAAAGGAAATAGAAGTTATATAAGTTTAATTTGATATTTAATCCAAATCTACGCTTAAGAACATAAAAATATAACTTGCGCTTTAAGTTATTTTTGCTGTTTATTTTTCCATTAAAAGTGACATGAGCTAATCAAATCCAGATATCATAGCTTGTAATTTACTAACTAAAGTTTATTTTACGTAATTTACCTAATCTCTACCAATTAAACACAAAATATTTTTAATCACAATTATAACCTACTTTTGGCTAAAAATCATCTCCGAGAAACCACTGTGCGCTGCCCAGTTCAGCAAAAGCAAAAATGTTCCGAATGGTCATACCTAGGAGAGAAAAATACTGAATACTCTAGTGTTTAAAAGGTGTAAAGAATAAAACACGAATACACTATTAAGTAAATAGGGGCCACACAATTTGTATGTATAATTTAATTTAAATTAGTTTCCAGATAGAAAAACATCTGTTTTTTGTAATACAAGTAATTCCTAGAGTTGTTTTTGATAAACTGGTATCGTTTGGAAGTTCTTTATTAGAATGATATGTGTGATAAAGTTCTGAGTCTCTTCTACATAAAATATTGATACTTGCATGTTGGCACATCAGAGAAGCATTTCTCTACTTTATCATATCTTGTATTCTGTTGTGGAATTCAGGTTCCTACAAATATTTAGTCAAAACTACCGTCTTTGCAAAACATCGCATCTTGAGAAAAACATTTAGTTTAAAAACTGGAACTTTCCTTGGCTATTATCTGCATTTAAATACTAACAGCTAGCTAATTTAATTCTCAGGATCAAGAAAGGGACAAGAAAATCTGTATTTAACCCTCTTGTAAATAAAAATAACAAATACTTTTGGCTTTTGCTGTTTACTTGTTTTGATTTTTATTATTTTGTTTTTATCATTGTTCACACGCAGATTTCAAGTTCCAGGAAACGAAATATTTATGTTTTTTTCCATGAAACTAGACTGTGAGACTAAACAATTTAAAGCTTTTTGGCATGTGCTAAATATGTACAGACATTGTCTATTTTTTTATCGTGTTTGTTTCCGAGATATTCATACATGTTGATGAGGATTTGGTACACTAAGTATATCGTGTAAAAAAAATTTGACATCGAAGAACTTGTACCTACAATTAACCAATATATGTAAAATATAGTAATAAAAGGAAAGCAGAATTCTGGCTGAGCGACACAGTACAGAGACTCTGCTGGGCGTCCCGAATAACAGGGCAATATTTGATTTTTGGAGCAGCACTCGAGAGAGAGACGATGGGGCAATATTTAATGAGATGTGATTTTTATTAGATTTTTTATCAAATCTTTAGATATACTATGTGTGGCTAGTCAGATATGTTTCCCAAACTGAATAATTTTCATTTTTTTCTACAACTTCCCATTTTAATTGCTTGGCCAAATTTATCTTATTTCACGTGTAATTTGAAAATTATATTTTAAAGTTTTTAATTGAAAACCACCTTCTTCGTGTTTTTTACTTTTTTTTAACCTTCGTCTAGTGCAACGAGATATTTGTTTCTCGTAAATAATCTTCAGTTTAGAAGAAAATGTTAGTCAAAAATATAATAACACAAACACAACAAAAATAGACAATGTCTTTACAAATTGAAAATGTCATTTCTTCTGCTTCACATAAACCACATCAAGTCTGTAGTGTGACAGGGCCATACTGTGGCGACAGAAATGCATTGCGCGGGTGTAATCTTTCGTGAAATACGTTGGATTTTAAATAAAGTTTTCGTTTATTAACAGAATAATGGTTTTTTTTTCGCAAAAAAATCATAAAAAGTATCTACATTTTATAACAGAATAAAAAATATAAGTTTTGCAGTAAACAAAAAGAGTTTCTGAAAACACACCTCTATTTTGTTACTTCATGTTGAATTTGTACCAGTTTATCAGTATATCAAATACATTTAATTCTTCTGCAAAATTAAAGTCAGTCATGTGAATAAGATTTATTATTAACACTGTTTTTTTTTTTAATTTATTTGACCGTCATTTAGTTTCGCCATCTTTCATTTGTACCACAACTTTACCAGTTTATTTCTATATTATACTTAATGCTTGCACAAAATTTAAAATTAATTTAATAAGTAGTTTTTTCAGGCTGATTTTCTAAATATTTTATTAGGCCGCCATTTTCCTTTGCTATCTTACATTCACGCCTAAATATTACAGTTCATTCTTAACACCTGATTTTTGTGCAAAATTTGAGGTAAATTGGATGATTAGCTTTTTTAGTAATATTTGTTTTAACGCAGTGGCGGCTCGTGGAGAATTATATTGGGAGGTCAATAACAAATTTAAAAATAGGCATACTTAAAATAAAAATAAATATCTTATCTTTAAATTGAGCTTTAAATTCTTTTGAAGTTCAGGTCTACTCGTCGTTCTTTAGAATTGGAAAAATGCTGAATGACACGTTCGTTAAAATTGCACGCACATTTCTTTTATAAACGATTTCTCGATACTTATCATTGCAAAAGCGGATAATCTATCTTGGCCCAACGCCTCAACAAATTTATAAGCCCTCGAAAAATCCCTGGATTTTCAGACAAAGCCGTTTCATCATGGCCACGTAGTACCAGCCCAAATGCCCCACAAAATATAATTTTGTTTAACTATAACGATTTTTGGATACTTTTTCATTAAAATTTCTAAGAGATTTTCTATAAACTGTGTCTAGCTGAGTGCGAATATCAACACTTCCGACCGTAGTATAGTTCGCCGAACATTTCATGTGATCTGCAGAAAACGCATGTTTTTTTATTTGCTCTTTTAAGTGTTTTAAGTCTTTAACACCGCCTTTGCACCATGATGAGTCCGACGAGTCGTTAGAAAACAACAAGTAAACATAACAGTAAATTGAGTTAGAGACTTCACAATCACATATCCATTTAGCTAAATAGTACATACTTTTGCGAAAGTTTCGATGAACCTTTTTATTTTTGTCTTTACTAGTTTGTCGTATACTAAGTTCTGGCAAATTGCGACCACTTACCTTGGATTAGGTTATTTTCTCAAAATTAAGTTCGTAAGCTCTTTTTAGTTGTTTATTTTTTTGCACTAGTCACCAACATTTTATTTCCTGTATATTTCCAACTCACGCATGGATCATAAAAATGAAAAAATATATATTACAAAAAACATTATATAAATCAATTTTCGTCGATTAAAAACGTCCGAAAGAATATCAACCGCGCGACCTCTGAACAACTGAACCCAAATAGCGATTTCATATTCCGTTTGCTATCACGTTCAACTGCCGCTCGGTAGCAGTGAAATCTTCGGGTACTTTCGGCAAGCTTTAATGTAATCAGAGCAATTCGGACTGCCCAGCCTAGCTTAGTATAGCGTATTTTATTATGCCTAAGAAACGTAACGAGACCATTCAACCCGCCGCGCGCGGCTTATAATGTAGCGTAGCGTATTGAACTTTTCCCAAGGTTTGCGTTTTATTACAACTATTAGGAGGGAGGGTCAAACGAATAATTTATTTTCTGAAATATTTTTGGGGGGTCATTGACCAAATGACCCTGTGAAAGAGCTGCCACTGTTTTAACGTTTCACTATAAAATATTGACAGGTCATCCCCAAATAACCCTTGCTTAAAATTTGAAGTCAATCTGGTTAGTAGTAAGTAGTTTGTAAGACAGACAGACACACCGACAGACGGAATTGATAAAACATATTGTATGGCATCGAGGGACGCTAAAACGTGAAAAGCATCCATGTTGTTCTGCCATATTGGATTCGTACCAACATTGTATCAGTTGATTTTTACATAATACTTGATTTTTGTGCATTTGAGATAAATTGGATAAGTCGTTTTTCTAGTAATAATTTTTTTAACATTTCGTTTTTGTTTCGCCATATTGGATTTTGACCAAAATATTACCAGGTCATCCCCATATGACCTTTAATTTTTGACCAAAATTTGAGGTCAATCGGATAAGTAGCTTTTTAGCTATGCCGCGAACAGACAGACAGACATACCGATGGAATTGAGAAAACATGATCTGAAAAAATGATGATCTTTTGAAGATTACAATAATACCAATTTGCATGATCCTCCCGAAAGGTTTTCCAATGATATCACCTTAAACGTCATACCGCAATATCAAATGAATCAAAAGCTTATTACCTTCAAATTGTTTGTTCTGTTAATTTAAAACTTAGATAACAATAAAATAAATAACTTTATTTCCAATAGCCATTCTATAGTCGTAAAATTCAATAATGCTCAGTGACTCCATTATTTGCTTGTACTTCTCTTCGCTTTCACAAGAATGCTGACTATTTGCCAAAGCAAAATCCTCCTTTGGAGATGTAATAAACCTTTTCTTTGTTGAAATAATATTTCAAAGGATTTAAAGTTTGGAGAAGGTTAAATTTTGAAGGGTACCGTTTCGTAATATATTATGCCGATAAATAAAAAGAAATATTTTTTTTACAACTAATCTGAACAAAAAAACACTTCTTAACTATTATTTTGCTTAGAAAACAGTACTCTAGAGAAATGGAGAGTAACACCAGAATCAGGAGCAGGGACTTATCTCATCGATTGTTTTTTAAAACTTTATTTAAGAATAAGCATTAAGAATTTAGCACCTAAATCGCTAGCCAAATAATGTTTTGCCTTGTGTTTCTTCGAGAATTATCGTGCATATCTGTTTGCCTTTGCGATATTTATATAGGACGGTTAAAATACAATGCATTGCCAAATCGGTCTTAGGTCAACTGTATGAAAAAATATTATCATACATGAATCCAGACTTTCCCCTTAATGTGAGACAAAATCACGCTTCCGGGATCATGCGTCGGAATTATGCTGGGCCGATTCAGTCTAAAAAAGTGAAAATAGAAATTGCATAACAAACTTAAAATTTCAAAATGAAATGTTTATGTTTTAATGATAAGTCTTATGCCCAACCCGTTGTTAAAACCGAAAAAATGAAAATAAAAAAATCCGAAAAGTAAATTCAAATTATTTATAAAATATATTCTGTCAAAATTCTGTCAGCCTTTGACAGCCCAACAGTTTTTTATATTTGTTATGTTTGTGTGTGATTAATTTTAACGGTGTAACTAGTATTTTTTATGAGTACATTATATTGGCCAGCTTTTAATAGGGCTGACACAATTTTGCAATTTCATAGAACAATTTTCGTTACAAACCCTCATTTTGTAGTTATTTATTTATTAATTTGAATTTAACGTAGAATGAAAGCTTACACGGCTGTGGTCAATTAAAAAATGTTGATTCTTGGGATTAGACCGTGTCAAAATGGAATAATTTTCTGACGTTTTGTCCTCGATTACACGTGGCATCTTGAGCGATCTTTACTGCGCGAGATCGGAATATTGGATGAGCTCGGAAAGATCTAGGCTGACTATTTATAGATGATCTATGTTCACCGAACCATGACCCGGTGTAACGATCGGTTTCCACGTATGAGGTAGACTTAAGCCTGTATCTCTTTTAAAATTGTTAGGATGTTTATAAATTTCAATAGATTCTCAGACTCCCAGACCGATGCAAGAACTTTGGTTTCTTTTAAATTTATGAGATGTGCAGTGAAATGTTGGTGTTCAGATACAGCAGATTGTACAATTTTTTTTTAATACAACGTTCATGTGCCTTAAGTCTAATCGATATGGATCCTCTAGTTTCTTGAATATAGACAACACCACAGGAAAAAGGAAATGCAGATGCTCCTTCCGTTTGGAAAATCGCAAACTTTGTCCAATTTTCTTGGATGTGTTGAAGATTGTACGTATGTTGAACCGGCAAAGCAACCTTGCAATCTTCTTTGTGGCTCCGTGTATAAATGAAAGAACTACACTTTCTATCAGTAACTCCTTATTAATCTCATTTCATGGAGTAGGATTTTTATACCTTCTAACTAACCATCTAATATCATCAGTGCTATCTCTTAAAGTTTGAGGCAATTTCTCTATTTGCGATTGTAAAGAATTTTGGTCACAAATCGCGGGGGCTCTGTAAACCAAAGAATTAATAACTCATTGCTTTTGTGCCGGATGATGATGTGAATTTGCATTTTTTTGTATGTTGGTTTTCTATATATAGCAAAGTGACATAAGGAATCATCCCCTTTCCTTTGTACAAGAACATCTTGAAAGAGAATCGTGCCTTCTGATTCAATTTCGATAGTAAATTTTTTATTAGAATTTTGCTGATTCGGATGATCAAGAAACACGGAAAGCTTTTCTGAACCATGATGCTATATTACAAAAGTGTTGTCTACATATTTGAACTACGATTTCACTACTGGTGACAGCGGAGATCCCATGACTGCTCCTGAGATTTGTTCAAAAAAAAGGTGAAAGATTTATAAGTGAGTTGAGAGAGTTGAGAAACTGACTAAGATATCTTTTAGATCTAATTGGATTGCTTTTAATTTCTCTACAAAATGCGTAGGGTTTTTAATATACGAATATGTTTTTCTTGTAAAATTATTAAGAATATTTGAAAGATACCTACCGCTTTGGTAAGTGGGCGTTCCTATTGCATTGGCGATAGGTGGAAGTGATACAATAACCTTGTGTATTTTAGGTAGTCCGTAGAACCCTCGGATCCTTGAGCTGCTTAGCCTTAACGTCTTCTTCTCCTCTGTTGGTAGGTTGGATGAGTTTATAAGGTTGATTATTCGTCTCTCGATTTTGTTGGTCGGGCCTGCTTGGATTACTCTCTAGGTGCTGTCGTCCAAAAGTAGTTGTACACGTAATATATTTTGTTCATGACGACAGTGGCATTTCCCATGTCTGTCGGAAGGACCAAAATGTCTTTACTGTTATTTAATCTTTTCATCGCCGTTTTTCTCGCAACTGATAGATTCGACTTAGGAGGCTTAAAATGTGTGATGATTTTCGCTGTTTCATACCTTATTATATCGGCTTCCTCTGCTGAAAGTTTTCTACATTTTGCGTGGAAA
Organism: Kuschelorhynchus macadamiae; assembly: GCA_030620095.1. Taxonomy (NCBI): domain Eukaryota; kingdom Metazoa; phylum Arthropoda; class Insecta; order Coleoptera; family Curculionidae; genus Kuschelorhynchus; species Kuschelorhynchus macadamiae. Next base: position 2,581,588 of record JAUTXW010001141.1, on the reverse strand, counting down.
TCATGGAAACCGATTATTGCACCGGGTCACGGTTCGGTGAACACAAATCGACTATAAATAGCCGATCTAGGTCTCTCCGAGTTCATTAAGTATTCCAATCTTGTGCAGTAAAGATCTCTGAAGATGCCTTGTGCAATCGAAGGAGAATCATCCGATAGTGATTTCTTAATTTGAACTTACTTTAACTACATATTGAATAAACTTTTAGCGATCATTTAAGGAATTTAGATGGTTCATGATACTCTAAATTTAAAAATAAAATTTACTTTTTCTTCTGACACATGTCAATGTGACAAATGACAAGTATGGTGCACTCAGAATGTCGCTGTGCATTTAAACAATGGTAAATATACAGGGCCTGCCTTTTAAAATTGATTCAAATTTAAATTGCTTTTCAGCTACGTTAAACGTTTAAGCTTATAAGATAACATATACGTTAATAATTAGTTTCTTTTAAACAAATATGCATGATTCTACATTTTGCTAAATAACTTCTAAACGGTACAAACTATCGACTTGCGTTGATCCGATCTCGAACGATAACCAAAGTGAAGCATCGCCGCGCACGGCTACTACTTGGATGAGTAACCACCCGGGGAAGACCGTGCTCCGTCTAGAGACTAGCTGCTAACAAAAGGTAGTAGTTGTGAGTAAAATAACGACCGTGACAGTACCACCGCGTTCTCTATAAAGGTTTCATAAAGTTCAAATGCATGTTTCGGTATTTGGAGAACGTAGATGGAAACTCCGACTCCGCGCACTTCAATATAAGGTATGGGTCACTAAAAAAGGCAACAATGGTTTATTTTAAGGGGTGCATTATTCTTAGTCCTGCGTCGTATGTCCAAACACAAAAGGAACAAAAAGTTACAGAACAGAATGGAGAATTTGGTTTTATTATAAACATGGCCAGTGACATCGCAGTAAAAATTTCGGGAGTTATAAGTGGTCATGACCTGGGAAAAAGAAACACCCTGTGGATTCCCATATAATCTGTTATAACAATTTCTTAGACATTGCTCACACTATATCTCTAGGAATATATAAGACCGATGAAGAAACTGAAAAAAAAAATAAAATGTAGTGCAAAAACATGAACAGATGTTTATATGTACTTTTAGTCCTAAAATAAGACACAAAACTAAATCTTTTTTCTAGCTATCAATTAAACATCATTCTGTATTTCGAAAACGCATGGAGCATTTCTTTGAAAAATCAGGTAGACTGCCTCTTTGTGTTAGTAAGAAATTTGAAAGTTTTGCAGTGGAGCGCATATTGGTTGCCTCTAATTGTTAAATAGGTATCATACCAGTAGTCCCTAGGATTCGACACTTTAATTTGTACAAAAATAGTTTTTGTAGTTTTTGCTATGTTCGAACGTTTTCGATGTAAATAAATAACATTCTCCAGTAAAGAGTTGTTTGTGGTTTTACTACAATTTGTAGTCAGGTATCAATACATTTTAATTTGTTCTTGTGGCATTTAAGTTGTTTGACGTTTACATCACCAAGCTTTAATATTTTTTATTTCAAACTTCGTGTGAAATTGTAATTTGTCTTTTCCAATGTAAACACGAATTGTGAAATGGCTAATATAATTTACGTAAACGGCTTTTTTAAAGGCAATTGCTATGAGCCTAGACGTATTTGCAAATATAGATTTTATTATTATCGTCGGCCGAATAACCGCATGTTTAAAAACCTTTTTCAGCGGCTTTTTGGGTTAAAAGAACTCCAGTGGTAGGCAGAGCATTACTTACTAGGACCTGCATTAAACGAAGCTGTTCTTCGGGTAACTGAAGAAGATCCACAAACAAGAACCAGATAAATTGCGCGATAATTATTTATTACCGAGGTGCTATTTTATTAACAAGGTTAATTTTTCGAGGAACGCCATAATAAACTTCCACAATGACCACGATGGATGTGATGAAATTCCGAGCGACTAATTGAGTCTAGGTTTCATTGAATGTGTGCATTGGTGAGATTGGGGATTATTTGATTGGACCCCACTTTTTACGAAGGATTCGTTGCAAAGCTGCAGATTCGTATCAAAGCTTCCTAGAAAATAATTTGCCTGAATTACTTGAATAAATTCCACTTTTAACGAGGCAAAGATTATAGTTTATGCATGATGCTGCTCCAGTGCATTTCAGTTTATAAGCTCATGCATTTATAAATGAGCGGTTCAGGAATGGATCGAGGCGATAAAGTTCCAAATCAGTTTGATTTTTTTTGTTGGGTCCTGGTTTATAAGGTGTCAATAGATAAAGGAACAACTTCGGAAACGTATCGTTGCTGGATGTGACGCTATCTGAAATACACCAGATATATTGGAAGGTGAACGTCGATCTATGAGACGCCGAGCCGACGCATGCGTAATAGTAGAAGGTAGCCATTTTCAACAACTACTTTAACAAACTTTATTGTGTTACTAGTTATTATTCAATTGGTATTATTATTTGTACTAAATTAGTATTATTATTGGTATTAAATTGTGCGCAACCCGATTCCTTTTTAATTCAAATCGAAAATCTCTGAAATTAGCAAAAAACTACAAGAATAATTTTTTATAGGCCTTAAAGTATCGAATCTATACGACCACTGAATCAAAGAAAAAGTGCAGTGGCGTATCTTTTCTGATATTTAATACGTCACGCATACACGCGCTACTGAAGCACCTTCAAATGTCATACGAACCCAAAAAGGCAGTCTCTTTGTTAGCCACTTGCTAATTTTCCAGGTAATGCCTCCACGCGTTTTCGAAATACAGGGTGGTATTTAATAATTGGCTAAAAATAAAGGATGCAATTTATTGTTTCATTTTAGGACTAAACATTCATATACACGTCTCCGCGAGGCCTTTGTTTTGAGATACAAGGTGTTTCAGTTTTTTTCATCGACCTTGTACATTTCTAGAGATATATATAGCAAAATCTAAGAGACCAAAAAATTACAGAACTGAATAAGGAATTTACATTTGTTGCCAGTGATGTCGTAGTGAATATAGGTTTGCCACCTAGAAAAATGTAATGTTGATTAGAGTCTCCCCTATATGAAGTGTTAGTGCGATCATTTTACAATTGCACATAATCGGCCCCTTAAAGCATTTTAATATTAACTCTCTATCATAGTTAGTACATATTAAATAACTAATATTTTATATTATGCTTCAATATATAAGTAAAACAACTTAGCCTCACCACAATTTATAATGAAAAATTTGTAAGTTATATTAATCATGATATTCTATTGACAATCAATTAAGACTAATCCCAACTCTAAACAGTAATTAATGGTTTTCACTGGCGCTTTGAGCTCAAGAGACCATCCCATCTCATTTTCGCGAGGCAAAGAATGAAATAGCGTGACAGGGCAGGAAAACCCACCTCTGCAACCCTTATTTATTACGCAAGGCCTCTCGATCAATAGGGTAACAGCAATAGAAATACTGATTTGATTGCTTAAGCAAAAGGGTCTGATAGATTTGGCGATTCGTTTGCTCTATTTTTGGTTGACGATTCTTTTTCCAAATATTTTGTTCAGTGCTGAATTAAAAGATAATTCAAAGCTATAATGATAAATTGTTTTGAAGCAAAACACAACATCTATTAGGTATCAATATATTTGCAGCTTATATACAAAAAGTGTAATAAATAGTTTAAATCTATGCTTAAAGAGGCTAAAATACTACTAAATATAAACTCTTAAAACATTTTTAATATTATTTATCTGCTGTTTCAAACAGGCGATAAAAAATACTAAAATCTTGAAAACAAGAAAGTACTATTTGGGAATGTAAATAAAAAAATGTTGATACAGAAACGCTTAGGGACCTTTCGTAATTTATACGAATTTACTGCTTGGAATGCCGAACTGTGGCACACCTTGTATACGGTTAAGATGCATATACTTCTTCAATTTTAAAATATCCATGTATCAAATATACATGCTTTCTAAAGAAAAAAATATGGCATGAAACATGAGATGAATAGTCATCTGTTTTTTAATAACTTTTAAAAAAATAAATAGCACATTTTAGGCTCTGTTATGAAATTAAGCCGGGTCCATTAAATTCAGTCCCGTAGAGCATTTATAGGATTACCAACGGTGGTAAATGTTATAGAAGCGTTACCTTAGCAATACTAGGAGAAGCTCTAAATGCTCTTTTGGAAAAATAGTTACAGGCGCGCTAATAACCTTTAATTGTTCAGTTTAATAATCATTAATTTTAATTACGTCTTATTACTTCTCTTATAAACAATTTGTATTATTATATTTATTATAGTTTAAATCATTCTCATAATACTCATTATTAATTAGGCAAGTTTAAAACGGGTTCATCAGCATTCAGTGCATTTCAGTTTATAAGCTCATGCATTTATAAATGAGCGGTTCAGGAATGGATCGAGGCGATAAAGTTCCAAATCAGTTTGATTTTTTTTGTTGGGTCCTGGTTTATAAGGTGTCAATAGATAAAGGAACAACTTCGGAAACGTATCGTTGCTGGATGTGACGCTATCTGAAATACACCAGGTATATTGGAAGGTGAACGTCGATCTATGAGACGCCGAGCCGACGCATGCGTAATAGTAGAAGGTAGCCATTTTCAACAACTACTTTAACAAACTTTATTGTGTTACTAGTTATTATTCAATTGGTATTATTATTTGTACTAAATTAGTATTATTATTGGTATTAAATTGTGCGCAACCCGATTCCTTTTTAATTCAAATCGAAAATCTCTGAAATTAGCAAAAAACTACAAGAATAATTTTTTATAGGCCTTAAAGTATCGAATCTATACGACCACTGAATCAAAGAAAAAGTGCAGTGGCGTATCTTTTCTGATATTTAATACGTCACGCATACACGCGCTACTGAAGCACCTTCAAATGTCATACGAACCCAAAAAGGCAGTCTCTTTGTTAGCCACTTGCTAATTTTCCAGGTAATGCCTCCACGCGTTTTCGAAATACAGGGTGGTATTTAATAATTGGCTAAAAATAAAGGATGCAATTTATTGTTTCATTTTAGGACTAAACATTCATATACACGTCTCCGCGAGGCCTTTGTTTTGAGATACAAGGTGTTTCAGTTTTTTTCATCGACCTTGTACATTTCTAGAGATATATATAGCAAAATCTAAGAGACCAAAAAATTACAGAACTGAATAAGGAATTTACATTTGTTGCCAGTGATGTCGTAGTGAATATAGGTTTGCCACCTAGAAAAATGTAATGTTGATTAGAGTCTCCCCTATATGAAGTGTTAGTGCGATCATTTTACAATTGCACATAATCGGCCCCTTAAAGCATTTTAATATTAACTCTCTATCATAGTTAGTACATATTAAATAACTAATATTTTATATTATGCTTCAATATATAAGTAAAACAACTTAGCCTCACCACAATTTATAATGAAAAATTTGTAAGTTATATTAATCATGATATTCTATTGACAATCAATTAAGACTAATCCCAACTCTAAACAGTAATTAATGGTTTTCACTGGCGCTTTGAGCTCAAGAGACCATCCCATCTCATTTTCGCGAGGCAAAGAATGAAATAGCGTGACAGGGCAGGAAAACCCACCTCTGCAACCCTTATTTATTACGCAAGGCCTCTCGATCAATAGGGTAAAAGCAATAGAAATACTGATTTGATTGCTTAAGCAAAAGGGTCTGATAGATTTGGCGATTCGTTTGCTCTATTTTTGGTTGACGATTCTTTTTCCAAATATTTTGTTCAGTGCTGAATTAAAAGATAATTCATAGCTATAATGATAAATTGTTTTGAAGCAAAACACAACATCTATCAGGTATCAATATATTTGCAGCTTATATACAAAAAGTGTAATAAATAGTTTAAATCTATGCTTAAAGAGGCTAAAATACTACTAAATATAAACTCTTAAAACATTTTTAATATTATTTATCTGCTGTTTCAAACAGGCGATAAAAAATACTAAAATCTTGAAAACAAGAAAGTACTATTTGGGAATGTAAATAAAAAAATGTTGATACAGAAACGCTTAGGGACCTTTCGTAATTTATACGAATTTACTGCTTGGAATGCCGAACTGTGGCACACCTTGTATACGGTTAAGATGCATATACTTCTTCAATTTTAAAATATCCATGTATCAAATATACATGATTTCTAAAGAAAAAAAATATGGCATGAAACATGAGATGAATAGTCATCTGTTTTTTAATAACTTTTAAAAAAATAAATAGCACATTTTAGGCTCTGTTATGAAATTAAGCCGGGTCCATTAAATTCAGTCCCGTAGAGCATTTATAGGATTACCAACGGTGGTAAATGTTATAGAAGCGTTACCTTAGCAATACTAGGAGAAGCTCTAAATGCTCTTTTGGAAAAATAGTTACAGGCGCGCTAATAACCTTTAATTGTTCAGTTTAATAATGATTAATTTTAATTTCGTCTTATTACTTCTCTTATAAACAATTTGTATTATTATATTTATTATAGTTTAAATCATTCTCATAATACTCATTATTAATTAGTCAAGTTTAAAACGGGTTCATCAGCATCCATATTTGAATAAAAAAAATACCACAATTTTACCAGTTTATTTCTATACCACCCTTAATGGATACCCAACATTTAAAATGAATCTAATAAGTAGTGTTTGAGGCTGATTCCTTTAAATAATTTATTAGGCCGGCATTTTGTTTTGCTCTCTTGGATTCATAAATTTGAAGTAATTGTTTAATTGGCTTTCTAATAATAATTTTTTCAACATTTCACTAGGCAGCCATTTTGTTCCGTCATTCGATTTTTACCAAATCATCCCCACATAACCCTTAATTTTTGACCAAAATTTGAAGTCAATCGGCTAAGTAGTTTTTAGCTTCGCCGCGAAATGACAGACAGTCAGACAAATGGAATTAAGAAAACATATTTTTGGCATCTAGGGACGCTAAAGCGTAAAGATATGTGAAACCTGCATTTTTTCACGTTTACAAATGTCTTATTTGGTCGCCATTTTGTGCCGCCTTCTTGAATTCGTACTACAATCTTAACAGTTCATCTCTATGCCATAAGTAATACTTGCCCAAAATTTGAAATTAATCTAATAAGTAGTTTTTTCAGGCTGAATTTTTAAATATTTTATTAACTCGCCATCTTGGATTCGTACCAAAATTTTACTAGTTAATTAGTACCTACCACTTGCTTTTTGTAAGCTGGCTAAGCAGTTTTTTAGTAATAATTTTTTTAACATTTCACTAGGTCGCCATTTTGTTTCGCCACATTGGATTTTCATCAAAATGTTACCAGATCATTACCATATGACTTCAAATTTTGGTCAAAAATTAAAAGTCATATGGGAATGATCTGGTAATATTTTGATGAAAATCCAATGTTGCGAAACAAAATGGCGATTGCCGAAAAAGCCAATCGAGTAAGTAGTTTTTTACCTATGCCGCGAACAGACCGACGGAAGAAAACATGTTTTTCGACATCTAGGGATCCTGAAACGTAAAGATCTGAAAAAATCTCGGAAGGTAATTTTTTTGTACGAGGGAAGTAAAAATACAAACATAATTAATATCCTTCCTAGCTATAAGTTTCCATTCGATTTATATAGACAATTACTAATTTTAACGTCTAACTATGAATATAAAAGAACAGTATTCTCCTAGATTAGTGAAGAATTGTTGCATTGTATAAATCGGGAAATAGATAAAGGAATGGAGGAAATATTGTATTATATTTGGGAAATGCTTTAAATAATGCATATAAAAAATAGATGAGAGCATTTTATTCACTAAGGTTTCTGTAAATGTGTATCTTGTAAAATTTTGTTTTTGTTCAAGAACATTAAAATTTTAATAATCTTGTTAATATTTAAATTGATGCTTTTACACCATATAATAGTTTCTTTGAATTTAGAAATAAACATATTTATTTCAATATAAACCAATCTAGTACCATTAGTACACAACTTGTCGAGTAAACATCGACGTAAGTGTTCCGCGTTTATTTCGCATTTATAAGTGAATAATTCGTCTAAAAATAGTGGCAAAAGATCGAGATGAGCAGTAAAATTGATATGGAAGACCGGGACGTTGAGAAAAAGACTTCAGGTTCTGTAATTGGAAGAGAAAGGAGTAATTCATTAGGACTTATAAATATAGCCAAGTCCGATTTTAATAAAATCATCGCTACCGAAATTGCAAACACTGATAAGAAGACAGAAGTTTTTACCCAGGCGAGCGATAAAGGGATTAATGCTAATAAAAATACCATGAATGAACAAGCGAGTGTTGGAACAGTAAGAAGCAATATAGAACTTGAACCGAATGTAAATGACAGCAGTTTGCTAAAAACTGAGGACATTTTTAAACCAAGGAAATCTATGGCACGGACACCTACAAAAGAAGATAATAATTATGAACTAATCACACCAAAAAGACCCAGATCTGAAACAAGTCCACAAGAAGAAACCAGGCAAAAAATTAGAAAGCAGGTACAGAATAAAAGCGATTCTTTTATTCTGTACCTGCTTTTTAAAAACAACAGAAAACACTTTGGAATCAGCGACACATGAAGAAAACGTGGAAGAAATTGTAACGGTGGAATCGTTGATTCAAAGTATAACTGGTGATTTAGAATTTTTATATAATTTACCGGAAAAAAAATAAAATGACTGAAATTAAATTGTCAGATATAAAAACCGCCGCTTTCAAAATCTACACAACAGTCACCCATCTCGCTTACAAGGTAGGGCAATTGGAAAAAGAAAACTATATACTATCTCAGCAAACTCAGAATATGAAGTTAGCAAATGAAGAAAGAAACAAAATAATGCCATTCGAAATAAAAGATACAGCTGATTCAGTTGAAAGGTCGTACAGCTCCATGGTACAAGTCGTAAAGTTTGGAAAACCTAATTGTGACACACGTGAAAAAGAAAAATGGACAACACCGTCTCAAATTAGGAAATTTGAAACACTTATAAAATTGAAAGACGAAAGTGGTAGTAGACCAGTTTTGAAAGAAATTAAGAAAAACCTAAATGTAAACAACAAATTAAAGAGAGTTTTAAAAATGTCAGGCATTTAAAAAGTGGGGGTGTAATAATTGAATGTCAAGATATTTCTCAACAAAATGAATTGGAAAAGGCTCTTAAAACACGCACTGACCTACATACTAGACGTTTAGAGAATAGCGATCCTATGCTGATGATAACTGGCATAGAAAAAGGATATGATACCGAAAATTTCGTCAAAGAATTTATTGAGGAAAACCCAGAAATTAAAGCTGTATTTGGAGATGACGTGCACGAAAAAATTAAAATAATTACAAGAAAACCGTGTATAAAACAAAGAAAAGAGAATTGGATCTTACAGACGAATTCAGATATTTTCAAATGGTTAATAAGAAAGGACAATCTAAGTCTAGATCTGACCAAAGTGTACATACAAGAATATACAAATCTGGCTATGTGTTTTAAGTGTTGTTATTTTGGACATGTAGCTAAGTTCTGTAAGGGAGAACCTCGCTGTTTTAAATGTGGAGACAAACATGAAAGCAGCAAATGTCCTGAAAATAGTCCACTAAACTGTGTAAACTGTCAACTTTTAAGCTTACAAGATCGGACACATTCTGCTAGGGATCCGAGATGCCCAGCTTTCCTACAGAAAATTAATAGGGTACGCCAGCAAACAAATGATGGGACCAGCAATCCGCAGCCTTTTTTGGAATGATAACTAGTACAACCAAACCCAATGAGGTAATTTTTAGTACAGACAACAATGTCCAGAGTAATGACACTTTCGACATAGCCAGCATAATTCATCAAAACGTGCAATCTATCGGAAACTCCGTGGATATTCCGAATGTAATGTGCTATGTATTACAGAACACTGGAAGAAACCTAAGCAGCTAGAAATGTACAATATAGACAATTATAAACTAACCTCATTTTTTTGTAGAGATGAAGGTTATGGAGGGGCAGCAATATATATGAAAAATAACATTACATTTAGTTCGCAAAAAAAAGTAAATCAGCTAGCAACGAACGGATATTGAATGTGCTTGTGTGCGGTGTACCATTAGGAAACAACAATACATTATAGGAGTGATCTACAGACCACCTAATGGAGATGTGAACCTCTGTTTTCAAAAACTTGAAGTATTATTGTCACAAACAGTGAATGAACAAAGTAAGTTGTTTCTAGCTGGCGATTTTAATATTGAACTTATTGAAAATAATAATAATAAAACGATATTTTCGTCAATAATGAGCTCCTTTAATATGTCCCCAACAATAATGACCAATACTAGAATAACTTCAGTATCCAAAAGTTGTATTGATAATATTTTCTCTAACATTCAAACATATGAAAGTAGCATCATCAATACCGTTAAAAAACTAAATAATATGTTTCATTATCATAAAAGATTTTTCTCTGAAGCTAATAAGCAACATTTTGTTCGGTGCTTAAAAGAAGAACAATGGCTAAATGTTTATAATAGTGACAAGTCTGAAATAAATGGTCAATGGGGTGCTTTTTTAAATATACTCATACCAATTTTCAATCATTGTTTCCCTAAGGTTCTAGTATCTCACAAAAAGACTAATAATAAACATGTCGATAAGAAAAACGAACAAGTTAAAATATAAAAAGTAGATTAGATATTTTATTAGCTCTAAAACAACACAGTAATGTTTATAGTGAAATGTATAAAGATGTAAAAAGACAATAAGATGAAATGCTTGTAAAATGTAGGGCAGAAAGTTATGTCAATAGAATTTAAAAATCAGACAATGAAAATAAGGATATGTGGTCCGTTTTTAGGAAACTTACTCGTGGAGCGGGGGATCAAACGTCAACAATCATTGGCAGTGCCGAGAAAATGGCAAACAATTACAATTCCTTTTTGCTCAAAATAGTACCAGATCTAATAAAAAATACTGAAGACGTAGAATGGAGCTCACAGATAAATGAAAACAATTTTATACTTACCCCAATCACATCAGCCGAACTAATTAGTATGTTCAAAAAGATAAAAAACAAACATAGCAGTGGGGATGATGATTTTTCAACAAGCATAGTTAAGCTTGGCATTCCAATGATTGCAGATGTCCTCTGCTTTATAGTGAACAACTCGTTTGAACAGGGCATTTTTCCGGATCAATTAAAACTAGCTCTTATTAAACCACTTTACAAAAATAAAGGAGAAACAAATTTATTGGATAATTATAGACCGATTAGCTTACTACCCGGATTTTCCAAACTTTTTGAGTTAGTTGCTTGTGATTAATTAATGGCTTTCCTTAGAGATGATAAAATTTTCTCTGATAATCAACACGTTTTTTTGCCGGGAAGATCAACTCAAACTGCGATTTTTCAATTTGTGCAAACAGTGTTGGACTGTTTGGAGATGGGAAAAATGGCAATGGGAATATTTTTATATCGTTCAAAAGCATATGACTGCTTGGATCGGGAACTTTTAATTAAAAAAATGCAATTATATGGTATCAGGGAAAATGCTCTAAAATGGTTCACGTCATATCTTGGTAATAGGACTCAGAGGGTAATTATTAAGGAGGGTAACATTTCCTGTAGATCTGAAGTTCTGCATAATTCTGTGGGCGTTCCACAAGGCAGTATTTTGGGGCCAATTTTGTTTATAATTTTTGTAAATGACCTACACTTTGAGATTGAAAACACTCAATCTGGATTAACATCTTATGCGAACGACACAAATTTAGTGGTCGGAGGACATCAATTGTCTGATTTTGTTGATCAGGGTAACGAACTTTTTCAACAAAGTAGCATCTGGTTTGATAAAAATAGACTACTGTTAAATGAAAACAAAACAAACATTATTATATTTAAAACCAAACATAATAAAAAAGTAATACCTAAAGACGTAATTATCAATAATAAACCGGTAGTGATACAAAAAGGAACAAAGTTTTTAGGAATTCATATTGATGAGTCTTTAGATTGGTCAAATCATATATATAAGCTTGCTGAAAAATTAAATAAGGTGTGTTATTGTTTTCGCATAATCACTAAATATTTAAATATCTTGGCCTGGCGAACACTTTATTTTGCGAACTTTGAGTCTACTTTAAGATTTAGTATTGCATTCTAGGTATCAAGCTCGAAAACACAGAGCGTTTTTGTCATTCAAAAAAGAATACTTAGAATTATGTTTGGAATGTCTTACTTAGAGTCATGTAGAGGTGTTTTTAAATATAAAAGAATATTGACTGTATATGCTCTGTATATATTCGATGCGATAATGTTCTCTTGCAGAAACAGACAAAAGCTTGGTACCATCATACAACATAATTATAACACTCGTACAATTAATGTTAATTATCCTGTTCACCGGTTAACTCTCTTTAAAAAAGGACCTTATTACATGTGTATAAAATTAAATAACAAATTAAATGATGAGTTAAAAAGAGTAACAAATAAAAGAATATTTAAGCGCAAATTAAAACAGTTTCTCCTGGACCTAGAGCCATATAATATTAACGAATATTTAAGTCTGTAGGATAAGTAATATTGATATTGTGACGTCATTTCATTTTATGTTTGTTTGTACAGTTGTATTGATTAATGTAATTTGAAATAAAGAATTATCAAATCAAATCAAATCTAGTAAAATTTTATATAACAATAATATATATTTTGTGAATTCAAATTTTTCTAAAATATTACGCAATACTAAATATTAAGTTACTAATAGACATATTTGCTGTTTTGGATATTTTTCGCCTATAAGTACTTATTTTATCATTTATTTTTAATACATTTTTATTTGATGTTACATCAATGTCTCTAGAACATATCCTGATGCAGTGCCGCAGGGGCAGTTATCCATTTCAGTTAAACGATGACCACGATTTTGCTCTTTTTAGATTTTAGATCAGGCAACTATAAACTAGCAAGCCCCATGTTGAGCAAAGACACAATATGAAATCGCAGAAACAACTACTCCTCTGGTTAATACCATGACTGCCATTGAATCACATTATTGCCTCCTGACTTTTATTGGAAGCAATAATGTTAATATCTTTTTATTTCACACTACACCAACGTCATAAAAAGGATGCTATAACCTATATCGAACATACCCTGCAATGTCGCAGGCGCATTGTTCCATTTTAGACAAATAACAATCGCCGATTTCGCTCTTTTCTTTTTAGAGCTCATCAGGCCGTCATAGTCTAGCGAGCCCCGTGTAGGGCAAAAGCAGAATTCACAGAAACAACTACTCTGCTGCCTAATACCATGACCCGCATTGAAATGAATGGTAGTGTAGTTCAGTTGTGGCTAATTCGAGCAGTATAGTTGTTTCTGTGAATCCATTTTGTGTATTTGCCCTACACGGGGCTTGCTAGACTATAGCGGCCTGCTGGGCTTTAAAAAGAGATAAATCGATTTCGACGTTTGGCTGAAATTGATGATTTCATCTGCAGAACATGTGCTGGACAGAGAGTACACTGCTTCGGTACCACTAAAATTCTCCTTACCCTGTATATAGAAAACACTCGGTATAAAAATAATAATTATTATTTTCAAAATGTGGACTAAATATTTTAATAACACTCTATATGATAGAACATGTTTTACTTTAAATTTTATTTGAATACCGACATTTTCACTGCATATACAGTATAATAAATAATCACACCGCTAATTTATGTTGTAAAAAAACCAAAACACATATAATCTAAGATTATAATCATTATTACAAAATTCTACTCCTTATTGTAAAATAATGATTAAGTGTATAAGTAAAATTCTGAATATATAACTTAAACAGTTTAAAGTTTATAACACTGGATATCTTTAAACAGTTTCATGTATTATTAATGTTATCTGTTTTTTAAAGATTTTCAGGTTGAGAGAAAACCATAACAATATTCTATTGAGGGGGTGCAGTCAGTTTGTCAGATCCCTGGCAGTGTAATAAAATAATTTTTGTTTTGCGCCATCTTATTTTATTTGACGCTTTGAAAGATAGGATGTTGTTTCTTAACATGTTGATGGTTCTGATACTATCATTTTTCTTTAGTTATCTTAGTTCTGGTCTTTGCCTTAACCAAATATTCCGTAAGTAATTCTTGAACAATATTCTTCACATGTAAAATCCATATATATATATATATATATATATATATATATATATATATATATATATATATATATACACACACACACTTTACTGTACTGTATTGTTCATTTCTTAAGATTAGTAATCGCCTGTCATTACCACGCGGTGGCATCTCCAGTTTTCTCAGAAATCACGTTGGCATTTAGCTGCATAATGAAATATTTCTCATCAAAAATACGCCTTATAGTTTCAAAAAAAAAAGAAGACAACACGAATATAAATAAAAAATGCATATTGCATAACAAAGTTGTAGCTCACTATAAATTTTCCATAGATTATATCTTTCCGCTTCGAGAGAAGGTTAAAACTATATTAACAATCTTTTTATTTCAGATATGGAAATACAATCTCCTCGTTTCACCGGTTCGAGTTGGCTGGCATTTCCTGCCCTTAGGGGTGCATATAAACATGTTCAACTTAGTCTGGAACTGCGACCGGAGGCGTATGATGGAATTTTTTTCTTAACTGGAGAAAGAGATGATATGGCGGGCGATTTTATGGCTCTACTCTTATACCAGGGTTTTGTCGAGTTTCGGTAAGTTTTTATTTGTGATTAATTTAAAAAAAAAGATTATGCATAAAAACTTAAATCTAGCAAGTATTTAAATTTTATATTTATTTCAATTGTAAAACCGAAATAGGAAAGTTAAGATTGTCGGAAAAACCACTTAAAGAACTTAATTACTCAAAACTTAAATATATTAAACTTGTACAAGGTTTAGTATAAAGTTGAAGACTTTGGACATTTTCAATACATATTCAACAGGATGTGCGGAATAATATAAAATTTAGTCAAATTTTTGTTTTTTGTTGCGCAGGTTATTATATCAATGGAAACTATACATGATGAGCCATGTAGTTTCTAATTATTATTTTCGAGATTAATTCCAAAATTCATCATTTTAGATAATTTTGGCAGCAGGATTTAAAGTCGAAGTGGTTAGAAATAGAGACAGAGTAAAGCGAATTGCATATTCATATTTTATTTTCTATGGTCTTTCTTATGGCATCGAACTTTTTTTTATCCCATAGAGTAAGTATATTCTGAATTATTACGGAATAATAGAAATCTGGCTTAGCTAGAAGGTCATAGCAACATATGAAGCGTAGTTTACCTGGCTGTTTCAAATGGCAATTCGAATGCTACTTTTTGATTATTAACATATCCTTGGATATTGTATTGTACTACTATTATCAAAAAAAAAATAATCATATTTTTACTTTAAAAATTAAGGCAGCAAAAACCCCGGTATGTAATTTTATATAATATATTTAAATTCATGTCATTGCACAAAACAATTTTGGCAGCTATCAAAGAATACAAAATATATTTTTCAATCATATATTATTTGCTGCCTCATGTTAAAAAGGGTGCCCTTTCAAACTTCGCATATAGGGAGGTAATCCATAATTTTAGTGCTAAAACGTTATTTAAGTTAAAGTCTAAGTATTTGGTGTCATTTTCAAGAAAATCGAAATATAACTAATTTGACAAGGAACTATCTAATACAAAATATTTACTCTTTTGAATAATTTTATTAAAATCTTAATAAATGATTACCTTTGTCAACAAAAATATTTGATTTTAGTTGATAATAAAGCATATTTTGACTTGTTTGTATGCGGGTACTTTTGTAATGGTGAAAAGTTTTATAGATGCCAAAACAACATGTTTTTCCCATTTTGCCGCTCTGACTCTCTTTCTGTCCGTTCGCGGCAGAGCTAAAAAACTGCTTTTCTGAATAACTTCAAAATTTGGTAAACAGCTAAGAGTCATATAGATATGGAACATGGCGGAACAAAATCGGAGCTTAATATAATTTTTAAAAATCAAGGAAAATACTAATTACTCAATTAACCCGAAATTCGGTTCAAAAATTTGAGTTTTAGTACTAATCCAAGATAGTGAAACAAAATAGTGGTCTACTTATTTTATTGACTTAAAACTTTGCACCAAAATATAATTTAATATATAGATCAACTGACAAACCTTATATGACACAACAAAATGGCTGCCTAATACATCGTTTGAAAAATCCATTTGAAAAAACTACATATTCGACTGACATCAAAATTTGCACTGAAATTAGATTTGATATAGAGTTATAAAGGCAACAATTAAAATTTTTTAAAAATTCGTGTAAAAACAACTTATTTAATTGTTTTAAATTTTGCCCCGAAAATATGGGTAGGAATACAGTGTGGTGAAACAGATTGACGGCTTATTTATATGTATTTATTTATTTACAGATAACTGTTTTACAGAAAGATCCCAATTACAAGACAGTGAAAACTACATATTCAAGCCTACTAAAAAATTACATTTTCCACATAAAAAGAAGCTTATAACTAATAATAACAGTAATTATTTTCCAAATTCTGATATTTGAATAAGATTTAAATTAGCAAAACGGTTTAGCGTCGTAAATTTTTCTTATATGATTCTAAACTATCAGAAAAAAGATCCAAATTATTTTTTTTGTTAAAGTTATCGCACATTGTATAAATAGGCGAAAATTTTAAGATGTTTGTACGAGGAGTCGGCAAGTAAAAAGCACTGCTTGTGCGTGAACTTAAACGAGGCACGTTGAAATTTATTTTAGAAAGTAAACAGGGGCAGTTTATCTTATTATTTAATAGCTTATACAAAAATATCATTTGCAGGTTATCTCGTCTGATTTTTAAGTTCTTCAGTGAAAATTTATCTAAAAGCTCTTCTTGTGGACATCTTGAGCGGGATAGCGACTGTCTTGTTTAAAGCTTAGATATTTTACAAATTTTCGCTGTATACTTCCAATACCAGACACATGTATATTATATCCCGGAGACCATACAACTGCCGCATATTCAAGTTTGGATCGGACATAACTATAGAACAGCAGCTTTATGGCTTCCACTTGGCTAAACTCTTTAGTAGTACGAACTATAAACCCTAACATTTTAGAAGAATCTGACCTAATAGCGCTGTAATGTGAGGTAAAGGATAATTTTTGATCGAATGTAACTCCCAGATCACAGAACACCTTGGATCGGCCTACAATTTCACCATTGCAGTTGTAGTCAAAAATAATCGGTTCTGACTTTGTAGTAAACGACATAACCTTGCATTTTCCAATATTTAGCTGTAGACAATTTCCCTGGCACCAGTCAATAATATGCTGTAAATTTTGTTGGATTTTTAAGCAGTCCTCCACAGACTTAATGTTAGCGAACGGTTTGATGTCATCAGCGTAGAGTAAATAACCAATATCCAGAGAATCACTAATGTCGTTAATAAAAATGTTAAACAGCAGGGGTCCTAAAACGGAACCCTGCGGTACCCCCGAACATGCTATATAGTTCTCCGATTGAAAACCATTTATAGCCACATATTCAAGTCATGATTTAACTTGTCAAATGCTTTAGAGAAGTCTAAATATAATAATCGAGTCCGCAATGTATTGTGTTATAAGGGCCAGGTTGGTAGTTGTGGGACGTTTTTTAAAGAAACCATGCTGGTCAGGAACAATTTTATTTTGCACCAACGGAAAAATGATGTCGTGCAATATGAACTCAAAGACTTTTGAAAAGTTGCATATGATGGAAACAGGTCTATAATTTTGAATATCTGATTTATCACCCTTCTTAAAGACTGGACATACTTTCGACTTTTTCCATATATTTGGTAATGTCTGTTGTTCAATGCACATGTTAAATAGGATTTGAAGAGGTTTTATTAACAAAAATCGGCAGTCACGTATCAAAAATGCTGGAATAAGGTCTGGTCCGGCAGTGTATTTAGGTTTAAGTTTTTTAATAGCACAAATAATATCCCGTTCACTAACTGTAGATATGTTTATATTTTGATCACTACACGAGAATGAATTATTTGAAATTTGGATATTGTTAGAAACTGAATAAGATTGCTTAAAAAATGAAGCAAATGAATTCAAAATATTGGGTGGATTATCTAGATTCTGACCATCAAAGTGCAAACTGTTTGGAATGCCTGTTATCTCTCTCCTGCCTTTGAGAAAATTCCAAAAGCGTTTGGGATCTTTTTTGATATCCGTCTCCATTTTTTGAATATATTTTTTATATGCTATATTTGTATCAGTTTTGATTTTTGATCTCAGAGTCTGAAATCTTTCGAAATCCTGTATGCTGCCATATTTTTTGTACTTTTTATGCAATTTATCTTTAGTTTTTATATTTTTAATAATTTCTGAAGTGAACCAAGGATGATATCTTCTATTTGACGAATGGCGATAACGGGGAACTGTTAGGTCAAATATGGAGTATATTAAGTTATAAAAAGTATTACAGGCATTTTCCACCGTTGTCTGATTTTCCAGCAAGGACCAGTCCTGCTGAAGAAATGAGTTATAAAGCAGGTTGAAATCAGCTTTACGAAAATTGTATAGATTATTCATATTTAAATTTATAGAGTTTTTAAAATTATTTGACTTTGGTCTTTTAAAGGAAATCATTAAAGCAGGATGGTGAATATCTTCTTTGATAAGAATATCAAGTGATCGCTCTACGTTACAATTAGAGTTGCTATTCGTCAGAATAAGATCCAGAATCCTTTAATTGTTATTTTTAATAAAGTTATACTGCTCGAGATTAAAGAATTCCATAAAATTTTTTAACAATGAGAGATGATATAAATAAATCGGTGAATTGGCGTTACCCGGAACTTCCCTCATTATGAATATTTCCATTTAGCAAGAAAAGTAAAGCATGTCCCATCTTAGTTTAGCACTAGCTATTTAGTAATAGGTGCAGGACATTTCAAATTATGTTAACTTTCATTGGAGGGATTGATTACGAAGGACCTTCCTGTTAATTTGAAGATCGGTTTTACCCATCTATCCGAAATTTCCTTGTTAATAAATTTATTTGTTTTGAAAGTGGAAGATAACCCAATTTGTATATTATCTACTACACATATTTTAAATAGCTACTTGTAAAACTAAATTGGGTAATTTTTTACTTTTCTTGATAAAAGGAAGGATTCATAACAAGGAAAGTTCCGGGTAAAGCCAATTTACCGATTTTTAAATAGACAATCTGGAAGGAGAATGAAAATAGATATACTTAAAAATCCAAATAAATAAATGTAAGCCTTTAAATGATCCTTCGGTATAGCAAATATTAAAAATATAGATCAGTGTAGTATTATTTGGACATTTATCTCTTTACACACTCTCGGTGGAATACCTATTTACTTAAATAAGTTTCTTGTTTTCCACATTACTCAAAATTCTTTTGAATTTGGATCTTTTGAAGATTGAAATTACTGAAAAAGTGCGTTGTTCAACACGTGCAAAATGCAGTTGAAGCTATGAACTCCCTTGTTCTGTTCCCATATTATTCCGTAATTTGAAATCATACGATTGTCATCTTATTTAGAGTAGAATGTGTATGCAGATTTCAATAGACTGTTTAGTTCCAGTGTTTATGAATTATGTGTAGGTGACATTCAATGGGCGTTTTGTATAATATAATAAGGTATTTGTCAGTTTTGAAAAGTGATAAGCTTAACGAAATTTTAATCTTTATAATTTAAATCTTTAGTCTACTGCAACATATTAGAATAGTTAAAGTTTATAGACTTTTCAAAGTTTCGAAAATACGAATGGTAGAGTGTGCTTATTTGAATTATATCTACGATTTGTAATCAAATTTTTGCAGACAAATCTATTTTTTAATTTTTAAGTAAATAAATAAATATTGAAGTTAAGGTTTAAATAAGATTTTAGATAGCCTTTTATGCACGTGACCTCTTACTATGTCATTATGAGTGTCCCCTATGCACAAAATTATGAAAACTCTTCTAGAGAACGCGGTGAGGTTTATAGTCGCAACATAATATACCATGTCAAACATTTTATTCTTGAGTTAATTTTTAAGTAATTACGTAAAAAATATAAAATGTATAGTTTTTAATATATGTATGTCTAGTTTAAGTTTATTCTAACTTTAAATAATAAAGTAAATATTTTGTATTATTATATGACATGACCGAATTTGATGATTTAGTTCAATTCGTTTAACATCACAATGATTAACAAAATATCTTATAAAGCACAAAAACAATACTAATATTTTTTTTATAATATCTTTAGTTAATAAGAATACTTTTCACCTAGTCTGCCTATTTTTTGTTAGAGACGTTTGTATCTCTTAAAATAACTTTTGTAATGAAAGTTTTGTAAAGATAAATGTCGATATGCTCATATGAAAATCATTAGGGCCTAGAGATGGATGCAACAAATTATTATTATTTTTTAATTAAAAAGTAACCCATACCAAGAAATAATTGCAAAGCTGAAAATAATTTAAAATGGGTAATACCTTGTTACTCCCAGATTTTTCTTGAGAGAAAAAACAAGGTTTAAGCAGGGAGGGCAATTTGCCAATGTATACTTGCTGTCTAGTGAAAGCATAAAACCGTTATATATATTAAATAATTTTGTAACGATTTCAAAAATATACGAAAGTTGTAATCTAATTACTTTCTTATTAGCTAATAACAGTAAATAATTCAATCTGATCAAATTCACAATATTAAACACAGATTTGACATAAAGGTTAAATTGACTGTATTTCACATATTTCATTTCATAAAAATGCCAATAATGTTAATAAAGAAAAATGCCATAAAAACGATTTTAAGGTTTAGTTGAAAAGAAGAATAATGCATTCTCTAAAAAATAGTTCCTTGTAAACTTGTGGAAACTAAAATATCTTTATCATAAAAAACCACATCTAGATCGCAAGTAATGTGTTTCAAGAGATTTTACCCAGCACCAGCAAATTTTCTAACTCAAGTTCAACAGCGCTCCGTTTTAGAAAAGTGTAGAGTTGGAATAAATTTCTTTAGGCAGTTTTCTCTAAAATGTTCTGACTTTGAGCTTTTAAAGGTATAAATTCGTAATATACCAAGGCTAAACCTAACGATGAAGCAGTGTATTTAAAAACTTATCTGATTATAGTTTAATTTTTATAACAATATAAGCGTATCAAATATTTGGTAATTCTAATTAAAAAATTCTGTTGTTCTGTGTTATTAATGCCATAAATTCCTACAGAAACATATGCAAAATAGCTTTATCGAAAATGTTATTCCAAATAATTTTAAAACATTTTAATAAATATATTAACCGAATGAACGGTAATAGCTTTTTCCATTTAATTTTCTGACGCCTCGCTTTTAGTTGGTTTCCAGAAATGTTTTGAGTTTTAATGAAGATTAATGGAAAATTGTTTGAAAAGAATTGATTTTAAATTTCTAGAAAAATTTAAACCTATATAATTTATTCAAGTACCCTATGATGCGTAAGTCATTAACCAGTCTGTTGCTTTTTAAATATCGATTTAAACTTTGATTACGAAAATTTTATTGATTTAACTGTATCACTAGTAAGTTTATCATTTTAAACGGAATTTCCTTAATATTCTTTAAATTTGGATTTCTCAAAAAATTTTAATAGTACATCATTTCTTATCTCTAAACCTAATTCAGTACAACTTGCCAACTAAATAATTAAAATTATTGGCAGGTATGAAGGTGTGGTATTTTATGAAAATTGGTTTCTTTTTAAAGACATAATTAAAAATTGTAGGAACACGAACGAAGACGAAGGCAACTCTACATTAGATTTGGAGGCATTTTAAACTAGCCGGTACCATAGGCGGCCGCTTTAGAAGGATGGCCATTAACACAGGTGTTTACTGTACTACTACTACCTACTAACTAGTCAACTGTATAATATATAATTTAACGTGCTTTTAAAGGCATTATTTGAAAGGATATAAAAACGGTTGTTATAAATGTTTTTAAATTCTTTGAGGGTATAAGTTATGATGTTTAGAAAAACAACTGACGATCTGAAAAATAGAATATTTTAATGGAATATATTGTATTTTATTAAAAACATAAAATCTCCTCGTTTTCTTCTTGCTATGTTGGCCCCATTTGAGAAAGGATTTTTTTTAGTCATCACTTATTTCTAAAGGGAACCCTCGCAAAACCTCTCATGGCTTAGGGACATTAACACAACTTAAAGACAAAGCTCCAGGCCCCATAAGTTCTTAATTCGACCATGCGTTTTTCCATCTTTGGCGTCAAAAACTTGGTTTTTGGATTGTTCATTTATGGAGGACTGATAATTGCGATATGCCGAGAGCCAGAAATGAGTAGTTCCAATACATTTGGCACAGCATAAGGCAGCACTGCATCACGTCAATATTGTAAACTGAAAGTGCCTTCAGTAAGAGTATAGCACTTACAAAGACGCAGTGTGCGGCTGGATGTAGACCAAAATAGCGTACTTCAGCCGATAGATTTCGTGCTGGAAATCACTGGCGTAATGCTCCGAAAAAATTGTAACAGGGTTATAGATCTTAATCGAGCCTTATTTTTTTATAGTATTTAAAATTATTTATTTATTTGAGACATATCGGGCAACCCTATTACGTTACTGAAATTAACTAAGATAGAAAAAAAGAGTGGGCTGGTTTCTGTTAGTTCTATGTGTTGTCCTGTAAGAATTTTCTCACTATGTGGTAAGTACTGCCTTCTGGATATCGATGAAGGTGTTAGTATGCAGTCCTTTGATTTTCAGGTCTGAAAGTGACTTTAGGATGGTGTTGTCCCCTGCGAGATTGAGTAGAGAGTACGAGTTGTCACTTGCCTTGTTGCTGAAGAAATCTCTCAATTTTTACAGCTGTCAGAAGTGCGAATTGGTCAAATCAACAAGGGATCTTTCATCTTCTTCTTCGTGGTAAGGTCATTCGGAGAGTTCATGACCTTGGGTGGTGTGACTTGTACTTGATCATCATTAGGCGAGTAGTTCCTTGTAGTCCCTCTAGCCCCGTATTAGTCCATTTCAAGGCTCCGAAACTGTAGGTCAGCACTGGCACAGGTTCAGTTCTGTCTTCAGAAGAGCTCGCACTCTTTGAACGTACTGATCTTCCAACTTGGTCTTTCCTTGCTTATCCTGAAGCAGTCTAGTTTGTTGGAATCCTAGGTATTTATAGGTCTCTTTTTGGTTCATCGCTAGAACTATTTCTCCATTGGGTAGGGCATGGGTGGCACCATTAACTACTTTGCCTTTTTCGATTTTTAAGGCTTTCCATTTTTCCATTGTAAATTCCATATGGATGTCTTTCGAGAAGGTATATGTCACGTCAATAAACTTTTTTAATTGGTTATGGTTTCCACCATAGAGCTTAATATCATTCATTGATTGATCGCCATCATAGATCCTCAGGTTCATTCTGTGCTTGACAGTTGCCAGGAAATTGATGATATAGGGTGAATTTTGTACATTTCTAGTACGTCTATGAGCCACGAATATGGAATACTGTCAAACGTCTTTTTATAGTCTATAAAAGCAGTGTATATTTTGCGTTATTTTTTCTGTGCTTGCTTAAGTACCACAGAGTCGATGATAAGTTGTTCTTTGCATCCTTGATGATCTCGAATGCATCCCTTCTGTTCCTCGGGTCTGTATCAGAATCAGATGAAATGTTCTGGCATTTTTTAGACTTTTGTATACTAGCCGCAGAAGAAATATTTTCTGGTGGTTCGTTTTCGGGTTCAATCGTGGATTCAACCTCCATATCTGCAAGGATGACTCGCCTTTCTGGTGGAACATCGATTCGTTTGCTCTTGTTTGGTCTTGTTTGCAATTCAAGGCTTCTGTTTTTTTTTCAGAAAATCCAGTAGCGATTTATCTATTTCATTTCAGTTCTTGCGGAACCATCTTCAGTCCTAAGTCGTTGAGGCCCGAAATCCATACAAAAGATTTTTCTTTGAATTTTTTTCAGCTTCTAAGGATTTCCTGAGAAATTTTGGAAAGACTTTCTTCTGAAATGGATTTTTCGTTTGCACTTTTGACCACTCAGTCGAAATTCTCTTCCATGCTTCTTTAAAATACGCAAAAAAGCAAGATCCAACGGCTGGCAAAGATGGGTGGAATTGGAAGTAAAGTAAATTGTATATTCTGACTTCTTCTGATTTTACATTCCACGGTTAAGTAATTTAACAAGTTGTCCCTAATTAAAATATTTCACCCGTCATTTTTTTCTGAAATGAGGTAATGCTATCTGGCGAAATCTTTCCAAAAATGTTCTTGAATCAAACCATCTTGAACTGCTCACACTGTAACCACATCCATACGGTCTATCCTCTTCCCATTTTTGGTACCAGCCTTAAACACAACAGAGGATGGAAGCAGTTCGTCACTTGCCGAAGCTGACATTATTAAGCTCACGCTAGATTTAGAAGAATCCGTTATTCTATCACAATGTTTCAATTCCCTTTTACAAATCACCTTGATATCACCATGCTCATCAAGAAGATTCGTCTCGTCATAGTTAATTATTAGCGATGTATCAACAGTCTCCAGGGATGTTCGGAGCTCATTGAAATATTCCAATAAAGTGCCTTTACTTCCTTGTGCTCTATATCTCTTTATATTTTGACAAAATCTTTTCATAAGATTAGGGTGTCGAGACAAAAATGAACCGGAAGGTTATCTTTCATATCAAAATACTGTTTGATTATCTTTCGGACATCATACTGAGAAAGAGGAAATCCCCATGTTAACGACCACAACCAGCCGTTCTTCTTCTGACGATAGTAACGTCCGGCTTCGGTAAATTGCGAAAAAAATAGAAAACTATTAACGGTGAGCGACCGTAAAATACGATCATCTGATAGCGAATCGAACCGATACCAGACTCCCGAATCGATTATTTTAATCCGATTCTATTCTAAACCTCAATTTTGTATCTTGAATATTTCAAAGAAGCTAAGTGCGATTATATTGAATCTAAGTACCTAAGCTGGCAAATAATTTCCATATTGAAGTTAAGCAAATAATTAAAAAGACGAAAAACTAAAGTCGATAGAAAAAGAGGAAATGGTAAAAATTCTTGCGACATCGACCCAATGGCACTGAGCTTTACTTTGCAGTTTATTTCATCAACAGTTAGAATAATTGACATACAAAAGCAGAATATTCAGAATAAAGACACCACAAAACCAGAAAAACCTGCAGAAATAGAACATGATACATTCTGGTCACACCACGATTATTTAGCTTTTTCTGAGTCGTCCATAAGTACGAATGCGTTTAAAGACAACAGTGTATTACATGTAGAAATAAAGCATTATTTACAACAACCACTTCCAAAAAGAACAGAAGACCCACTGTTATTTTGAAGACATTCCGAAGTTATATTTCAAAACCTTTCCAAAATTGTATTTACCGGTCCCTCTGTTCCTTCAGAGCGCTTATTTTTTGAGGCCGGTAATTAGATAACACAATCTAGAAATTGATTAACTCCAACAAGATTATCTACACTTCTATTTTTAGATTCATTAAATATTGACCCATGTATTGGTGTGATTTAAATTAAGTTTTTCGTGTCTTTTTCAAATATAACCTTCAGTTAGAGATGTTATATTATTTTTTTGTTTATTTTTCTTAATCTAACATTAAGTTTTAATGTTAGTGTTAACTTTTTATTGCTCCTAGGCTTCAAATACATTACGTTTAAAACTTAAACATTTAAAATTTATCACACGAAGCACATTCAATGACAAAATATGTTTCTGTCACAAAAGGTATAGCTACGCTCTAGCTATATTTTCTGCGGCTCTGGTCAATCTATTCTAATATGAATCGCATAAATCGATTTAAACTAACCGATTTTATATCAAATCGATTCATTAAAAAATAGAATCTATAGATCTAGATAATTGTTTGATGATTCCAGTGGCGTCTACATAAAATGCTTTATTTTCAATCGTCCTGCGTCTCCAGTGCCATCTATGTTCAAAAATAATACTAATTCTGATATATTGGTGTCTAGGACTAAGGTTAGCCTAAATTCTATTGCTGGTTTTTTTCTAAGCAAGACCATATTACATAAAGAAAGCAATTTTTTTTTGAAACAACTGCGGCCTCTACCCCTCTCTTCATATTCAAAGTTGATTATCAGTTCATTCTTTAGGGTTACCTGACGAAGGAATTTAATAACAATCAATATCGTAAAAATCTGTTTTCTTTTATTAGATTATTCTAAAAATTAAATCTATATACTATATATTTTTCTTTATATATCTTTATAACCAATCTTTTTCGTTAAAATATTGATCACAAAATATAAGACAACACAAAGCAGTAACAAACTGCTGATCTTGGAACTTTACGATGTAACTTTTTGTTTAAACGTACAAAGAGCTTTTTGGTGTAAAGTTTCTGAGGATCTTTACATTATGTTAGACGAACAACTGTATGCATAGAAGTTAAGGAAGACCCGGTGAAACCCTTTTAAATAAAACATTGGAACAAATAGAAGTTAGTGTTGAAAACTAGATAAGTGAATTATTTTATGTCAACATACGTGTCTTTACATCCGAGTTACGCAACATTAGATAAAAAATATGTAAATTCGCATTCTCTGTTTTTACGAACAAGCATCTTTGGCTATATCTTTAGATTTTATATTATCGTCAGAAGATTTCAAATTTTGTGTTACAAACTTTGCTGGAAAAGATAAATAATAAAGTATTGTAATCGTAAAAATCACCCTCCGAGAAATTTTCAGATCTTTTCGTTTCAAGGTACCTAGATGCCGAAAATCGAGTTTTATCGATTCTGTCGGTCTGTCTGTCCGTAGGTCTGTTCGCGGCATAACTAAAAAAATACTTAGTCGATTGATTTCAAATGTTGATCAAAATTAAGGGTCACATGGGGATAAGCTAGTAACATTTTGGTAAAAATCCAATGTGAGGAAACAAAATATGGCGGCCTAGTGAAGTGTTAAAAAATATTACTAAAAAACTACTTATCTAATTTAAATAAATAAATAGTTTTTTAGTAATATTCTTTTAAAATTTCACTAATTTAGTCGTTACTAAATAAAATATTTAAAAGTTTAGCCTGAAAAAATTACTTAATAGATTTCAAATTATGCGCAACAATTAATTGTGTTAAAATTAAGGTATGAGATGAAGATGGCGGTCAAATAAAATTTTTATACCGTGAAAAAAATCACCCTCGCAGGTTTTACAAGTATTCGCGTTTTAGCGTTCCTAGATACCAAAAATATGTTCTATCAATTCCGTCGTTCAGTTCGCAGCCTAGCTACCCGACTGATTTCTAATATTGGTTAAAAATTAAGGGTTAAATGAGGATGACTTGATAATATTTTGGTAAAAATCTAATATGGCAGAGTAAAATGGCGGTAGAGTAAAAAAAAATTACTAAAAAGCTAAAATGGCCAATTTACCCCAAATTTTGCATGAAAATTAAATGTTACATAGAAATGACACGAATCGCAAAACAAAAAAGTACCGAAAATATGTTCCCTCAATTCCGTCGGTCTGTCAGTTCGCAGCGTAGCTACCCGACTGATTTCTAATATTGGTTAAAAATTAAGGGTTAAATGAGGATGACTTGATAATTTTTTAGTAAAAATCCAATTTGGCACAGTAAAATGGCGCTCTAGTAAAAAAAATTACCAAAAAGCTAAAATGGCCAATTTACCCGAAGTTTTGCATGAAAATTAAATGTTAAACAAAAAAGTACTTAGATTAGTTTCAAAATTTGTGCAAACATTAAGTGTGGCATAGAGATAAAATGGTAAAATTGTGCTACCAATTTAAGATGGCGAAACAAAAAGGCGACCAAATAAGATGTTTAGAAAATCAAAAAATTAAATGTGATATAGGGACAAACTGATACGAAGTGAACGTGACAGAACCAAATGGCGGACTTAAAAAAATCAGTGCTAACACTACTTATTCAATTTATTTTAAACTATGCTCAAAAATCAAGTATGGCATGGGTGGAAACTGGTAAAATATTGATATAAATCCAATATGGTGGAACAAATTGGTGTCCAATAAAAATATTTGTAAAAACAATATGTATGTCGAGAGTTGTTTCATGCCAGGCAGTGGTGTACATTTGTTGAGAAGTGGAACGCCAGTGACCGCAATAATGGCTGTACTGAGAAGTAAAAGGTAGTCTTTTATAAAAATTAAGCAGTGCGTGGCAGTGCTAAGTAAAACCCCTTTAGACACTAATTGGGTAGTGGACAGTGACAATCTTGCGCCAATCAGAAAACTCAATTATTGGCCTTGTGATGTTGCTGAAAATTGTCGTGAGCATTATACAGGGTAAATTAAAATGTAAAGATTTTTCTTGTTTTTTTTTTTCAAAGTCGCCGTGGTGTACGTAAAAACCTTTTTAGCTAACCTTTTACCTTTGTAGGAATAAAGCAATGTATCGTTAATATTTTGTTTTTATTGCCTCTCATTAGAAAGATACATACAATTTTTTAATTGCACGCTTTTATTTTTTTTACATTAAGGTTTAGGTTAAGGTTACTTTAATTATATTTAATGTAAGGGTTTTAACCTAGGCATTAGTATACAGGGTTGTATAAATATATATATATATATATATATATATATATATATATATATATATATATATCAAGGTGTTCCGAGTGTCCATTAAATATTAAAGGATGTGATTCTTTGGATCATAAAAAAAAAGTTTATATAAATATATGTCCTGAAATGCTTTATTTTCGAGATAGATAAAAAATTATTTTTTTTTAGAAATGTTAACACCCTGTCCCTCGAAAATAGAGCATATCTAGAACTACAACAGGGCGTCAGCCATGATAATGATGAGATCGTTGATGAAAATCTAAATGGCTTGTTGTAATATAATTAAACAGATGTACGTGACTACAGTACATCCTTAAGTAGAATAAAAAATAAAACCCCATATCTATTCAACTAAAAACTGGCACCTCAAAACTAGTTAGAAATTTAACACTGTGCTGGCTATTTAACAATCTATAATACAGATAATATTTTAAACAGCGTAATTTTAATTAAAAAAGAATCTAATGCCGGTATATTGATTGTATACTTGACATCAAAAATAATATGCGCAAAATACAATTTTTAGAGGAATAACTTAGTTTCCAATAATTTTGTCTGGTCATAAAAGGAAGATGTACAGGTTGTTAAAGTAGAGTTTATTTTATATGGGCCACTAAAGCTGGGTGGTAATGGTCCTTTTCGAATTAATTGGTAAATGTACTAGAGAAAAATAGGTAAATTGTATAAGAAAATTAAACGTTCTTGACTTACTATTTAACCTGTTATTTATAATTAAAATAAGATGTTTTAACAGTTAATTTCTTTTTTAAAATAACAAGTTCCTATTAACTACTTTATATAAGAAATTTCCAAAATTAAAAAAAAATAAAAAATATCATATATTCTCACATTTAAAAAATCAGGTTAAATTCTCTATTAAATTAAAAAATATATGATCCTCATTCTAGTGCTATTTATTGGGTGTTGAGAAATTTTATATATCTTATGTAGTTACTGTGATATTTATAAAAAAACAGATTTTATGCTTTACAGTTAGCTATCCTTCTCCGTACATTCCTATCTACTCGAAATCAAAACGTTAAGATGGATTCTTAAGTGTGTCATAGTCCTCGATCTCGTCTAATTTTACATTTTATTTATTATGCATGTACAGGGTGTCCGGATTTGGTTGCACAAGCAGGGTATCTCGCTTATTTTTAAAGATAGAACCTTGCACTTTTCACGAACCTGAGCTAATTTTTTGTGAAACTCATGAAGCCGTAAACAAAATTTTCGTAGCCTTCTTCGTTTATGAGATACAGTGCGAAATAGAAAATTTTGCATTTTGGGACCCCCTCGTATCTCGGTTATTCTTTTAACTTAACGCAAAGGGAAAAATTGCCGCTTATGCAGTTTTTTACGCTGGATCCAGTGACGTAGTCATATTTTTCATTTGAGTTGTTATTTTTTAGATGTGACCCAAAGTTGTGTTTTTTTAAAAGGAACACCCTGTATATTTGTCCAGAAATTGATTTGTCCTTTTAAAAGCTTCTCAAAAATATGTAATAGTATGGGACTATTTTAATAAACAACAACAAAAATCCTAATTTTTATAATTATCATCCCAAATTTTGCAGTAGGCCATGCAAAACAATGCTGCCTTTTATTTAAAGTCGTTAACAATATCTACATCCTAACAATAAATCAAAATAAATATGTAATTAAATCTATTTATCAAAATATGCATTGATAATTTCGCACCAAAAAAGTACCACCTACCTAGATTTATGTAACACAAGAACAAAACAGTAATAAATTATTATGTAACAAGCCTTTCAGCAAAAATCAACTGTCGTATAAGAACTACAGTAACCAAGGAAATCAAAAGAACTGTCCAAACTGATTTCCATTTTGTTCTATGTATGCTTCGCATAATTTTCGTATTCGTTTTAGGGAATTAAGTAAAATAACGGGATGATTTTGTAAATAGCGAAAATTTTCTCTTATTGCATTTCCTAAATCTTGGACATTATCATAGTGGTCTTTGTAAATTCTATTTTCCAGATATCCCTATAGAAAGAAATCTAAAATCGACAAATCTAGGGACCTAGGGGGCCATCTTATAGGTCTATTTGTTCCGATCCATTGATTGGTAAAATTATTGTCCAGAAATAATCTCGTCATTCTAGAATTGTGTGCAGGAGCACCGTCCTGTTGAAAATAAATTTCGTTAATTTGCGCTAGAGGAACATCATCAAGTAATTCAGGTAAAGCTGAATCTAAAATTTCTATATAGCGATTGGCTGTTAGATTTCCCTCAAATATATAAAATTTTATATGTGTTCCTAATATGAAGCAGGACACATTTAGACCAAACCTGCCCTGCTGTCTTCTGGGAACTATTTGGTGTTGATTTTCCTGGGACCAGAATCTACTATTGTGCCTATTGAGTATACCAGAATTACTGAAATGTGCTTCGTCTGACCATATAACCTTCCTTTCAAAATCTCTAACCATATCGCATCTTTCTCGAAACCAATTGCAGAAGACTACCCGACGCTCTGCATCCCGTGGCTGTAAGTGCTGCACGAGCCTAAATTTGTATGGGTGGTATTTGTGCTTTTTTAGAATTTCTTGAACTCTAGTTTTTGGAATCCCTATGCTCTTTTCACTGGCCCTACAAGAGTTTGTAGGGTAAGCTTCTGCATTAGCCAAAACCGTAATTTCCTCAGCCTCCCGATTTTCTTTATTATGTGTTTTCGTACGAGGTTTGATAAATGATCCGTGATTAAGTAAATTTTTTTTATCCGATAAAAAGTGGATATATTAGGTTGCCTCCTTTCTGGATATCTAAATAAAAATTAAGCAATAGTATTTCACCATACCTAAACATTAACTATTTACCTGTTAAAATATATCTCAGAAGCCGCTTCAACATTTTCATTACTTAATATAAAACAAGCTAACATATCGTACTTTTCATAATGTTCGAAAGTTTGGTTTTCTTCTATAATAAGACAAATATATTTTTACACAATAAATAAATACAAAAAACTAGCGCTATATTTTATATAAGCGTACAAAATTGGGAAATGTCATTTGCTTCCAAGAAAACAAAAGAAAACGGCATCGTTTTGCATAGCTTACTGCAAAATTTGGGATGATAATTATAAAAATTAGGATTTTTGTTATTTTTTATTAAAATAGACCCATACTATTATATATTTTTGAAAAGCTTTTAAAAGGACAAATCAATTTATGGACAAATATACAGGGTGTCCCATTTAAAAAAACACAACTTTGGGTCATATATAAAAAATAACAACTCAAATGAAAAATATGACTACGCCACTGGATCCAGCGTAAAAAACTGCATAAGCAGCAATTTTTTCCTTTGCGTTAAGTTAAAGGATAACCGACATACGAGGGGGGTCCCAAAACGCAAAATTTTCTATTTCGCCCTGTATCTCATAAACGAAGAAGGCTATGAAAATTTTGTTTACGACTTCATGAGTTTCACAAAAAATTAGCTCAGGCTCGTGAAAACCGCAAGGTTCTATCTTTAAAAATAAGCGAGATACCCTACTTTTGCAACCAAATCCGGACACCCTGTACAGGGTACTCTTTTATGTTTCGACATGCATTTTCACAATTCATTTTTTAGGCAAAAACAGTTTAAATACGAAACTGGCATATTAGTTTCTATATTATCTCTTACCGGTGTTAAACTTTTAAAAATAAAGTTAAAAAGTTGAATAAAAAACACAAGTCATATTCTATTTATATGTCATATGTATTCTACTTTAAATAGATAGATCTCTTCTTTTGTCAGACAAACACTAACAAAATACATTTTAAAAATAAAAAACTACCCTGTACAGGGTATCCCATTTTCGACACTTGCTGTAGAATTCAACTATTAGCAAGGTAGAGGGAAACGGCTTTCCTAATACACCTTGTTATTTTTTCATGAAATTTAAGATACCGGAATAGTTATTTACCTAACAAGTGCGGAAAGTGGTGAGGAATTCGGTCAAGCCCTCAAGGGCGGAAAAGACACTTTCTGCATTGTTTGACCCGCATGAGTGTCATACATCATTAGTTTGGTGAGACGAGAAGTGAAATAAAACATCCAGGTCTGTATTAAAAGAAAATAAGTTGATGATGGCTCCACAATACGAAACGTCGAATTGAAAGTTTTAGTGCACTATAGAGATATAGATTTATAAAAAAAGACAAAAATGATTGATAAAATTATTTCTTATCTCTTGAAACACGAAAGTTATGGGGTATATTCAGAATCGAGGTTTTTTTCAAAATACTGAAAACTAAATTAGTTTTGCTTTAAGTTAAAATGTTTAAATTATACCTAGATTATACCGAATGTAAAATAGCAAAAATGCCATTTTACAAATGTCATTAACACGAGAACAAATCAATTTTGCTTAACATTTTTATTAGCTTCGAAATATCGAATAAAACACAGAGTAAGTTTAACCTACAATGTTAAGTAAAGATATTAAAAACTTAAGGTGCCTAAAAGTGGTTTACGCTCGGGTTTACGTTTTTAAAAACTTGGAGTTTTTATTAAATTATAAGGTAGTGTAATCGGCAGTGTGGAAGTAACGAGGCAGTGGTCGCAAAAACGGCAATTTTTTCAGTAAACAGGAAATAATGGCAGTAAAGCAGCAGTGTAGTAATTTACTATGATAGAGAGATGAACTGGTAAAAGTGTGGTACGAATTCAAAATGGCGGAACAAAGGGACCAAGTAAAATATTTTTAATGCTATATGGTAATATTTTGGTAGGAATCCAAGATACTAGAACAAAATACCGGTCTAATAAAACATTTAAAAAATATCCTTGAAAAAACTACTTATTAGATTAATTTCAAGTTTTGTACAAGTATTAGGTTTGATATAGAGATAAACTCGTAAAATTTTGATACGAATCTCTGATATTACCTCTAATCTTCTTATTGAGTCGACTTTAAATGTTGCAGAAAAATTAAATGTCATATAGGGATAAACTGGTACGTATTCAGCATGACGGTACAAAATGGCTGTCGTCTGCCAGTGTAAAAACTACTTATTTCTACTATATACTACTAAAGTTAAGTTAAAAAAAGGAGGTTGCTGCTTTAGGTTTGATACTCAATAAAAAATAGAAAAATATTTTGCATAAGTAAATATTACTAACCAAATCGTTGCGAATAATTTAAACGTTTAATAAAACATCTTAGGATTAGCAAAACTAAAATATAAACATTTTATTCAGTTTAAACATTGGTTCAACTTATGAGATCATTCATTTACAGTAAAGGCGGAAATTCTTAACGATAATGGTCCCTCATTTACCGTACATAATAGAAACTTTCTATGCTGTTAACGGTAAACTCATTAGTATTAATGTTCGCCCCGACATTGTTTTGGGAAAGCTTGAATCATTATTTTCGAAAGTTGTATCGCCATGAAGTTTAGTCTTAATGCGTGGCGTTGTTATTCCATCTTAAATTTATTGTGTATAACTTAGTAATCAAGGAAACTTTTTGTTCTTTGTTTATACTATATATAAATATATATACATATATATATATATATATATATATATATATATATATATATATATATATATATAGATTTATTTCGAATTGTGTTATTCCGCCATCTTGATTTCGTACCACATTCAAGATGGCGGAATAAAATGGCGGCAAAATATTGTTTTTAAATCAACGTAAAAAAATCTTATTCAATTGATTTTAAATTTTGCAGATAAATTAAATGTGATATAGGAATAAACTCAATGACGTATAAAATGAACACTGGTACGAATTCAACATGACGTAACAAAACGGCGTTGCGTGTCAATGTAAAAACGACTTATTAAATTTATTTTAAATTTTGTCCAAGAATCAAGTGTGACATAGGTCGATACTGGTAAAATAATGGTAGGAGTCCAATATGATGGAACAAAATTGTGCCAAATAAAAATATTTGGACAGATAGTATAATATTGGGTCACACTTCACTATTCCTAATAAACGCAAGATTCATAGCGAGGGAAGTTCCGGATAAAGGACGTTTACAGAATGTTTTATGGTCAATAAAAATGAAAAATTCATTTTTTATGTGTAAACGAAAAAAATAATAACGCAATTAACTGTTTGATTGGTTGAAAATATAATTAGATGTTAGAGCAAAATATCCAAAATGTAATCCCCATGAGTTTTTGTGAAATTGCAGTGTTTAGAGATTTTCATTTTTTTGTTTATTAATATTCATAAGAAATTCAATGCAGATATTTCAGGATAAACACAAAAGTCTTAAAAGTCTCTAGATTTATTTTTTGTATGTTCATACAACGTGGGATATTTTGCCCTCAAAAAATCTAGGAAATATGTTTCTGCCTTATTAAGCTTTTTCTTAAATATAATAGCATCGTTTTATCCTTTATTGTGGACATACTCAAGACTCCTGTCCAGGGGAATACACCGAGATTGAAGCAAATTAGTAGAAGCATTTTATCATCAATATGACTAAATTAATTTTTAAGTAATTTTAAAATACCTGTACCTTAATAACTAAGCAATTGATGTTTACTAAAACTTTTTGTCTTCTTATATATGATGTAAGGTTGATTTACCTTACGTTTGGTACATCTGGTGACTCTAAACAAAAAATGAGATCGTATAACTGGAAAATATACATGATTTTATTCCTGTAAGCATAACAATAAAATATACCCTCCATCAGATAGACTAGCATTTTACGTAAAATTAAAGTTTAACCTCCATTCATCCTCGATCCATTGTGTCGTTGGGAGTTAAGCTCGATATATTACGCTATGCCACCTTCCATTTCAAGACATTATTGTCGGCTTCTGTCTGGGAGTGACACGACAGCCCTGTTGAACAATCAATCTATTCCTAAAGAGTTGTCACTGATGGTCAGTAGAATAATAAGATAATTATGGAAACCGATTTTAATAGTATTTTTTACATATTTACTGCTCAATCATAATCTTCTTATATATTTATTTTATTTAGTATTAACAAAGACGAGACAAAATCTCGTCCCGTCTCAACACTGTTCAATCTCGACACTTGAGACTAAGAAGACGAAATTAATCTTGACTTTTAGTTAAAGAGAACCTCAGCGTTTACGTCAAAGTATTATTTATTATATTTAAACTTTACATTACAAAAATTCACCGACATTTGCATTATTTTATGATACTAACTAGGGTTTTTTTGTAAATTACATATCTTTCGTATATGTTTTGATATTTTTATTTTAAATTTTGGTTTTGTTTTTCTAAATAATCCATAATATTAATAAATATAATTAATTATACAAATTTAAAAAAATACATAACGTAATCTTGGCCAAAACGGTGAGGCTTGCTTTAACTAAAAGTCTAGACTAATATCGCCTTCTTTGCTCTCGTCGGGAGTTTGCCTCAAACGTCGAGATTGAACAGTGATGAGACGGAACGAAATTAGGGCGAGAGAATAATTTTTGTCTTGTCTCGATTAGCACCTAACCATAATAAACACAAATATAAAATAAGATTATGACTGAGCAGTAAATAAGTAAAAAACACTATTAAAATCTGTTTCCATAATTATCTCATTATTCTAATGGCCGTCAGTAACAACTCTTTAGAAATAAACTGATTATTCAACAGGGCTGTCGTGTCAGTCCCAGGCAGAAGCCGACAATAATGTCTTGCAATGGAAGGTGGCGTAATATATGGAGCATAACTCTCAACGACACAATGAACCGTGGATGAGTGGAGGTTAAACTTTGATTCTACGTAAAGTGCTAGTCTATCTGATGGAGGGTATATTTTATTGTTATGCTTACAAGAATAAAATAATGTATATATACAGCCTGTTCCATTTTTTATTGATTTTATACAGAAAGTTTCGATCTAATCAAAGGATGTTTAAGAAGTCACTGCCACAGGAAAAACTATTTCGCATAAATGAAGAGGTAAAAGTAAATCTCCTGTCTTATTTTGAAGCTTTCCGTGAGAATACGACAAGGATTTAAAAAAAAAAACAAGTACTTACCCTTCAAGTATAGCCCACACAAGGTTTGCTACCAGGTGACCAAAAGAGAGGAGTGGAAATTTGTGAGTGGCTTATTAATACGATTAACAATAATCCAAATATTTTGTGTCTAATTTTATGGAGCGACGGAACTAATTTTATTAATAGAGGCATCTTTATCAGAAAAAACCGACATTACTGGAGTCGTGAAAACCTTATGCGTAAGCATCCTTGTAGATCTCAGAAACGCTTCAGTATCAATGTGTGGTGTGGCCTTATTGGTTCAAAAATAGTAGGCCCTGTCTTTTACGAAGGTACGTTGACAGGCGAGTGCTATCTACAACTACTTAGAACTTACTTAGAGGACTTTTTAAATAACGTTAATTTGACTCATAAACAGAAAATCATCAAGCCTCCCCATAATAATGAAGCTGTTGCAAAGCTACTAACTGAACTTTTTGGGAACCGATGAATAGCTACACGTGGTCCAATCTGATAGCCTCCGCGTTCACCCGATGTCACCCTCTAGACTATTACTCTTGGGGTTTTTTAAAAAATTAGGTTTATGAAAACCGATACAATAATGTTGACTGACCATCATTGACCTTAGGTAAGTAATTATTAATTTTAAGGATATGTAGGAAATGAAAATTTTTGTTTAGAATTTAAACCATTCAATGTTCATTTTTTGTAAATCACTAATTATTGAAATCGGCATAAAAATATGAAATTTACTAGAATTCGTACTTCTGTTGTAATTCTGTGTTGTACCCAAATAATTAATATTTAATAAAATGCGGGCATTCCATTTAAGAAATTACCATTTCATCCCGATATTCGATTGTTTTATTTTCATCTTGATCTCGGTATATTTATGTGCACAGGAATCGTGTGTATATCCAAAAAGAATAATAAAGAAGTCATATCGTGTCTGAGAAGAAGCCTAATAAAGGAGAAACGTGTCTAGCCGTTATCATATCTCATAGTTTATTTTTTTGGCAAAATAACCCACAATGTGTTGTATAATATACAAAAAATAAATTTGCAGACCTTTAAAACTTTTATTTTTATCCTGAAACATCTGTATGGATTTTTCTACGGAATATTACCAATATAACAACAAAATAAAAAATGAAAATCTCAAAATACTGTAATATCACAAAACTCATGGGGATTACATTTTATAGTTACTTCTGGATATTTTTCTTTAAGATCTAGTTATATTTTCAAATTGTTAATTGAATTAGTATTTTCCTTTCGTTTAAATATTTATTTTATACTTAATTGAGATAATTTATTTAAAAAAAAGAAATGAAAATGATGATCCTTGATCTAACCAAAGTGTATGATAATACCCCTACTAAGCTTATTGAAGTGCTTGACAAATCTTCCATAACAAATTTTTTATTATGAAATTAATACTCTTATTTACTATAAATGTTAGAAATACATCATTCAAATATATTGTCATGGAATATTACCGCCTTTTGTTCATTAGAATTATTAGTTGATATCCCGAGATTGAGAGAGAACAATCTGAGTCAGATAATCGAATTTTCTTCTTACCGACTCACTTTGTTTGATACCTGCGATATTTGTGAAGAAAATTATTTTCCAAATATCTTCACAGCGGCTTATTTTATTTTTGGTAGAATTCTTAGAATAGGCAATTGAATATCGCATTTTTTTGGAATATTAAAAAAATATTGATGCCCACAAAATAACGATTGTTTTGTACATGGTTTGAACTCATTTGAATATATTCGGACTACGGCAAATGTATTAATCCCCACAACATCACTTTCTATTAATATACAGAGTCTGACAATCTTTGTTTTCGTATCTGAGACATTTATCTTAACAAAAAAGGTCAGTCATTATTCGTTGCGCATATTTAGGACTTGATCTATCCCAGCTGTAATAATAATTTTTTTGGCCAGTATCCTTCTGTATTTCTTGTCAAAATACAATAACACAAAGTTAAAAGATATTTGCAAGAATTATGACTAGTATTTGTTTACACTGATGTATTTATAACACTTATACCACAATTGTTGCATTGTAATTTCTATAAAACGTAATTTAAATGAAAATGAAGTGTAAGGAAAATTTTATTTTTCCGTAGCAATTGAATTTGTTGATGTACAGTCATCATATCTAATACACATTTTGCAACTTATAGCTATGTTAGACCTGCACTGTATTTGCCAGGCTACGTGAAAATAAAACATTACATACATTACAATACTTAATACTGTGTCTTAAAGTGAAAAGAATTTAGACCCCTTGTCTTGTTTTATATTTAACTTCAATAAAAAGGAAGAACGAGAAATTATGTTTATATAAAAATTTTTACTGAAATAACATTCATATATTTAAGGTTTTCCATATTTTAGAAAGGCTGGCATATATTTAACGAGACACGTTTATTTAATTCACAAATTATTGCAGCGGCACACCGCGATTCCTGCTATAAAATCATGGGGCTTAAAGGTATCCTTTTTGTAGGTACGAAACACAATATACGAGTTTGCTAAAGGTAAAGTTAAATATTTTTGCTTTAACCCGCCAGTTTTTGTTTCATTTTGGCTAAAACAAATGAAGTTGTTTTGAGGTTTTTATTGTAGTCTGACCGGGAAAAGCAAGGGTTGCTTATGAGAATGGTATCAGGATAAAAGATATTTTAGGATCGTGTTTTTACTAAGAATTACATAATGGTAGTTTTAAAACGTTTAAAAAGGTAATTTAACCATTTGCTTTATACTGCAATTATAAGAACGGTAACCGGTTTTTGCGTTCTTATTTGTTGGGCTATGATTCGTAACTGAACCTCGATATACTATACAAAATTGTACAAATGAGACAAAACCCAAGTTTTCCCTAGCCTAGAGGTTGTTCTAGGACTAGATTCTAGATTCTCTGCAAACCTCTTTTTCCTACAATTAGTACTGTAATACCATATTGTAGTAGGTTTATGCCATTAAATAGATAGAATTTGGAATATACGATGGTGTGCACTGAACTGATCAGATCCGAACTTAGAAGGTTTCGTGTTATTATTTCAAGCAAGGAATCGTTGGGTGATGTTAGGTATGAGTAAGGTTTTTAGCTGGAGGAAGGATTTGGATCAGAAATCTAAGACCAACCTGCTACGATAAAAATTATAATTCAGCCCTAAAGGGATACTTTACTCTTAAAGATTTTTACTAAAACCGTGCGACCACCCTTATTTATAAATCAAACACAACAAAAATAAAGTCCTGAGAGACAATTTAAAAAAACTTTTAGCTACCGTAAAAATAATTATTTAAATCGACCCTTAAGGGATACTTTACTCTTAAACAAATGTGACTAAAACCGTGCGACCACCGCTATTTTGGCCACTGGTTTTAAAA
This sequence comes from Kuschelorhynchus macadamiae, assembly GCA_030620095.1. Taxonomy (NCBI): domain Eukaryota; kingdom Metazoa; phylum Arthropoda; class Insecta; order Coleoptera; family Curculionidae; genus Kuschelorhynchus; species Kuschelorhynchus macadamiae. The sequence goes on along the minus strand of JAUTXW010001141.1, from coordinate 2,541,562 downwards.
TTAACTTTAACGCCAAGGTTTATAAATTTGGCAGTCGAACAATTTCGTGTAGGATGGCATTAGTGTTGAATTCAAAAGTTTTATGATCCTATCTGAATCCCACAGAATTCACCCAGCATTTAGCTGCTTGAGAATGGCATTTTCTCCTATCTTTAAAAACGCTATTTTTATTAAAACAGTTGTCGGATAAGTTAAATATAAACCTTGATACGATTGTGTCAGCCGATACCATTTACACAAAATAAGAGCCAGAAATTGAATGTACTGGAGTCTCTAGAAATAAATAAGCTCAAACGTTCTATTTGTTTATTAAACGATCAGGAAAAACTCATATAATTCATCTCTGTTAAATATAATTTAATCTTTGAATAAATAGGCAACATGAAAGAGCTCCATGGATTATTTTAAATCCACAAACTTTGACGGAACTACATCATTTTTGGGACCTTATTTTTCTGATGTTTACGTTTTGATTTGTTGACGTGTGTTATCAAACCGTCGTCTTTACAAATTTAAGCTTAAGTTTTAGCAGTTTATCAATAATACACACATCGAATTAATATAAAATTTAATTAATAAGTTGTGTTGTGTGTTATAAAATTTAACAAACACATTTTTGGTCGTTTGCTTTATCCTAAATACAAAAAATTGTCAGTTGTGTGACATGCGGTCGTACACGTATTAAAATTACAAGGAAGAAAGGAATTTCGTTCCAGCGGTAAGTGAATTTGTATTTTCTTAAGTAAAGAAATTAACAAGACACTTTTAAATCGGATTTAAAAGCAAAAATAATTGTTATTATAATGAAAATCATAATTTTTAAAGTGTCAAACAGTTGGGTTAGGGACGAAGTCGTACATAAAAAGCACAGTAGAGTAACACTCCATGTAATATTTTGTTAGGTCAAAACATTTAAATTACCTTAAGTATGTTTTAAAACGGAAAAAAAAAGTTGGAGTTACGAGTTTCTAGGAACAATTTTATGGGACCAAATAAGTTTTGAAGAGGAAACAGTTTGATTATATTTCTCAACAAATGTTATTTGTTTAACAGACCGTAAAGGCAAACAAAAAATATGAAATCGTCTTTTGGAGATTTTATTTCAGGTTTTAGACTTTTTTTAAGAAAAATAGAATATACCTATACCAATTGGTACATACATTTTTTTTTAATTTCTATAAATACCTAAGATATTTTATTTTTTGCAAAAATATAGTATTTTTCTTGTATTTATAAATTTATTTCTTTATTGCAGGTAAGCAAAACTTAACCCTAAGCAGCCCAAATATTTGTACTTTCATGAGGTATTCTTAGTTTAATATATTTTTAAGTCTAAGCCAAAATGAATTTAAATCAATAAAAAAATTTAACCTAATAACCTTACATCGTTTAAAATATCCCAAAAATACTAACAATAAAACTTTGGGATTCTGTAAGCGTAAACTAACTTAACCAGACCTAACCTAACACTAAATATATATATATATATATATATATATATATATATATATATATATATCTATAGGTTAATAAACAACTAGAACGTTTGAGCTTATTTATTTCTAAAGACTCCAGTACATTCAATGTATGACTCTTATTTTGTGTAAAAGGTATCGGCTGACACAATCGTATCAAGGTTTATATTTAACTTATCCGACAACTGTTTTAATAAAAGTAGCGTTTTTAAAGATAGGAGAAAATGGCATTTTCAAGCAGCTAAATGCTGGGTGAATTCTGTGGGGTTCAGACAGGATCATAAAACTTTTGAATTCAACATTAATCCTACACGAAATTGTTCGACTGCCAAATTTATAAGCATTGGCGTTAAAGTTAATTTTAAAACCAGTGGCATAAATAGCGGTGGTCGCACGGTTCTAGTCACATTTGTTTAAGAGTAAAGTAGCCCTTTAGGGCTGAATTAAATAATAATTTTTATCGTAGCAGGCTGGTCTTAGATTTCTGATCCAAATCCTTCCTCCAGCTAAAAACCTTACTTATACTCAACATCACCCAACGATTCCTTGCTTGAAATAATAACACGAAACCTTCTAAGTTCGAATCTGATCAGTTTAGTGCAGACCATCGTATATTCCGAATTCTATCTATTTAATGGCATAAACCTATTACAGTATGGTATGGTATGGTACAGTACTAATTGTAGGAAAAAGAAGTTTGCAGATAATCTAGTATCTAGTCCTAGAAGAACCTCTAGGCTATCGAAAGCTTAAATTCTTGTGTCTCATTTGTACAACTTTGTATAGTATATCGAGGTTAAGCAAAAACCGGTTACCGTTCTTATAATTCCAGTATAAAGTTCTTATAATTGCAGTATAAAGCATATATATATATATATATATATATATATATATATATATATATATATAAGTGATGATTAGGAACTTTTTTGAAGAGAGGTGGTTTATAAAATATAAATAGCGATAGATGAGATAAGAAGTCATTTAAAGTTTCTTGTACGAGGTGTAGTTTGTAGGTAATTTAATGGCAAATAATTAATTAGAGAATTTTAAATTGAGACATTTTTTACATATTGACCACTAATTTTCCCAAAAACTGTGTCTACTATTACGGTAAAAACAATAAATTGCGCTTTCTACAAAAAAATTCACACTAACATCTTATGCCAGTGTTATAGCACTTCGAAATAAGAATCATAACTGACTATTGTACTTTGGTTAAAAAAAGAGTTTATGCAAACTAGGAAGTACTAAAAAAATGAAGGCGTAGGAACTTTTGGTACATATATAACCTTCATCTTACAGACGACACTATTTTACAAATCAGAATGTTTAAAGGCAGTATTTTTAAAACATTGGTTACCTGATATTAATATTTTTCTAAAATATAGTAAAGCATTTTTACCCAATAAAATTTATTGGTACCGTATAATAGCAGTTCTATTTTAATTTGTTTTGTTTTTATTTGTATAGTAATATTAATTTTACGGAATATTCTTCTAACCTAATGTGTCTTAGATGTTGATATTTCATAAATAGGTATTTATCTAATGTTTTATTCTGTATCATATTTGAGTAAATTTAAATGGAATAATAATTGTGCTTGTTTTTATTTAAAACGTAATTTGGACTATACTAATAATATTATTTATATTTAATTATTTATGGCCTGTTGCGACTTAAATGAGTTCATATTTTTTATCTACTTAACTTTTCAAAATGATTTTAGTTACTTAGAATTATTATTAATTAAATTTTATTTATTAAGTTCAAATAAAGTAATAAAAATAATACAGAAATACAAATGAGTTGCAAGTTTTTCCAAATATGCTCTCATATGGTTGCGCCGTTAAATTCTTAGTTGCAAGTACTTCTTAGGATCAAGCTTTAGATCAAATCATTGTCATTAGTGGGTACGTGTATTTGTCAATCTTTATAACTTTGATAAGTCGCTATTTTAAACCCAATGTCAATTTTGAAGCATCAATAACAACAAACATTGAACTTAAACTCCTGAATAATATAAGGGTATTTATACGAAAGGTTTATTATGTAAAAAGTTAAATTTAATAATATCTAAAGTTAAATACGTGCATTTTAATGTTTCACCAGTTTTTTGTTAAATTGGCACTTGAGATAACGTATCACACTAATTGGCTTGTTTAATTTAGCCCATACCTGAATTATAATTTTCTTGAAAAAGTATAAGTTTTCAAATTACTTTTTTTAAGTTTAAAGTGGATACGCCACTGAAAACCGGAAATTAGGTGTTGCCATTTTGATTCCCGGTCTCCTCAAAGTCACAGCTAAGATTTTTTCTGTACATTTATTTATTCAAAGATTTTAATGCTTTTAGGTAGTTTAACTTTATGGCTAGTAGTTAAAAATTCTCAGACTTTTTAAAATTTCCAGTTTGTTATATTACACCCAGTTATATAAAGATTTCTTTACGTTCTAAGTTTATTCATTGGAGATGTAACGTTCGAGGAAGCTACTGTGTAGCAAAATATGTTACATGTTGTTAAAAAACATAGTGGAGTGTTTGTGAAAAATAGTTTTGTTTTTACATTTTAATTAATTGTATAAACCTTGATAAAAAAACTAATAGTTTTTAGCACAGTAGCTTTAGTTATTATAACTTCACCGCCACTCCTGCTTAGTAAAGTTAACAAAATACTGGTTAATGAATATAGTTTGAACGAAAATAGATTTTATATTTAAAGTAATTTTAAACAGCTACAAAAATAAAATGAATTAAAAAAAATTTAATTAATAAGTAAAAATATAGTGTTGCTTTATTCTTCAACTTTTAATATTTTACACAATTTTTTATTTAAAAAAGCCTTAAAACTTAACTAAAAGAAGAGGAGAATTAGAAAGGAAATTAATTGACACCTATTAAGTTAGGAATGTTTAAAAAGTGTATGAAAAATGGAGTAAACACCATACTCCGAAGATTATATAACCCTACATAAGATATATTTCGATTTTCATTCTGCTTACGGATTTAACGCAGCAGAAGTGGAAGCGGATCTTGCAGCCTATGGATCCTATATATCTTCGGAGAGAACGATCCATCTTCAGAGGACCAGAGAATGCCATAAAAACTATTTTACCAGCAATTCTCCCAAAAAAAATTTTTAGAAAACACGACGTGTCCTGAGGAATTAGATTCCTCAAAACTTCCTGTTGTTACTAGTCTTAATATGGTTCTAATTAATATTGCTTCTCTAAGAAATAAAACTGACGAGTTGTACCTATTTCTGGAAGAATTGGAGTTCCCCCAACTTGTTGCAATTACTGAGCACTGGCTGAATCTAAATGAACCCTTTTATATTGAGAGGTATACCACAATAGCTAGATATGACAGAAAAAATTCAGCTCATGGGGGAACACTGATTCTATCCCTAAATGGAGATTTCATGTCGGTATCTAAATATGATCATTGGTTAGCGGATAGCTCTTTTGAATTCTCTATGGTATATAATCAAAACCTTGATCTTTATGTAATTTATATTTATAGATCACCAAACTCTGATGTACAATCATTTTTAAATAGCCTGGTAAGTTTGCTAGACAGTCTACCGATTAAAGGTAAAAAATTCTATGCGGGGACATTAATATTGACTATGCTACTATTTGTGCCATCCAAAAATATCTAATTTCTATATTCGACTCTTTTGGTCTTTCAATGGATGTATCCTCGCCAACTAGAATTTCAAAAAACTCTTCTTCTATCATCGATTACATGGCGTCTGATTTTTCTCCATCAGAGGTGCATTCACAGGTCTATAACTCAGGTCTTTCCGATCACGAGGCGGTAATTTCCAGGTTTAGTTTACCTATTACGCCCTTACCAAGATCTCGCCATCGGGGCAGAATTTTCTCGGCCGCAAATTTCTCAGTATTTCATAATATTTGCTTTAACACCGATTGGAATTTTGAATCTGATAATGTCAACACAAACTTAAGAACTTTTTTAAATAAAACTTTAAGTGCTTTTAACAAGGCCTTCCCGCTTAAGAATATCAAACCTAAGCGGCATAAACCGTGGACCACGAAAGGAATACGAATTTCTACTAAAAATATGCGCTCGCCCTTATATATAAAAAAATTCACCGACTCCTTTCTTATTCTCGACTATATCTCTAACTATAGGAGGATCTACACTACTCTTATTAAGTCAGCAAAAAAATTACACTACCGAAAACGTCTAACAAACTCAAATAACGTTTCAAAAGAAACCTGGTCCATCATCAATAACCTCAGAAACAAATCAAACCCTGTGACTCAGATCTTGCCAGGGGCTAATGATCTAAATGATTATTTTATTAATGTAAGCAAAAATGTTACCTCTAGTATCTCGCCAAGTTTGGACCCTCTTTCGTTTCTCCCTCCTTCAAAAAATTTAGCTGATAGCTTTTTCTTAAGTCCCATTAGCAACACTGAACTATTGAAGGTAATAAATAATATCAAAAGTAAATCTTCGTGTAGCACTGAAGGCCTATCAATTAGAATATTCCTGAACTTGCCACTCCCAGTCATAGAGGCCCTTACAACATTAATAAATGAGTCCTTTATAAAAGGTGTATTCCCTGATTGCCTTAAAACAGCTATAATTATTCCACTTTATAAAGGCGGCGAAAAAACTAACTCTTGCAATTATCGCCCAATTGCACTACTACCAGTGCTTTCAAAAATCATCGAAAGGCTACTGAAGAATCGTCTTATGCCATTTCTCCTGAAACATCAGATAATATCCCCGGAGCAGTTCGGATTTCTACCCAACAAGTGCACCAGCGACGCCATGTTCACGTTGCTTAGAGGCGTCTACTTATCTCTCAATAACAACCACACAACTGCCTCAGTTTTTTGTTACTATGCGAAAGCATTTGATTGTGTTAGTCATGAAATTCTGATAAACAAACTAAATTTTTATGGAATTCGTGGTACTTCTTTAAATTGGTTCAAATCTTATCTTGGGAAAAGGCAACAACTTGTAAGGGCTAATGGTTCCGATTCTGATTGTAAGTTGATTACAAGTGGAGTCCCACAAGGTTCAGTCTTGGGACCTATTCTTTTTTTGTTATACATTAATGATATCACGAACCTTAAAATTAATGGAAGAGTTTCCCTTTTTGCTGACGACACAAGCATAACTTGGAGTGATTTTAATACAACGTCTTTACACTCTAGTATCTCCAAAGACTTGGTTATAATTAAGGCTTGGTCTGATTCCAATATGCTTTGTTTTAATGTCGATAAAACGGTGGCGTTATCTTATAAGGGAACTTTACAACCACTTCAGGTACATAACAGCAATATTGAATACGTAGAGTCGGTTAAATTCCTGGGTTTAAATATAAATAACAACCTAAAATGGTCTAATCATATTGACACCTTAATTAAAAAACTTTCTACCGCCTGCTTCGCCATTCGATCAGTTTCAAAAGAACTAGACGTTCCTTCTGCCAGACTTACTTATTTCTCTTTATTTGAATCCCACCTCCGCTATGGCCTTCCCTTTTGGGGCTGCTGTACCACCGAGCAATTTCGTAGTATTTTTATGCTTCAAAAGAGAGCCATTCGTTATTTGTTTGGTCTAAATAATAGAGCTCACTGCCAATACTATTTCAAAAAACATGAAATATTAACACTTCCTGCATTATTTATTTTGGAAACGGTATGTTTGCTGAGAAAACATATAAACACCCTCCCAGAAAGGCCACAACATGTATACCCTACCAGAAACTCTAGGCATGATATATATCTTCCCATTCCTTCCTCAGAATTAATAAAAAAATTAATTATTTACAACGCCATAAAACTTTACAACAATCTGCCAGTACATTTAAAATCTATCCCTATGCTTGCACAATTTCGAAAAAACACCAAAGCATACCTCATTGAGAGACCATTTTACAGCGTTAATGATTTTTACAGGGAGTAAGTCTCTTTAAATTGTCACTAAATTCGCTTGTTTACTTAAATCTTTTGTGAGTCATGTCCTAACTCGTAGCATAGAATTTTGAAAATCATCATATAGAGAAAAGAACTGTCGAACATTCACTTAAAACTTAATTATTTTTGTTAGGTATTGGGTTAAAAACAAAATTTAATTCTTTTTTGTATACTACATTCTACACTAGTTCATTATACCTTCTGTTTAACATCACAATTATTTGTATAACTATAATAACATAGAGTTTAAGGTCGCATAGTTGCAATTTTGATTTCAATGTCAACGAAATTATTCACCTCGTACATGTGTGTTTGTTTACTTTTATAAGGTTATTAGGATTCATTAACTGTTTTGCGGCAATGTTATGTTATTGGTAAATTGATAATTTACATTTTTAAAAAGCATTGACCTATCGAAATTCTTTTCGATTAATGTTTTGATATGTCTTATTTTAGGTTTATTTTGCTTTGTCCATAAAATTGTAAAATTTTTCTGCGGCAATAAAGCATACTTTTGTTTGTTTGTTTGTTAAGTCTGACATTTGGTGTTTTGAATCTGACGGCCCCCGGACATCTGAGCAATATTTTATTCGATGTTGAATTACACCTTGTAAATTACACTTTTCTTATTACATTATTTAGATAAAAGCACTATGGAATCCGGTTGATTAAATACGAAAATTATTAAGTAAGCATATAAACCATCGACCATATTAAAGAAAAAAAATTATATGAGCCAGGTTTCAGATTAAATTTTTGCGATAACTATTGGACTAAACTTTGGCAATGGCAGAATGGAAGCTTTGGGATAAGACTATGTGAAAGTACAAAGCATACAAATTAGAATTACAATTTATTCAGAAGGTATTTATCTCAATATTTGACTAGTAATGATATTTCAGTTCTTATTTTAAATATACCTAGCTTGAAGAGCAAACTTTATTTATGTGTTTATTTATAACTTTACATGATTAATAAACTAACTACAAGGCAGTGTCAGAATACCTTGCCTTCGACAAAGATTAAACAAATATAACAATATGTATTTATGAATATAATTTATTTATAACCTGCATATTAAATGAATTTGGCAATGTTAGTTCTTAAAGACGGTAGGTATAAAAAGGTATAAAGTCAACTTTTTAAATGTAGAACATAAAAATTTCCTCTTGGAAAAATTTAGGACAATATAAATTATATGCAAGAAACAGAGCAAGAAATGCAAAAAAAAAATTTATATCATGGTAGTAAGAAATTATTAAGAAAACCATGACTGGATAAATTGCATCACATCTAAAGTACAAACATATCAGACATTTCCGCTAAACTTATGCCAGGTTGTCAATATACTTACTTGAGACAGCAGACTGATGAGCAGCATTTTGATATTAAATAGAAATAACGGAAATATAGCGATTTAATTGGATCAGTATGTTTCACTTCTTTAGTACATCTTGAAAATAAACATAGGCTTAATTTTCAAACATTAAAGGAAAAAAATTACACTTTTCGACGTTGAGTCGCAAACCGTTTTCTAAACACCTTGGGCTAATTGCTTCAATTTTCTTAAAGCTTTGCAGATACACACAGTAGCTTCTTCGAACGTTACATGCAAGCTACTGTAAAGCAAAACATGTCACGTGTTGTTAAACAAATATATTTAGTGGAAGAGTTTGTAAAAAAATAGTTGCGTTTTTACATCTTACATAATATTAAATTATTATGGATTTTCACAGAGTATCGGCTGATGGTATTTAAATATTTAATCTTTCCAGTACATTTTACGAAAAATGAGGACAATAGGCAGCGATAAGAATTAGTACGGATTTTCATTTAAAAAAAAATTAAGTTTTTAATTTTTGCTAAACGGCAACATGAAAAATTCCGGATCTCTAAGACCTTGTGTATTAAGTCGTTCAAGAACGATTAAACTTAAAAAATTAAATGCTTAAAACGCGTGTTAAGGCTAATTTCATTAATTTCAAGTAATCTATTTTTTTCCGTGTTCAGCAAAAGGGCAAATTGTGTGGTTTATATTTAAGTATTTAACTACGCCTCTGTGTGCTTTCGTGATAATATAGCACGTCACGTCATTCGTCTGCTGGTATTCAAAAGGTAAAATTCAAGTTGGCGAGACCGCTACAATTTCAAGCCATAAAAATACTATCACAAATACACCTGTCTTATAGCGATTTAACCTGCAATAACCTGGTAGCACGAGACTCTCGCAGCATAATAGCCGGATCGATTTTTTACATGTTAGCCTCAGATTTTACATAAATGAATAAATCAGAATGTATTTGCGTGTTTAATACTATGACCGGAGTTATGTATTACGTGTCTATGAAATGACGAGTTTGCTACAACTTAGCAATGAGGCAATTGAAAATCTTGGCCTAGTTTACTATAGTTATGAGGATGTATTTGTTTAATCTTTTTTTTTTCTCCGATTAAACGAGGGACATAAAGATGATGATTTTTAGGATTGCTATCTATCACTACCGAAGAACTGTCTATAGTTATACATGTTTAGTTGAGTCATCATTGCAGCTGAAAAGTGAAAAATATTATGTCTTAACAATGTCATATGAAAGTAAATTACTAGAGCTAGGGAAAGAACTGTATCTTTCTACTTGATATACATATAATTAACAATAAATGCATGCTGTTGTCTAAACATTATCCAGAGACACGCACCTACACAGGCAAGTTAAACGGCCTTTGAGGAACTTATATGTGAAAAATTAAAGCAAAAGGAGGTACCAAAATGGTTATTTTTTTATAAACAGCTTTTACTACAAAAAATTGAATAAGAGATGGATACGGTCACCCTTCAACAAAAAGACAAAAATGAAATAGATTTTATTACCACCACAGCTCTCAACCAAGTAAATTTTTAAATGGTACGAGCATGTATGAAAATTAATATAGGCAAAAAAGGCATAGACTGACAAAATGAAAGACAAAAACATGGCATGACTTAACAAATTACTTATCTATACTCTTTTTCAATGTTTATAGAAATGAACAGAATTTTAACTCATATATCATTTTTTAACCTTACATATTAATGATGAAGAAATTCTGTTTCAACTAGATTTGTTACCGATACTAGTACATCCCCAGAGAAAAAATATTTTAACATTTTAATATTCTTCATAATAGAGTATCTGCATCTGAACTACTAAATAAAGTTAATCTTCAAGTTCCAATCCACAGAACTAACTACGGGTAATTATAGAACAGCTGCCTAACCAGTCATTATAGTTTGAATTTTTTACCTCTCCTACTCAGTTCCTAAAGAATTTAAGCAATAATAATTTGGTAACTGAGTTATTTATCGTGTAATTTTTATTAGTTTGATTTCTTTATTTTATACGGAAGTAACCATTCATATATTTTGGGAATTTCGAATTTATAACTGGGTCACTTTCTCAAAAATAAATGAATAAGTAAATAAATAAAATAATTGCAATAATATATCATAGTAAATAAGGTAGGTCTATCGATATAGGCAATGAAAAACAACAAAACCCCAACTAGTTACCAAGTATTAAAAGTGGCAATCAACTGATAGAGAATGCACTACTCCACATAATCAAAGACTTCTTTAATTTATGTTAGTACAATGCTTCTATGCCTGAAAACTGGGACAATTTTTCAATGATATTTATATAAAAAACAATACAGCAGAAACAATTGGCCTAATCCATTTATATAAGTTGAATAAGCGGAATTCCAGTCGGCGTATAAAATAAAAAAAATCTACGTTAAATTGTTTATAGAGAAGGCGTTGGAGTATAATAAATCTATAATGCTTGTTTTCGTCTTCTACCTAAAAGTCTTCGCTACAATGGATACGCAGGCCATGTTGAAGATCAATATCACAATGACTAGAGATATACCTTCATAATACATTCAGGAGTAAAAATTCAACGGATTTACAACTTTGAACTGCGAAAAAAAGGTGACGATGGCACTGTACTAACGGATAACTTTGAAGAAGCTGATAGCATAATTCATGTTAATTACTTCAAGAAGGGCCAACTTTACATAAATAAGCAGAAAACAAAAATCGACAAATTAAGTGCATATAGAATATATAAAATAGAAATCAATATTATAGAAAAGGTCGAAAAATACACACCTGGAACCCAAAATAAGAATTAACGGAGACAATTAAACACAGGAATAGAGAAGACGAATTAAGTTTGGTTGAAGGGCGTATAAAAGAAAAAGAGATCTTTACCAGTACGATATCCAAGATCCCAAAGATAAAAATATTCGATCAGTGTCTCCTGCCAGTAATAACAAACGGAGCAGAAACTTTTATTCAAAAACTTCATTTACAAACTAGAACTGGGCTAGAGGAAAGTGGAAAGATCGATATTCGACAGACAGTTACAAAACCGGATAAAGAAACACAGATATTCACTTAAAAGAAAAATATCTAAAATATTATAAAACGAATCAGAACACTTACTTGGAGAAAGACAAAATATATTGCGAAGTTGTTTATGATTGATAAATGGACCATACGAACTTTAAATGTGTACAGACCTGAGTTCCAAAACAGATATGAGAAACAGAGAAAATCCAACACATTAAAAAACTACAGGTCACTGAAATTGATCAGCTTAGGACAGAGCTGGTAGAGATAGGTTAATGGAGGTATATGTTCAGTTGTGGATTCAGCAGGCTGAGAGATGACGGGTTGTCAAAGACTTGCATAATCCATCAAGCAACGATATACCCCCTATTATTAATCTAGCATCTGTAATGTACCTGAACGATGAGTCTATTTGATAGGAATGAGAATCTTTGAATTTTGTAGTCTTACTTTAATACTACAGAAAAAACACACACAAGTATATTCAGATACGATAGGGTCAATTGGGTCACGAAATGAGCGAACATTGATAAAGTAATAGTATGGCATATAGAAAGTTATTATAGAGCAATATACGTAGTTAAATTAACTGAATGCTGCTAAACTAAAACAGCTTGGAATTCGACACTGCGTCATATTATTGATTTATGTGTAATACAATTTCATTCCAGATTATCTAAATATCTTTACTAAAATTAGACATTTAAATAAATATATAAGTAAATAAATAGAAATCGTTTAAATCAAGGTATAGTGTATGTATAAATCTAATTAAATAACACTGTGAGGATAAAACTCATCTAGGAAAAAGAAATAACAATAAAATAAAATATATATTATCTTCTTATTGACAATAATTATTTTTCACTGTTTTTAGACCAATCTAAATACATTATTATTTCTGTAAAATGTCATTGGCCTTAGATATCATGTAGTGCAATAAAGAATACGCATTATTAAGTTTTAATATAACATACATCAAAAATATCTTCTGGTTTCTTCTGCCTGAGTATCGTAGCAATAAATAATCTGTATAATGCCAAGAAGTACAGATATTATATTTTTAGCTATAAATCTATAATAACATTTACATTAAAAACTCGGTAAGCATCATACACAACTAGTGTGTTCAGTATATTGTAGAAGCTAAGCCCTAAAAACTTCTTGCTTATGCCTCAGTGGTGATACTTTGCGTGGGTTTAGTTAGAAGGTTTAAAAATTTTCAGATATGTTATGCAAGAATAAAATTAAGTAAATACAAAAATATTACAAGTAGCTCAATTTGACCGGCCAAAATATCAATGTCCTCAGGGTGATTTTTAATTTTATAAAAATAACGGCAAAATATTTTTCGCCTTGTGAATTAAATAAAATTAATTGATTCTGTGTTGACTCTAAATATTTTTATTATAAACATGATACGAAAGCTTTCAGGGCTGGAATCAACTGAGGAGACACGGTTTTGGATATAGCCTTTGTCAGTTTATTCCAATTTGACGAGTTATAAACCGAACGAATATGATTTCTTACAATTATATTATTACTATTATTAATTCGGCCCTAGCGTATTCCTATGCCCTCAGTGGGGAATATTCACTTATCCCAGACATTTAGGATTTTAAAAGGTTGTATCTCCATGGGTGTCTTTACAGGTTATCACTAGTCGGGTGAACTGGAAACATTTTCTGTTACTTTCTGTTATTTGGTTGCAAAAGAAGGTGGTAGATATATTTTTCTTCTCCCGAGGAGGTACCACCCCACATACATATTCTAAGGACTGGTGAATTATTTACTTTTCCAGTCCTGGGTATATGAGTTTTTCGTCCCTTTCTTACTTTTTTTAATCTATTTTTTTTTCTTGCCTGTTTTACCTAAACTGAACTATGTGACATGAAAAATGATGATGGTTATTCCTCAAGTAATATTCCGGTATCAAACTAGCTCTCTGTTATGATCTACGGGTAAAGGGTACTCAAGGAGCTCCACCATCTCAATCATAAATAAAGTCTTTAACTCTGGCCAGCACTATCTCCAATCATGCAAGCCACATATTTTCTTCCTAACTAAAACCAAAATTAGCTTTAAAAATTAAACCAATCACATGTGCTTTTTTGGCATGAACTTCTCCCATCATTCCTTCTGAACGGTGGCGTTTACGTCTATGTCCGTAGTAATTTATCATGTGCAAGAATTCTTAGCCTAAAACAGATCCGAATTATATAATGTGGCTCAAACTCGTTCTTAAAACTTCCACTAAATTTATTTGCTGCATTCTTTGACTTTCTGCTTCCCTGATTGCTTTGCTTCGAAATTATTAACCTTGCCGACTTTAACCTTGGTAATAAATAATAGTTAAGATAGAGCAAAAGAGTTATTTGCAATCAGCAAATCTGGTATTAGCCTCTTTAAAGAACCTGCATACTTACCACGCATCATAACACACAGGCTCGAACTGTTTGCTACCATAATTCCTCTGATTGAGTTGGGTTGCGGGATTTCTACTTTTTTCTCTTGGAATCATGTTTGTATCTCTTCCAGCGATCTGGAAGTCTATTTATAAGCCTCTGAAATGTTCCAAATAGCACAAATGTTTGTATAGTCCTAGAAATACACCAAGTCAAAAACAAATGAATAAAACTGTTTTAGATAAAATTTGCACGTGTATTCTTATTTCAGATTGTCTTATAAGGGACATTCAGAACATCAACCTAAAAGTGCTACTATACACATTTGACGATGGATAATTCAAAATGCATTTATACCTCAGACCAAATTTTTATTATTCTCTAAGATTTATAATCTAAGAAATTGAATAGTTAGTAATATTAATAAACAATGTTCAGCAACAAATTGTTTTTCAGAAATTTTGGCACAAATGGAGTTTATGTTCTAAAAAAAAAATAGACAAACAAAATGAATGGCTTGTGAGTGCTTAATGCTTTGGTACGCCAAGAATTGATAGAGAAAAAAGGCGCAGCAGACTCTTTTTTTATTTCATTTATTTGTCACAAAAAAAAAATTATTTAGAACTTCAAATTTGATAAATACAGAGGGTGGAAACCAGAATATCGAATTTTTACTTCCTTCGTGAAAGGAAGTATTGTAATCGAGAAAAAATCACCCTCCGAGATTTTTTCAGATCTTCTTCTTTCAGGGTCATGCCGAAAAACATGTTTTCCCGATCCTGTCGGTCTGTCTGTCTGTCTATTCGCGGCATAGCTCAAAAACTTAATGGTCATATGGGGATGATCTGGTAACATTTTGGTAACAATCCTGTTTGTAAAAACAACATGGTGGCCTAGTGAAGTGTTAAAACAATTGTTACTAAGAAAGTGCTTGTCCAATTTATATCAAATTTCGCACAATAATCGAGTATTATGTAGGAATCAACTGGTAAAATTTTGGTACGAATCCGAGGTGAACAAAATAGGGGCTTAATAAAATATTGTTGCGAATTTAGCCCTAGTTGTGGATTTGTTAAGATTTAGATGAATTTATTTATTGTTTATTATTTTATTGAAGTAGACTTACCTTAATCTATATCCATGTAACGACTGTGATAGTGTCAAAAATCGTTCTCGAATGTTCTGTTAGGCCTAATTCTTTTCACCCTGTAGTATTTAGATTATTCTAGATCATTCCATTCCTTTCTAAAGTCTATATAAACGCGCCGCGAGGCCATAATTTGATTCAGTTTAGTTTGAGATTTCAAAGTGTAAACAAGTAGACAGTGACCTGTAAGCTGTGTCTTACAGGTAATAATAGATTAATCTTGTGTGCTATAACTAATTGTTGAGAAGAGAAGAGATGAACTAATAAAATTGTGTTACTAATTCAAGATGGCGGAGCAAAATGGTAGCCACATAAAATATTCATAATCGCGATAAAAATCATCTTCTCAGGTTTTATAGATCTTTATGTTTTAGCGCCTGTTGGTCTGTCTGTTAGGTCGCGGCATAGCTTCTATCATATTGATTTTAAATTCTAGTCAAAAATTAAAGGCCATATGGGGATGACCCGGTAATATTTTGGTAAAAATTCAACAAACCGGAACAAGATGGCGGCCTAGTGAAACGTTAAAAAAAGTATTACTAAAAAAAAACTAATTATCCAGTCACATTTTGCACAAACACCAATAGGAACGAACTATATATATATTTTTTGTATAAACCTAACCCAAGATATCAAAACAAAATGGCGGCCTAACAAAATATTTAAAGAATCAGCCTGACAAAACTATTTATTAGATTAATTTCAAATTTTGTGCAAGTATTAAATGAAATATATAAATAAACTGGTGAAGTTGTGTTAAGAATTCAAGATGGCCAAACAAAATGGCGGCTAAATACATTTTTTTAAAAATCAACGTAAATAAGTCTTATTCAATTGACTAGCAAAATTAAATGTGATATAGGGATAAACTGGTTCGAATTCAACATGTCGTAACAAAATCGCAGTGTGTGCCATTATTTATTGAATCTATTTTAAATTATGCCTAAAAATCTAGTGTGACATAGGTAGAAACTGGTAAAATATTGGTAGGAACCTAATATGATGGAACAAAAATCCGCCCAAAAAAAATTTTTAAAAAGACAGAATGTGATTCTATGTGTTCACTATTCCTAATAAAAGATAATATTCATAACGAGGGAAGTTCCGGGTAAAGGAAATTTACCGATTTTTTTTATTTACGATAGGCCACAAAATGTATGAAATATTATAAGTTAAAAGTTGTTTCTTCTGAATTAATAACCTGCTGAGTTTTTGAGGCTGTGATATGTTTTCCTATCTCGTACTCAAAATATGTTATATTTTCGGTATGTTTCGTCTGCTTATTAGCTATTCATCGCCTTGCATGGACCATACCCTATTTGTATTTAACATTTTGTTTTTAAAATCCTCACAATACGGTTAAACCAGACTTATTGCATTATAGCGACAGTAGTTGAGTTTTATACATTTTTCCATATTTGGAATATAAATAGACCTTAATGAACAGGGGAATTCAAGCCAGTGTTGAGCAAAACGTTCACGAAGCGACTTTATAATTAGCTGCTCATTTCCGGCATATATTTTCTGAAATATTTTGCGTACTACATTTAATACAGCAGATGCTGCCTTTGCTTTATTTTATCTGCTTTTTCGTCATAATTTATGTCTACATATACCAAATCCAAATATGTACATATAACGTGAATTATTTGCAATGACACTTTTCAAACCAAATCGTCTTATAATTTTAGTAGAACAAAGATAAAAAAAAATAATAGAGTTCACTATAATTTTCTGACAGTGAGTGATACTGATTAATATCAAAGATTTGACGTTTTATAATAATTGGAATCTTAGTATTGTTAGGTACCGACATTCAATTTTCTAGTAACCTTTTGGCTCATACGATTAAATACAAATAAATAAATAGGAAATTTGCTTTGGTGTATTTCAAAAACTATACCACATCCTATTATGAAAAGACAATGTAATAATAAAAAATCCATATTTATAACAATTTCTTTCAGAAGCCTACTAGAGAAAATCGACAAACTAAAAATAAGGGAAGGAATCCTTACATTGGCACAATTTTTAACACCAAAAACACACACAAAGAGGCAAAGTTTCTTCTTGCTAAAATGGTAGCCAAACCTTTTGGTCGCATGTTAAAAATATTAATTATAACTTCTGCATAAGCTCCTTTCTACCTTTCTAGTTATGAAAAAAAATTTTACATCTAAAGCAAAAGCTGAGCTTTTGAGAAACAATTCACCGCAATACCTTTTTAACCCCTTCTCCCTATTTCTCCCCACATCGGTATCCGCTTTGCCGTGTAATATACATGAATGTAATAAAATTACCTTCAGGTTTAACACAGGTTTGCACAGTGAGCTTCAACGAGAATATTTATTAGCAAAAAGTTTCAACAAACGTTATTATCAATTTTGTTTTCGAGGGAGAATACCATTAGATTTGAGTCTCTACCCTGTCGTGGGTACAAGGTCAACTCTATATATTTTAATGGAAAGATAATTTCGAATTTGTTCCGATTTAGTTAGAATTTTAATACAAGCTACGAACGTCAAAGAATTCTCGTGTAGGTTGAGTACAAAAAAATGTACATTTCCAAATTTATCAAAAATGAACTATCATGTTGTTATACCAAATGTTCGAATATCTTAATTTAATTAAGAAAATATGGTTTATCCAACTATTAAAACGATTATAAGTATTAAATTATTTTATGAAAACAACACGTACTAGCACAGCCATCGCCTGAAGTGTTAATCAGCAACACCCTGCCAAATGTGTATATGTAAGAAAATATGAATCAGCAAATTTAGAGAATGAAGCAACTGAAAAAGCAGTTTTAAGCCACATTAACGTTGGTTCAATACTAGGAACGTATCCTGACACACGGTGAAAACCGTATGCATTCACCTAGTGTGGACGTGGATAACGAACGTATCCGTTTGCTTACGGACGCGCCCGTTTGCTCGTTTGTTCTTCTGCCGCGTACTGGCGAATGAATACGGCAGTACGACGAGGAACTTATGCGTTCGCTTAGTGTGGACGTAAATAATATGATGACGAACGTAGGCGTTGGCTTGCGGACAGGTTCGCTCGTTTGTCGGTACATCAAAGAGAAAACTCGTTGCACGTTGTCAATTGTGTCGTATTTTCACATATTTGGTCGGACGCTCCAGGAGGCAGCGTAGCTTAATATCCTATTTTTTATTTAAATGGTGATTACAAGAAAGTTTATGACTAAATTGAAGATTTTCTGTGCATCAAATAAATTTAGTTTTAGGTCGTAATAGTTAATTAGTAACGGATGGACTAATTTGGATGCGAAAAATAGCAACTTCGAGCAATAAGTGTAAAAATGAAACCAATCTAAAAGAAAATTAAAAAAATGATCATTTAGGAGCTAACCTATAATATATAAAACACATTCTATATATATATATAATATATATATATATATATATATATATATATATATATATATATATATATATATATATATATATATATATATATATATATATATATATATATATATATATATATATATATATATATTATATATATATATATATATATATATATATATATTATATATATATTTATTATATATAATATATATATATATATATATATATATATATATATATATATATATATATATATATATATATATATATATATATATATATATATATATATATATATATATATATATATATATATATATATATATATATATATATATATATATATATATATATATATATATATATATATATATATATATATATATATATATATATATATATTATAAATAGAATAGTTGGTAAATTTAAAAATTTGAAGAAGTTATTTTTGGGTTTGACCAAATGGGATGACTTTTCATAAAAATGAATAGGGAATTTATTATGCTGTTCGTTATAATTGGTCGGACGCTCCAGGAGGCAGCGTAGCTTAATATCCTATTTTTTATTTAAATGGTGATTACAAGAAAGTTTATGACTAAATTAAAGATTTTCTGTGCATCAAATAAATTTAGTTTTAGGTCGTAATAGTTAATTAGTAACGGATGGACTAATTTGGATGCGAAAAATAGCAACTTCGAGCAATAAGTGTAAAAATGAAACCAATCTAAAAGAAAATTAAAAAATGATCATTTAGGAGCTAACCTATAATATATAAAACACATTCTGCATTTACTAAATACTGTATTTATTATATATAATATATATATATATATATATATATATATATATATATATATATATATATATATATATATATATATATATATATATATATATATATATATATATATATATATATATATATATATATATATATATATATATATATATATATATATATATATATATATATATATATATATATATATATATATATATATATATATATATATATATATATATATATATATATATATATATATATTATAACTACGAACAGCATAATAAATTCCCTATTAATTTTTATGAAAAGTCATCCCATTTGGTCAAACCCAAAAATAACTTCTTCAAATTTTTAAATTTACCAACTATTCTATTTATAATATATATATATATATATATATATATATATATATTATAAATAGAATAGTTGGTAAATTTAAAAATTTGAAGAAGTTATTTTTGGGTTTGACCAAATGGGATGACTTTTCATAAAAATTAATAGGGAATTTATTATGCTGTTCGTAGTTTCTAGGGGCTAAAATGCTGATTTTCTATGCATATGCTTTTATGTCTAGGGTCTCTCCTCATAACTGGCCACTCTCAATATCGATTTAATTGAAGACAAATGTAGTGAATATAAAAGTAGTACATAGTTTTGAACTAATTATTATTTATATATACAGGATATCTTAAAAATGTGTAGCGAATCCAACAAATATATTTTTTAATAGAACATCTTTAAAATGGGTCGCCATCTCGCTGGCTATAAATTTACTGTGTTTAATACCTTTATATTTAAAAAAATCGTAAAAAATTGACCAAAATCATGCCATAAAAGGTAACAAACAGAAAATGGTTTTCTACATAGTGGAGTCAATAGAAACCCATTGCTTCTTGCGGCAACGATTGCCTCTTTCTCAAATTTCTCTGGTTTTTAAAGACAAAAAATGTTTTTAAAGCCCATTATATTTATAATAAGCAAGAAGAGGTTAATTTTATTGGCATGTAACGCACTGTTTCCATTAAAACAATTATGTTCTTTTAATGGATCATAGTTAGAACATAATTTTCTATTAACTATGTAATAAATCCTGCAACTAACACACAATCAACAATTTTTCTATCTTCTAAAATTAAGTTAATATCAGAGGCAGCGAATTAAGGGCAAAGACCCAGTACATCGATTCCTCTGGGAATATTTGGCCAAATTGCATAATTTTTTTCAAGAAGTATTTAGGATAGTGCTGCGGTCATCTTATAGCGAGCAGATTTTAAAATATTAAAATTGGGTAATGGCGCCATTTTGATTTTTTTTCGTATTCAAAAGTTGAATGCTTTAATATAAATTAAAATACTGAAATTTGATGCATAAATTGTAACTGACCCAAAAAAGTAAAGAGGTGCATCCTCTGACCTATGGGGGGTACAAACTTTTTTCTGATCATGCTAATTTGGTAGGTAATAATAAATCTTATTAAAAAATATTTGTTGTGTCAGTATGTTGAAAGGAGAGATGAACCAAAATTTCGCATTTCATAAATTTTCTGGAGTTTTTAGGGGCACCAAGTTCTTTTCTAATTTTATTAATTATTTTAATTTTTAACAATTTGTATTATTGATTTTCTATGTAGACGGCTTTTTATAATTATAATATCGTTGTTTGATTATTCAAGCAACGATAATATTACTTATCGTCATTCTAGCCAAATTTTAAGTGTAATATATCAGGTCTATTCTTTACCACCGAGACTCGGTGGTAACGAATAGACCAGAGTACCTGTTCTAGTTATTAGGTACGTCTAACATTTCAACCTAGGGTTAGCCCTCGAAAACTTTGAGCCTGATCATTTTAATAAAAGTTCTTATAAATAAAACTAAAAAGAGGAAAATACAATTTTTTTATAATAAAATAATAACCAACATCAAAAGAAAACATTGAAATGTAAGAAATAATATTTTATAGTTATTATTATAGGTCTTGGTTGGGCGTGGACTTCATGAAATAACATTTCCAAGATAATGAAATATAATATTATTTTTTATTTTTCAATATATTCTTTTCAAGTTGGTTTTCTGCTGTCAATGGAAGTTATTTTACAATTTTACAATTTCTTAAAGGTTTTATATAAGGGGGTGGTTTAAGGTTTGATAAAATAAGCAGTTTTGTTTATTTTTTTAGTAAATTGATAACACTTGTGTGATGGTTTCTTCGGTAAAAATAGGTTTACTATTTTTATTATATTTTTATTACACTTTTTAACACACTATCTATTTTATGTCCATCAAATAAGTATCTTCTTGCTGATTATAACTAAGCCTATATCTTTAAAGACACCTGAGATCGTTTTTTGGAAAAAAAAATCTGACTCAGCCTTTGTAAATCCTCCGTTAGTCGCACAACATTCATTTAATCACAAGTTTGAAATTCTACATATCGAAAATACGGGCATACAATTAAAATGCTTGAATTTCTGGAATTAAACAAATTAAAATAGGATTGACCCTTTGCTAAATGACCAATAACAATTAAATAGCCCTCCTTTGTTAAATTTATTTCACTAAACCTTTCTTTTGTCCTAGATATTTAAGACATAATTTTAAGTTTTTTTGTTTATTGTAACACCACCTTCTCTAGGTTTTTCCCTATTTTTGTTACCTGTTGTTTACCTTTTGCATGTTAACATCGTAGTATTTTAGTTAGTTGTACCTCAACATCTAAAGAAGCTATTGTATATGCGAAACATGTGATGATGACAACAAATAGATCTAGATAACATCTACCAATGGCCTTTTCTTTTCACTTCCTCATTAAGAATTACAAACGTTGCACTTGCAATGAAAAGCATTGGTTCAATATTCGCTTTAAGTCTACATTGACCGAACGTATGCGTATGGTTTCGTTCGGCCGCTTTGCGACAGTCCGTTGTTTCGCAGGAATTAAAAACGAACGCACGTTTTCACCGTATGCGCGCGGTGTTGTTCGTGCGGTCTTGTTCGCTAAGTGAGTACGCACAAGAAGAATTAATTATTCTTCCAAAAGACATCAGGAATATTCATAAATTTGCCACATTCAACCGCTTGGGTCGGTATTTATTCATAAAATAACTCACGCAAAAAAAATTGGCTCAGTGTTGACACTAGCGAGCATTAGATCTACTTGTTTACTTGCTTTAAAAAGACAAATGATTGATAGGAATAGCCTAGAACTGATCTATAAACACATTTTTATCAGCAGGTTCATATGTAATGCGTCGCAGACTGACCCAGCAAAACAACTGGCTTGCGCGTGAGTTGGTTTCTCGACGTAACATTTCCTTGTATTCAGCTCCTGTAAAGACATCTTACAACTAAAATATATTGTAGTCACACCGTTTTTATGGACGTGTTACAATAACGGATTTTAAATTTTTAAACAAAATATTAATTATTTTGGTCAATTTCAACATTTACCAAATTAGTACCTACGGCGAATTTTGCATTTTATTTATTGCATTTAAGACACAATTATTGAGTGGAGAAATTAATACGCTTTAAATGAGGTACTACTCGACCCTCCTTTCCATTTAAAACTGTAGGAATTATGTATGTCCCCGATTGAGGGTTGATGTAGCAAGGTGGAAAATATGTGGTAATTATTTTCCCTTGAAAATAAAATTGATTGTAGATATGCGATAGTATAATTTACATTTTTGTTTTTGAAAGAGCAGGATTTTTAACAAAAATATAACGAAAAAAATGGGTTAAATTAAAAAAACGATAGCTATGATTTGAATTAAAATTTTAGATTGAAAGATGCTGAACAAAAGTGCGTTTTCGGTGTCTTTCGTAAATTTTGCTAACAAATGTTTACACTGAAGCTCACTTTATATGACAAAAGCAATTTTTCCAACAGAACGGGATATGAAACTCTTCCCTCTAACGACTATCGACCAGTATTTACTGCATATCCAAATTCAAATTTTCACATTGCATGCATATCCAACCTTTCTATTTTTCCCCGAGCATTCTGATTTATTTAATACAAGAAAATATTTTGCTCAAGTACGTTAACGGTGGATTTTTATAACTTCAATTAATTAATTAACTTTTAAAAACTAAGCTATTCATATTTCAGTAGAAAATTTGTATTGAAGTTGCTATTTTAAATATAATTTTATTATATTTTTATTTTGATGGCGTTCTAATTAAAGTCGACTAAGCCTGCTTTATGACGAAAGTGCTTAATGTTATAGTCTGTAAATGTAGACCTTTAATTTTTTAGGTTGAAATTAACTGGTTTGACGCATAAAAACCCATTTTATTGCCTATGAAATTCAATACTGGAATTTTATCCTGTGATTAAATACTAAAATTTTTTGTCTCCTAAACTAGTGAACGCCATTTCATATATTGCTAACTGTTAATTTATTTTACAGTGTTTTATCTGCAAAACTTGTTCAGTTTTTGCTTCTCTCTGCTATCTATTAAAAGGAATGTTTTAATTCGAACTTTACCAAGAGCGGGAATCGTTCTTAAATTTTGATTTTATACCAATAACAGTTATCTGCATATCATTAGAAATAAAACTGGTGTTCAATAATTCTGATAGCTATTTTGTTTTAGAAAGAAAAATCTTTAAATTCACATTTCTGGAATATTTCTCTACGCATATTTATGCCCCCATTTTTGCACTACTAATGGGTGCTTCCCCTGCTAGTTAATTTAAATGTTTTCACCGACTTTCAAAACGTAAGGCGCGTACAAAATAAAATTGAATTTTTGCCATTTTTATTTTTAAAATTGATAATCGTCTTCTAAAGTTTGTAAACGATTTTTATTTTTTTTTAGGTAAAATAAATATTCTTCTAGGTGAATTTTATTAATTCTGAAAAAAACGGCCGGGAGTATTTTCCTCACTAAAAATCCTGTCTTACCGCCTAGGCACCGGAACGCGACAGCGCAAAGAGATTATTGTTAAAGCTATAACACTAAAACTTCTTTTATTATATTGAATATACGTTTGACAATGCTGTATACAAACGATTTTCCATGTCTTTATGAAATGTGGAGGTTTTTAAATTAATTGTAATTTAAAAATTCAATATTCATATTAGAGTGTTTATTATATCGAATTTACTACGTATTGTGTGATATTTTTGTGTCAACTATTGGTTTTGTAAACATAAACATTCCCAGCTGACACGATTATGTTGCCGGGTCTGCACATAATATGATTTCCTGCTTTTGAGTTGCATTTCCCTGCTGAATTGAGTAAGTAGAGGTGTGTTTTCATGGTGGGCAAATTTTAAATGTAAAAATAAAGAATTCACCAATTTTTGTTATTTTGCAAATATTTTCCATCCTAGCAGTATGGAAAGATTGACCAGCTGCGTCAAGCTTGGTGGTTAGAAAATATATTATTCCTCGGAATGTCAAAGTCGAACTTTAAGTTTGGGGGACGAAACGGTAGTACTAAAAAAACATTACATTTTTGAATAAATGACTGAAAATGACATTATATGACTAGATTAAAAATAATCTAAAGAGAGTTTAGTGATTCTGTAAACGAAGCCAAAGTCTCAGTTAGCTGAAATCATAATGTTTCGTGAAAAAAAAAATAAAAATTAGTGTTATAAACAGAAGAAAAAAATTATTGATGAATACTCAGGAAAAAGCAGACATGATTAAAGAATTGGTCACTTCTATTAGGTTATTTTAAAAAGACAACGCATCCTACATACTTGAAATGAAGAAACTGAAGCAGCAGCTGAAAAATTTCGATCAAAGACCTTGCCCATGTACGTCCACCTCTAAACGGTAGTCTTCAGTGAGCTCTGCCTCTGATGGCTTAGAACAACAAAACACGAATATGCAAGTGCCAAGGAGAGACTAGCTAATGTTTCAAGTAACGGCAGAGGCTGTGCCAGTTTGATGAAAAGGATTACAAACAGCTGCTTTGATAACAACACTCAAATATATGATGGTACAATTATTTTCAAAGTCTGTCAATGAAACCATTAAATTGTCACAATATTTTACAAAGCATGATTTCATAATATTTTTTACTGGAAAGGAAACTACCCTTAAAGGAAAAGTATTGGAGAACGAGTACTTGAAAATGCTGTTAGATCACTGTACAAGGACTACTTTAATAGCGATTGTCAGAACGTTTTATGCTTACCGACCCGTGTTGAATGATATAATCCAGAAACAGAATCTCTATCTTATAATATACTTGGCTCAGATCGAAATATGTTATTTTACTCCAGTAATTGCCACCAATCGTCATGGTATAATTGATTATAAAACAAAGTAATAATAAATGAAGTACACAAAGCTGAACTGCATTCTCCCGATGAATACTGCTCAAAATACATTGAAAAGACAAGGTCTCAATGATCATAAATCTGTAATCAATTCCAGGTCCACCTTCCACTACCAAAATGTTAGAGGTCTTAGAACCAAATCGGATGAAATTTTACGAAATAGCAGCATTGACGATTCCAATATTTGATCAAACGATAACTTGGTACACAGAAGCGACCGAAACTACGATTCACTCAATTGCTCAAGGGTTGGTGTCGCATCTTCAAATAGACTTATGGAAAATATGAGAAGTTCGACAACATCGCTTTCAACAGATTGGGTCGAAGGAAGAAGGTGACGGAGAGAGAAGATAAAAAACGTTGAATTTTATATTTTTAGTATTTTTTATAAGTGAATTATTGTTACGGTCTATTATTCAATTCAAATTGATCTGATAAACTGTTAAAAGACAATATTGTAAAACGTGCTATAAACAAAATATGTTTGTTACCCGTTGAAGTCTAGTGCTCATAAATATTCCCATTAGACTTTTAGCTGTTAAAAAGGGAATTTTCAAGGCGGGCGGCAAGTCGCATCTTCAAATAGACTTATGAAAAACACGCAGCACAGCAACTTCGCTTTCAACAGATTGGGAGGAAGGAAAAAGGTGAGGGAGGGAGAAGAGAGATCGACTGGATAAGTCACACGATACACACTCCCAAAAACGTTGAGTTTTATATTTTTAGTAATTTTTTTTTAAGTGAATTATTGTTACAGTCTATTGTTCAAATAAAAGTTAATGTTTGGTCCCTCAAGAACGCCTATCGATCAACAATTGGAGGTGTCTTTTTCGCTACAACAGGGCAGCTTTGTGATGCTAAAATAATTTCAACAACACAAATTGACTTTTTTGAAAATTTGTGGATTCACGTCTTCGTGGGTGGTGTCGAGTGCACTGTTTGTGCCGTATACTTTCCTCCTAATTCTGATGTCGATTTCTATACCCATTTGAGCATTACTTGTGAAGGCCTTAGAGACCAACATACCAATGCAGTATTTTTTATCTTTAGCGATTTCAACCTTCCCCTTATTTGATGGGAGTCTGAGGATTGAAATGTAAATGACTCTCTTATTAGGGTGGATTCCCATTACCCGGCCTTGGAATTGGTCTGGAGCCATCACCATATACCGACCATGAAGTCTAAGGAAAACTACTCATTTTAAGTTTTTTTAAGGCCGATTGCGCAAGTCTGAATTATTTTTATAAGCAGATTTTTTGCGTACATCCGTCATTCTTGACAGTATTAACTCTCACTTTTACGAAAAATCAATGTTTAGGGATATTAACAGCTATGTACCTGAAATGACTGCCAAGCGTGACAAATTTCCCGGTTAATTGAGTGCTGAGCTAAAGAAATTGATCGGCAAAAAAAACTGGAAAAAGTGTGTTCTTGATACCGATTATCAACTGTTTTCAAATGCTCGAAGAGAAGTCAAATATCAAACTAACCTGTGCTACCGTCAATATGTCACTAACACGGAATTATTAGTCCTCAGAAATGTACAGTATATCTGGTCATACTTGAGGACAATTAGGAGGGACTCTGGACTGCTTAGTACCATGACCTACGACGGCACGTGCTTAGACTCTCCTAAGGACCTCACGGAAGCTTTTGCGAACCATTTTGAGAGTTGTTTTCCTAATCATGATGGTGTGACAGTAGAATCCCTCGGGTTGGTTTCTTTCGCGGCAACGTTATGTTTTTACGTTATTAAAAATGTGGATGGGTCAAAAAGTGCTGGACATGACGCGAGGATGTCCCACCGATCTTTCTTAAGAATTGTTGTGAATCATGGGCCGAACCACTAAAACGTCCCTTTCAAAGCTGTTTGATGCTGGCTACTTTCTAAATTATTGGAACTATTCAAATAGACTGCCAGTATTTAAGTCGGGAAGTAAAGGAGATATCATCAAGAACTACAGGGGAATTTCCACTGTTTCCATCAACCCTAAGCTGTTTGAATCAGTTCTTACTGATGAGATTTATTATACATACAAGCAGTACATAACGAATGAACAACGTGGATTCTACAAAGGAAGATCAACAACCACCAATCTAGCCATATTCCACGAAAATTTGTTATCATCTATTGAAGAAGGTCATCAGGTGAACATTATATACGGACATCTCAAAAGCTTTTGACAGTGCCTGTGATGGGTTGCTAGTAAAGATACTTTTAGTTTGAGTGGCCCTTATTTAGAGCAAATACGATCATATCTCAGATTCAAGTCAGCGTGATTGGCGTATTGTCCAGAGAACTTTCTCTTCAACCCGAAGTGCCTTGGCCCTATATTATTTTGCCTGTTTATGAATGACATTAGCACCAACTTTATGAATACTCACTACTTGATGTATGCTGACGATCTGTGTGGGCCTTTTGAAGAGAAATACAAAGCATATATCTGATTCAAGAGTATTGCTCACTTTGTGTAATTCCCTTATTCATAGCATTTTGGAATATTGTAGCGTTGTTTGGTCTTTAGTATACAAATGCAATGTGAAGAGACTCGAAGGTGTTCAGGCCAAATTTACTAAATACTTGTTATACAGGTTACATTTTCCTTTAAGATATGCTTCACGTACTACAAGAAATCAACTTCTTGGTCTTGAACCATTGGAGGCTCGTCGCAAGCGTGCTTCCTTATTGAAATTCTGAAGATTAATGTTAAAATATTAGAAAGGTATCACCTCAGACCCATGCTGTTAAACACTATTGGATTTGTCTACTAAAATCTTTATTATTGAAAATAAAACACCTAACCAGAGCAAGATAAAGACCCTGTAAATTTAAATTAAACTAAGAGATGTTTTTACGTTTTGCTGTACGTAATACAACTCCTGAGACAATGTAGTACGTCATCTCACGTGAGATACACTGTATGTTGTGGTTATAGTATAGAATTTTACACTGGCTGCTAAATAAATAGTAATAATAATAATAACAAATAAATTCTAGTTTTTACTTTTTCATATTTTACAGAACCATAAACCAGTATTTTCACGGTGTCGGTATGAGCCCGAGAAAATCATATGTAGATTTTTATTTGAGGAGAGCATAAAATATTCTAAATACTTATACACTAATTTTTGGGAATTAAAGGTAAATTGAAATTTTAATGATTGTAAAAAACATTCAAAAAGCAGATTCATAATATTGGAGCCATTTGTTTTCAATGTTTTTGAAACATTTCATTGTAGAATTTAAAGAACCAATTCTTCATTTAATTAAACTTTCAAATGGCAAACATTTCAAAATTAACACTAATTTAAATGCCGGGATGTCCGTACCCGCATAAACCGTAAATTCAATTTGCGCACTTCTAATGGCAATAAGAAATATCCAGAGCAATTCTAACTTCTCTGTTGTTGAGAAGTTTGACTATTTCCTTACGTCATTAACCAAAGAACCTGGCTTTACTTAAGAGCAATTGTCTTAAGCGAGTCAATAATTCTGTGATATACATATTACTAAAGAAAGATATTACAATAAATGTATTTTAGTATTGTAATATTGAAGCATTAGAGAAGTTGTAAGCGATGACTCCTTAGGTGTAAATGAAAGTTTTTAAAAATTCCATATTAAAATTTGATATCCCCAATAAAACAAATTAACATGGCATATAAAAAGGGTATGAGGTTAAATTTGCCTTACTTACCGAAATGCAACGGATAAAAGTATGGTGTTTTTTCGTTAAGATTATAGGAAAGTTAGAATGTTTTCATATTTTATTTTTTCTGTTTTAAAACCCTTTATGTTTTTGTTTATTGAAAAAATGCATACTTGCCGATATTCTTAACGACAAAACAACATAAGAAAAGAAAAGTACTCTTAATTTAATTCGTTAGGATACACCATTTTTGAGAAAAATTGACTTTAAATTGTGTTACATTAAACATGAAATGTATTTTTAGGTTCAGTATATAATTAAATCATTTCATTTCTACTTTTAACAGATAATTACGTGAAATTGTGCATTTAATACCATGTAAGACAATTTTCAATTATTTTTTCTCGGAAATGGTGTATTCTAATGAACTGACTGAAATTTTATAATCTAGTATTTAAACACTAAAATCGTTCTATCGGACTTGCATTGTCTTTATCACATAGGTATCACAGCATTTCGAGTGATAACTCCAATCATTTTCAAGTGTAAACTAAATGCTAACTTTTTTCGGGGTCCTCTTCTATTTTCTGTCAGTCATAAGACTATTACAGCTGTTGGGTCTTCGAAGTAAGAAAATAAAAATTAACTCATGGGTGAAAAAAATGCTAACTCTAACGCTACGTGCTTATATACTAGTCATGTGCGGTGATGCGTGAAGTCTCCGCCCCCTGGGTACCTGAACTGCGAAGTTTTTAGGAGGTTAGTTTGTTAGGCTTGCCGAAAATGCCTTGATTCCTTTTTATGAAAACTGCTTCTATAAACTTTCTTTGTGTATGCTGTGCAAAATTCTAGCCTCAGACTACTGCATCTGGTGCTGGTTTGACCAGACGTATTCTGCTATTCCGACCTTGATGTCTCTACCTTTTGAGTATGATTAAAATTCTTCTTGGCACTTACACTAAGAAGGCGTTTTGGTTTTCCAATGTTCGCTTCACCACACTCCCACGGGATTTTGTAAATATATATTTTTTCTTGTCGATGCTCTTTGTCTTTGTTTTTTGTCAGAAGGCTTTTTAACGTATTTTCCGATTTAAAAACGGCTTTGATTTTGAAATATCTGGCTAATCTTCGAATTATTTCAGATATTACCTTAATATAGGGTACTGTGAGAAAGGTTGATGTTTCTTATAGATCGGAATGTATCGTAAAATCATGATAATTTTGTAATATTGATATTGTATTACTTATTAACCTCTCAGTAGATTTTTTTTATGTTTTCAATTTCTGCCTCAAGGTTCATAGAAACAGCTTTCATAAAATGGAATCATGGTA
The DNA here is from genome assembly GCA_030620095.1 of Kuschelorhynchus macadamiae. Lineage (NCBI taxonomy): Eukaryota > Metazoa > Arthropoda > Insecta > Coleoptera > Curculionidae > Kuschelorhynchus > Kuschelorhynchus macadamiae. Next base: position 2,510,737 of record JAUTXW010001141.1, on the reverse strand, counting down.
TTTTCAGCAAACGTACCATCGATATTCCAAATATATGGAAGCAGCTTCTAGCTCAAAATGATCTCCTAAAACCGCACATAACTAGTATATCCCAACTGGCACTAAAGTAGCTATAACTCTTTCCACTACTACTCTTTAAGGTTTTGTAAGTATTTATTATTAATAATCCTACTATATATCAATAAACACTTACTACTGCCAAGCAGCTACTTACGAAATTGACACCAAAGTCGCTATTTCTTTTCAGTGACATAATAGTAATTTTTCAAAGTTACTGCTTCTAATATGTTTACTAAATTACATCGTTTAAGTATCAGAACCTTCCTGAACCTTGCAGCGACTACTCCATTACGTCCAAATGTACTCCTATAAGATATTAAGATAAAGTAAAACGAATCGTTGCAAAGTAGAAAAAGTTATCGTCTAATGTTACCTTAAACTGGCTATTACCAGCCTTCATTCTTGGATTGCAACCAAGATGTGAGAATTACAGTAATTATTTACTACAAGGAAATTATTACCACTTGTACTTGAGGTTCCGGAGATAGGGGGCGCTGGTACGAGATCTGGTCTACATTGACTTTATAAGGACAGTGGTGACAGTAGAAGCCGACCTGCCATATTGATGCAAAATTTCTAAAAATTTAAATGGGCGCACACATATTATCCTTAGTTTTTCGCAAACTATGACTAAATTAATCTACTTTAACACATTAATATAATATGCCGCAGAAAAATTCTAAATTTACTTTACACGGACAACCTCTGTCAGCGTCAGTTGTAAATGTAGGGATATGTTAATGCTTTACTATAATAACCTATGCGAACTATCTAGTGCAAACTTAATTTTTCATTTAGATTTTTAACAAATAACAATGTTTGTGCAAGTGATTAATGACAGTTGTCTCCCAAGTGAATTTAGTAATGTAGTATGTACTGAAGAAGGCCTACAAAATAAAGTTTCTTTTATGCTAATCTTTGAGAGCTTTTACCTCAAACTGAGGTGTTGAATAAAGTAAAATATATACTTGATGACATGAAACAATATTGTCTTTTACAGCAAAATAAAACCAAAACATAACAAAGTGCAATATGCAATATTTAATAACTTTTCTTGGAGTATACTTAAACTTATAATATTTACGACTATGGTCATTTACAAATTCATCACAAACACTTTACAATTACAAGCAAAAAGCAGACTTAAACACATTTCTCCATATGGCCAACGGCTTAGAACTTATTGTTTGAATCAAGATTCATTTTAATAATCACAAAAACTAATAAAATAATACACTAAAACAACAAACCTCGTAAGAAACCCCCGTAGGTAAAAAGAAATTCGGTATACAGCCATTAAACTCCATTATATTCGGTTCGAATTTGTCAATCGCAATTAGTTGTAGACGATAACCTACGAGTAACAAGTTAAAATGGCAATGACGTCACGTCCCATAATAAAAAAAAGTAGCTTTCTTCATTCATTCACATTTCACAGAAAACTAAAAATGTCATAACTTGGTTACGTCATACCTGAACAATACAACATAAAGCAGTATTTTAAGGAAACACCGTAACGTACCACATTAGTGTTCAAGACTTCAAAGTAAATGGGTATAAGTGAAAGCTGCATATTTAAAGAATCCAAAACTATAAAAGCGTATGGGGATAGTCGTAGACCCTTGATGTTAAATAATTTTCTCAGTAAAAAAATGCAGCTAACTTCAAAGTAAAAGTCCAGTAGAACGCCATTGTTTATTTTCATCTCCCCTATAAATATTTAGGTATGATGTTTATTTTTGTGAGGATAAATATTAAAAATGCCTCTTTATAATAAGGCATTTAATGATAATTACTATTTAAACCATTTAATTATTTAAATTTGCCGATATATTTGATCAAAATGAATTGAAAATTAACGAATTTTCGCGCGCCGTTTTTTTACAACTATCATCACCATATTCACCAGAGAAATTGCCTGCGTTTTCATTTTAGATCCTTAACATAGCTAGAAAACTAAGTGAATCGAATGTATCCTATCTCAACAACTAACAACGTACCCTATATACGCTCTACACCATTTTCCCAATTTGAGTGTTTGTAGTCGCCTTAACTGTTGTTTGTATTAAAAAGAACCATACATATTTTTAAAATGGATTAAATAAAGACAAAAATAAGGAAGTAACAAATAGGGTGAATTATTATTATTCAGCTACTTAAATGAAACCACAAAATTACGTACTATCTACGTAATAGTCACAGTCACAGTTACATGTTTTTTACGAAATGGTTACCCTTAAATTGCTTCCCATTTTGGTAATAACTGCGTAGTCTCATCTTAAACAGAACGTGGCGACACCAAGTTCCCAAAATACTTGTGTTAACAATGACGTATTCATGACTAAAAGTGCTACTTAGGATAAGTCCGTAGCTTTAGAGTTAACATTTAGTTTACACTTGAAAACGATTAGAGATAGTTACCATTCGAAACGTTGTGAAATCAATATAATAAAGACAATGCAAGTCCCACAGATTTTAGTGAACATTCCACATTGTCTACAATTTTCAAACAAACCTAGTGTCTAAACGTTTCGAAAATATTTAGGAAAAACAGTCTTTAGAGGGACCCATCCTCAGTGACGTTCTTATGGGGGGGTGGCAAAGAGGGCAAATGCCCCACCAACAGAACCAATAATCTAAGCAAAATGTTTGAAAAGAAAAAGCTATAAGTGTGATCCTTTTTTTATGTTTTTAGTCATATCCTCGTTTCGTTAATTTGGTTTTAGTCGTCAAATTTAAGTTCTTGTCCGCCCAGGAAAGCATTCTAAATACGCCATTGCCCATTCTCGAGGCTGTAGCTCCCTAACGAAGCAATTTTCGATATATGTTTACCTGATATTCTTTTATGACAGAGGTTTTTGGAATACCCTGTATAGAGTGCTACTCAAAAAACAGAAATGGCACCTTATACCGCGTTTTTGCGACATCCCGTATAAAAAAAATTATTTTCACAAAACGCTCTATGAGTAAGAAGGATGTCTCCGATTTAAGGTTTTCTTCTATCGATAGTAGCTACTACGTGATATCCAAGAATAACACATTAAATGGACCTGTATTTTCTCTGTAACTTTAATTTTCAAAAAGGCCTATAACGTAAGTTTAACTACCAAAATGTCTTCCTTTATTTATTATTACTTCCCGCGTCGAAGAAAAATATTGTAATCCTTAAAACATCACCCTCCGACATTTTTTACGATCTTTACGTTTCAGGGTCTCTAGATATCGAAAAACATATCTTCTCAATCTGCCTGTATGTCTCTCAGTCTAGCTGTTGTTTTAGCTAAAAAATTACTTATCTGATACGAATTCAACATGACATAACAAAATGGCGATGTGTGTCAATGTAACAACTGCTAAGTAGAAACTGGTAAAATATTGGTAAGAATCCAGTGTGATGGAACAAAATGGCCCCAAATAAATATGTTTGAAAAAGCAGTATGTTTATGTGTTACTAAATGACTTTGTACTGAACTAAATTGGATCACACTTCACTATTTCTAATAAAAGGAAAGATTCATAAGAAGGGAAGTTCTGAGTAAAGAAAATTTACCGATTTTTTTTTTTGATTATGGTGCAGTAGCAAAAAAACTTGAGCTAGTAATTTTAAAAATTGTTTGCTAATGTGTTTCATTCTTTGTGCGAAAAAATTATAGATTCCGGGGCCAAACTAGCCCAGTCCGACACTGTTAACCTACCATTGTCTTAAAACATAGAAAGATATCTTATAAATGTTATTATTACCTTCATTCGACATGCAGCAAACTTTCATTTCCTTATAAGTTTCTCTGAAAGTTGGGAAATTACTGTTTCATGTAACAATACTTCGACGCGTAACTTTTCGAATTACTTTCTTCAAAGTCGGTTCGGTGTGGCTGCATAGTGGCACAGGCCCCGGTAGAACGCTTGACGGCGGGTATTGATCTGATCGTCTTTATACCTGGCAGGTGTCACGCACTAACCCTTAGCAGTAGCGCACGGTCTTGAATTAGGAATCTCCTTTAAACAAGTTTTTTTGGCAAGACCATGCCTGGCTGACAATACAATAATTTGGTATCATCGAGCTGATCTGATAGAAAACTCGCTTTTGTCAATAACGTAATAAAAAGTTCAAAATATTATAATTTTCTGAAAATATTTTTTATATATATAGATATATGCTTTCTACCCTTAATATTTGAATGACTATTACTGGCCCTATTTTTTGAGAAGCATGTACTATTAATTAATTTCAAAAAAAACGCCCCACGTTTTTTGGCATAATCATTGAAGTGTCAAGGGTAGAATGCATATATCGTAACAAAATATTTTAAGTAAAATACATTATTTTGTATTTTTAGAGCGTTCTCACATAAACTCTCTCTTAAGGATGAAAATTGATTTACTTTTTTACAATGTATCTATAATTAAATGGTATTTTAAGACGATTTTCTCGACAGGGACTTTCAAAAGTATATATCTAAAAATAGCCAGATTTTTCGAAATTCCGCTTTTAAGGGGCTGAAAAAAGGTGGAATATAAGGATGTTTTTAATTTAATTTTAATTATAACACATGACTCATTGAAAATATTGTGTATCAACACTCATAGATTGTAGGAAATGAATGGTTAAAAAATTAATAAGTAAAATTACTTCCCAACCTTCCGCCTGCCATGGCCGGAGGCATTTTCAGGGATCTTCATTGCATAAGATCAAAACACTAACAGTAAAATCCGAAGAAGCCCCTGTGTGGCGAAACAATTGTCATGGTATAGTGTAATATAGTGGAAATTAAAGTTATGGAGGTTTTATTCAGTGCACTAAACAATCTAGTTAAAAGATTTTTACCCTTGCAAGAATGACTATTTAAAGAAAATATTTGGTTTATATACCAAGTTTCTGTTTTTTGATATTTTTTTCAGTGTACCCAATGGCAATCGTACTCCCTCTAAGAGGAACATCACAGATATCTTGAGTATCAAAAGGACTGAACTCTGATGAAGTTCTTTCCATGTTATTGGACCTCTTGAGCTTCTCATTTTTCTTCAGGTTTCACCGTATACTTCCGGACTGTACGAGCTGTCGCAAGCAGTACCTTCTTTTGCGTATTCTTGCATATATCGACATTGAGTTCCAATGCCTTGATGTTCTTCAGGATGACACCAGTTGTTGATACAATTATTGATATTGTTCTCCACAGCCTTCTTATATGCTCTTCTAGATTTCTGTATTTTACGATCTTTTCAATAGGCTTTTCACAAACGTTGTTATTATTTGGAATAGCGACGTTGACCAGTGTTGTTTTTCTAGGAAGTTTATCGACAACTATAATATCGGGTCTATTTATCATTCTTCCAAGTTTTCACACTTCATGTGGTATTTAAAGTCAGTGCACATCGGTCTGAGGACAAGATGGCCTGCTTAATTGGTGTATTAAAAATACTGATGGGGACTGCCAATAATCCTTCTGACAATGCTACAGGTGTCCAGTAATACTGATTTTTGGAATCGTACAAATGTTTCCCATTCTAAGTTTAAAAATTCAATCCCTATTTTCATGTTTTTAGGTGTTTCGCCGGTGCAGCCGACAACAATTGGGACAATGGTGACCTCATCCATCTGCCACATTTAAAGGATCTCGCCTCGCATTAGTATTATATATTTCGTCTCAGAATTATTATTATTATTATTATACATTACCATATATCATTATACATTTACCGAAATCAACAATCAATTTCTCAACAAATGTTGGGTTCCAAGCCCATCCCGGGTGCATGCATCAAAAGAAGTGTGCTGCTTTCTAATAGTTCTATGTGTTGTCCTGTAAGAATTTTCTCAGTATATGCCAAATACTGAGCAGGACGGCCTTCTGGACAGCGATGAAGATCTTAGTATGCAGTCCTACAATTTGTAAGTTCTCTTCTAGCATTTTTGGAACTAGTTTAGTTGATGATACGATGATCGGTATCCCATGAACCTTATTCAGTCGCCACATCTGCTGTAACTAGATGACCAGCTCCGCATATTTGGCCTTTTTCTCTTGATATTTATCCAACACGTTGTGACTGTTGGGTACAGTGACATCTACCAAATAAGCTGTCTTTCTTTCCTTATTTAACAGTACCACATCAGGTCGATTATTCGTCACCCGTCTGTCGGTGATAATTGCCGGTCGTAGTACAGTTTGAAGACATTATTTTCAAGCACTGAACTTGGTTGGTATTTATAATAGAGCACAAAGGTGTTCAGAAGCAGGAGCCCGTATTTATTGGCAGGCATCTGGTGTATGATGTTACAAACCTGGTTATGTCGCTAGAGCTATTATTATTATTAATATTATTAGTAATATTAATATAACTTGCTACCCTTGCTTTGGTTTATAACCGTAAGGTGCAAGATTACTACGCTCTAATTTTTTTTAATAATAAAATAAGAAATATTTTATTTTATTTATTTCCAGAATAAAAAAAAACTCGCAAAGTTAATTAAAAAAAGCAAAAGTATCAAGACACAAACTCGTGGTCAACAGGTTTTCAAGATTGCTAAAATTAAATTCTTATTTACTCTGTAATGTTAAATATCTTAAGATGTTATTTGGGTTTTCGTTTTTTAAAATAATTATAATTTCAATTGATGAATAATAGTCTATGAATCTAGACTTCGCCATCGATGCAACAGCGTTCGATACCCTCAGGTATCACTTCGACCCTGTTCAGTTTCCACATTTGTTGGACATATATAGTCATTCTCGCAACGTTTCTCAATCATGTACGTACCAAATGTACGAGGACTTCTTAGCAGCGATGTCGGGTCGGTTTTTTCAATCAATTTACTTAAAAATAAAAATATTTTTAAAATATTAAGCATTTTATAATCTACATTTGTATTATAAAAATGTAGTATGTTTTATATAAATTCACATTATTTTCTTAAATATACCACTATTTTCTATCAAAACTAGTGTGTTACATACTCAAAAAATAATGACTTAAAAACGTAGCGCGCTGAGCACCTTTTCATAAGAGCGACCGTTGAGGGATCACAATCAGCAGTAACAAATTCCGCATCAGATTCCCCCCGCACGCCGGCTTTCGTACTTAGATTTGTTTACGGCAGTTGCTATGGCAACGCAAGGGCGAATATCCGTAAGCCAAATTGATGGAAGCAGCATAAAACTGCCGCTGAAGGCTGCAGGCGCTTGTTCGCTTGTTATAGAATTAATGTAATGGGGAACTTGCATACATTTTTAAATACGAAAGAATACTAAAGATTATAAGGCCACGTAGTATTTAAACATATTTAAAAAAAATCAATTTCATTGCCTCACCGGCCTAAAAAATTAAAACAAAGCCCCAAAATGCAAATTACGTCACCCGACCAAAAACGGGATGTATCATCATTACGTATAAGCGAAATCTGGCAACGGTGCAACGTTCAACAACAACAACAGGCATCATTCGTCAACCATCAGTCAGACGACATTTGTCTTTTGTGTGGTTAATGGGCCACTTTAACAGCGTTTTCTGATTTCAGTTTTGTTAGTCCCGAGTTTATTTTGTTCAGTATTACAACCTTTTCTTTTAAATAAACATAAAAATTAAACCACAAAATCACAAAATTAAAACAAACAAAACTGCCAATACTGCTATCAACCATGACAGCTGACAGCCAGCTGATATTGCATTTTGGCGGTCGTTGGCGACGTTTCCATACTAGTACGTAAATGCTGTCGTTTGAAATGATCCGTTTGCGCGCCAAATTTTAGAACTTTTTTTACAAAATAAGTATTGATTTTTAAGGCGTTATATTTTAGATATTTTCTTTTTATCTGTAAGAGAATATACTAATGTAATAAAAAAAATGCAAATTCCCTATTAGTGCGTTCGGATCATCCGAGGCGGAAGCAGTTTTGCATCGATCGAATCGAATCGAAATTAGCTTTAAGATATAGGTACATAACATATTTAAAATCTTATAAATTCATATTATTTCCCCTAAGTATTAAAAAACGCTCCAAAGCTATGGATAATTAACATCATAAAATGGTTTAAAAAATAGCCATTTTGGTCCTGGCACCCCGAAAAAATTTCGTCTGCGGCGCAGTGCACATGGCTATGCTGCGCTTCACCCATTCTTAAATCCACCAGCCGTCACTGGTATAAAAGGATAATTAACCAATATGGTACATAGGTGTTTAGGAGCTCATACTTGCTAACTTTTCATGAACCATGTTGCATACTTGGCTGATGGTTAGATGCTAAATGGTTTTTGACTTTTAGTGACTTTTCCTACACTCATCCGATTGGATTCCGTTGGATCCCTCAGTTTCCGAGAAGAGCAACCCATTACTTAGCCACTTGTTTGATGCCTATTTTTCTGTGTGCTTTTAATTTGAAGCATTGTAATGTGGTCCGTGCATAGCATTCTATGCCCTTTACTACCGTTTATCAGTGGCGTGTACGACGTCGGCAAATTTTGTATTTTTTTGACTAGAATGTCGGATTTTTGGGCAAGGTTGTCCTGAGCATAGATGCCTTGGGATGATAAATCGCCTCTTTGGTTATGCTCCGGGTGATTCGTTTCATCTTGCAGAAGTCCACTTCAGGATTCCATACGTAAGCAAGTGCAAGCATCGCATAGGTGTTTACTCTACTAATATAATTTCTTGAGGTTTTCAGCAGTGCCTGTATTCTCTTAAACTACTAATTTCTTATTCCTGATTTTTCGCGTTTCCTCAAATAAGCGTGCCTGTTGGAATGCGAGATATTTGTAAGTTTTACGATCCTTCATCGCTTGAACTGTATCTCCGTTTGGCAGAGTAATATCGCCTTCGACTGTTTTGTCTTTTAAGATAATTAGGGTTTTACATTTGTGTCTAATCCAAAGTCTATGTTAATATCCTTAGAAAATCTGTAAGTAATTTTCATTAGATCGACCAGTTGTTTCTGATTTCCTGCGTATAGTTTGATATCGTTCATATAAAGGACATGAGACACCGTATGTGATATATTCTAGTAGACTTTGACCTTAAAACCCGAGTTTGCACTGTTTAACATGTTGACTAGCGTATTCGTTGCTTGGAATAATTAGTATAATACTTTACATCCCTGGTATCCTCGCTTGCATCTTTTCCGTTCCTCCTCTAGTATGCTTTTGGTGCTGACACGTTTGTAAATTCGATGGGTAATGCAACTGTAAGACTTTTATACAAAGTTGGCGGAGATGTAATAGTGGATATTGCGATGGATCTTCATGCAACAACTTAAATTTAGTTTATCCGTAGTTTTGAATTTTATCAGACTCTTGTGCTTTCCAGTTATTACCGCCTTTGTCTTTAGTTATTGTTTCAGGGTTTCCATGTTCGTGGTTTTAGCGTTTTAGATAGTTGGTCACCGTTACGATATTCTGTTAATTATCCCAATTGCTGGCGAATCTCATCGATTGCTTTTTCCAACATTAGCTGACAGACAGGATTTCATTGAGTGACTCATTTAGTGTTGTTGCTGAGAATTTGGATCTGTTGGTAGTGGCTTCGAAGTTCTGCAACAGGTGCACAGTAGGTCAACGTATGGAACGTAGGAAGTTAAATTGTGATATTTTCTCCTCAAGCACCAGATTGCCGGCAGCAATAACCCTATTAGTGTACTTGTTACTTTGAAGTTTTGGCAGCCTGGACTTATGCGTTCGGTTGATAACTTCAAATTGCTGCTATATCGCCCTCTTTAAGTGATTCCTAGTTTTATAAATAGGGTTATTTTGACCTGGTGGGTCACGTTCATAGCTATATTCATTACGCATATTCTACTCGCCATTTTCGAGGTTGTGTTCGTCATGACGGGGACCCGGTTGTTCTATTCATCAGAGATTAGATGTTCGCTCTCAGTTTTTTGAAAGTTGATTATATTGTCTTTCCTCTACATCTGTAATTAAAATTCATTCCGAAACTGCTGCAAAATTGGATCAGAGAGCAAGCTGTTTTTGATAATTACCCTTGGGTCTGCAGTTCGTTGCTCGGTGATATGATGTATGTCAAAAAACTTTTCGATAAATGCCCTGTGAATGATATATCGATAGGTGGTCATGTCGGCCTCAAATTTCGGTATTTTCAAATAGTCATAGTTTCATTCCAACAATCCATTTCATGCGTTTGTTTGGTTTTCTGTAGTCTGAGGACTAACTTGCTTCGCCGCAGAAGCACTTTCAGTTGATTGTGAGGACTCTATGCTGAGTTTGTCTGGATCAGTTGTTACAGTTGCCCTACAAGATATCATATTGCTTTCACCGCCAGTCGAGGGAGACTATTATTATTATCCCACAGAGATAGAAATAAACATTAATTTATATTGTTTTTTCACACTAGAAGTGTTCAACTTAAGCTTCAAAAATAGCAAATAAAGCAATTCGTCGGATATCTGCGTGACTTCAGTGGCTGTGATACTACTTCAGCATTTTTCTGAACAGGAAAAAACCAAATGATTGGATTGCTATTCAATGATTCTAAGCTGCGGAAGTTATTGGGCATTTTTTTAGATAAAGGTAGCTATCCCTCAACTGTCAATACAGCAACAGAAGTATTTATAGCATTGCTATTTAGAACTCAACGAGGAATTGATAATATATCTTTTTCAAAATACCACCATGCTTGCTTTATAAAATCCCCAATTAAAAATTAATTCGGCGGGTTTACCACCATGGATGTCGACCATTTTACCATTTCCAGTGCTGTTATGGTTACTATCAGGAGTCATTATAATGGGATTGAAAGTTTTCTTAAAATAGATTGATGACTATCACAATTCGTCTGATAGCACCAGTGGATCTTTTTACGCTATTTTGTAGAAATGCAAAAGACAATGTGGCTGTCGAAAAGAGGTTATTATATATTTACTTCTTAGTCTCAAATGCTAGGGTAAAAATTATAACAGTTTTTGTAATTCTATAATTTCTCCCCCACACAAAAAAAAATATATAAAATTGCTGTTTACTGCCAATTCTAGAGCTAAGAATATACCAAATTTAGTACTAGAAACTAGTTCAGCTCTTATATTAGAAAAAAATGTTGCATTAAAAGTGAAGATGTATATGAAAGTAACGATTTTGGTCTCTACTTCACAGTTTTATATCTCTGGTCGTATTTACCATAGATAGTTTCGTAAGATCGCATTATTTTTATTAATTTAAAGTCTATTTTCAATAACATTCTATACATTTTCCTCGCCGGACGCACTGTCGACTATTGCACAAGCAATATATAAAAAATAACGATTTTCAAGCGGTTGTTCCATTATTTCGACCAACTTTAAACCGCCATATCTCAGAAACTATTTATTGTTGTTAGATAAAGAAAAGGAAAGTAAAGTCATCAGTCAAATAAACGACAAAAATACAAAACTGTGCCATTTATTTAAAAACATCCATTGGGCCCTTTTTTATTATTTTATTATTTTCAAAAACCGAAAGCAATATAAAAGAACCTTGTTTATGAATTAAATATATCTTAAACTTTGATACTGTTCGCTACTACCTGTAACATTATAAACTAAAAAAAAATATTGCTAAGGGAAAATATACAAGCCTTTATTAGGCACCTTTTGTTTAATTTAGGTAGATCTTACCTCTTCATTTGACTCTTTATTACTTACACATTAGGCAGGGCTAGTTACAAAGTTAAATACAGGCCTTAGCATATCCTAATGTCTCGTCCAAGAGTTGTTTTTATCTGTGATTCAACGCTATGTTACCAGGTAAATCTCAATAAGGGTCCCCTGCCAGATTGTTTTGTTAGATTGTTAGCTTCACCATACTAATACAGAGAGAGGTAAAATTTAGTCAAGACGTCAGTTACTAATCAGAGCACCACGTTCAGCATTTGGCACTGCCCGAAAAGAAAAAAGCAGCCCAGCTAGCATTAATATTAAGCATTCAATAACCCAGAAGAAAACAAACCGAAATTAGGATCTGGACTTGATTTAATTATTGTTTTAAAAATGTCTTACCCCAAAATGTAGATGAATGCTGCAATCTTTCCCTAACGGGTCATCTGTTCACCCACAGGAATATAAAAGAGGATCCCAACCCAAAAGAAGGTCTATAGCATTTAAAAAACAACCTAGACGAGTCAAAATAAGAACATCGAACTAGACGTCAATTCTGTCAGATTGGTTAAGTATGCTGACGTCAGATGCTCGGGCAGTATGGGTTGTTGCCCAACCAATGAGGAGAAACACAACATAAAAAACTAACTTCAAATAAATAAAATCAAAAACAGTAGCATACAAATTATGGCAATTTTTATATATATTCTACACACTGACAAATTTTCCGCAGCTTTGGAGACACAGTGCAAAAAGTGAAAAATCCTCCGAATTCGTCCGTGCTTTCCTAGATTCTCTTAATTTTAACCTAAATAATCCCATAAATGCATAAATCTCCCTATTTCTAATTTTGGAATATTTAGGTTAATTTTTTATGTCTGAGAACTGGTCTATAAGCACAGTCAAATGTGTTAAGAGTTAAAAAAGAAGCTATATCTCATTTAAGGTAGTATTTCATTTCTGTTCCAAAATGAATCTATTGCGACTATTTTTGTAAGTTATAAAGTTCTTAAATTATTTCTTTATCATGAAATCAATATCTTTAAATACTTTATGGAATAATGATCCATATCGGTAAATTATTAAAATTAATTGCAGTTAAATAAAATATTTAGTTAGTGACTGTAACTTATGTCTTTAATGTAAAAATAATTTGTGTCATTTATGTAATGGGATAGATTGGTATATTGCTTCAAGAAACAAAATTTAATATATTAATGTTAAAAATAAAAATAAGTGTATAATCAACTCAGCGTAGCGTCCATTTCCGTAATTTCCCTTAACGGTTTATAACGCCTAGTATAATGTTGTCACCATTAAATTCTTATTTTTTGTCCGCTGGGAGTTCCAGTTCACTTTATCCCTGTGCTTTTGTAATTCCGGACACAACACTTCGTTTTTTAATGTGTCGGTGTTTATGGCATAGAATTCAGTTAAGGTGGAAAAAATATAATCTCTTAAAACGGGAAGAAATATTTAATCGTATTTATGCACTAATGTATCCTTTATTTTCTTAAAAATTTTCTAAATACGGTTGATGAAAAATGGTCACATAACTGCTAGATAAATTGATTATTATTATGATATGAGCATTATTATGATAACATACTCTAGAATTTATTTCAAAGTAATAAGCTGAAACTAATAAACTTTAACTAAAATTAATAGGATTTAAGTTTTCTCAAAAAAAATCCATATGTTTAAGTTAGAAAACGTTATATGGATTATTTCTGAAGGTAGCTTTTAATCTAATGGACAATAACTACTTACAATCTGCGTATTTCATTATCTGGTTAAGCTGTTATTTGCGGCTAGATACAGTTTGGTAAATTGGGTGAGCTCTGGAGCTAGCAGCCCCGTGTAAGGCAAAGGCACCAGCAAATACTCCTGTGGTTAATACCACGGCTTTGAATTGCCACTGTTGATTCCTGACTTTCGATGGGAAAAATAATGTTAATGTATTTTTGTTTCACGTTACACTAACGTCACAATAAGGGCACTAAAATCCTGGTCTAAAACACGTCCTAAAATGCCGCAAGTGTAATGATCCTCCGTTTCAGTGAAATAATGATAGCGATTTTGCTTTTTTTAGAGCTCATCAGACCTCCATAGACTAGCGAACCTCGTGTAGGATAGAGGCACAAAATATAATCACAGAAACAACTACTCCGCTGGCTAATATACGAACGGCATTAAACTACATTGGATTCCTGACTTTGGTTAAGAGAAATAATGTTAATATGCCGGGTGTCACCGAATCTATTAGACAGGCCATAACTTTTACAGTATTTGATGTATCAAAACGAAATTTGGTATAGGTAAATGGTACATAAAGAAAAGAGTTTTCGCATATTTCTCACTTTCCGGTCACTTCCGGTTTCGCCGAAAATAGCTCCAGTTTCGATTTTTTAAATGAACTACTCTGTATATTTTTACATTTTTGGATTCCTGAGACAATTCTGAATCAGAATGTGACATTTTAAAAACTTTTTAAGCCTACTTGATTTTTTATAACCATTTTTAAAATTGCATCTAGTTGGCCATGACCGGACGCAAATTAATTTAAGGACCAGAAATGATGACAGAATAATACAATCGCTAAGTTTTAGTGATTAGTCTGATAGCTAGGGACAACAGAAGTTGATGAAATCAAATTTTTGTTTCTAACAATTTTTTTCAAATGGCGACTCTTTTTAGACAAGTACTTTTTGAAGAGAGGATTTTTTGCGAATCTAACGGTACTAACTTTTTTGCAATTGGATTAAAAATAAGCCCAAAAAATAGATATTACTAAGAAAAGTACTCTATAATCAATTATTTACTTTTATCAAGTGCCATGGATAGCCATGTTGGATATTAAGTAGGATTTTTTGTTTTGACAGTGACACTTACCTATTCTTTCCAAGTTGGCATAAGATTTCTTTATTTTTCTTGATTTTCAGTATTATTTTTGTTGTCAAAAGTCAAAATAATGTATTCTCAAAGTGAAAAAGTCGATATGTTATTAATATTTGGAGAACGTCACAAAAAATCAAGGAATGCTGCTGGGTTGTATGCTCAGAGATGGCAACATCCAGTCCATCAGTATTTTCCATATCTCGAGAATCGTTTTAGGCATCAAGAAGGAAATCAAGTGGCGGAAGGCAGATTTATTATAAATGAAGAAATGGAGATTAACGTTCTTGCTAAGGTTGAACTGGATAAAACTGTTTCTTTAAGAAAAAATAATCACGAACTGGGTTTAAGTCATGAATCAGCTAGAAAAATACCCAAGTTACACGGATATTGAGCTTTTAAGTACCAGTTACACCAACATTTGTATTCTGACGATGGCGATAGACGGGTATTGTTTTGTGATCGATTGCTCCAAAATTGTAGAATTGACCCAAATTTTATCAACTTTATCTTATTTGCTGACGAATCCAGATTTACTAATAATGGTACGTTTAACAAGCAAAACTCTCGTTACTGGGCCCAACATCCTTTCAAGAATGGTTTGGTGTCAATGTCTGGGCTGGTGCCGTTGGTAACAGAATAATTGGGCCAAGTTTATTTCAAGGCTAATTAACAGGAGGTATTTAGGCTTTCTCCAAAATGAAATTGAGCAACATTTAATGATCTACCTTTAGAAGTTTTACGCCGAATTTACTTCCAGCAAGATGTAGCACCGCCTCACAATACCTTCTTAATTATTTCATTGAACATTTTAATAACAAAGTTATTGCAACCAATGGCCCAATACGGTGACCCCCCCGTTCACTAGATCTCACTGTTCTTTCTTTTTAACAAAAAAGTAAACTTCCTCAACAACGATAGAGGTAACCGTTTTCAATAAATTTGAAAATTTATACTACATCTATGCAAGTTACCTTAGGTGCTAGATTTAATTAATCAGAACTTTACAAAAACCTATTTGATAGATATCATCAAAATAAACATTTTTTTGTTATAAAAATGTATTGCTGTTATGTAATTTTACACAAAATATGTCTTTTGCCTTTTTTTTTAATTAACAAAACTTTTTCGAGGAAGACAGAAAATGTGTGCCTATTCTAAATACCGCCCAGGCTATTATTTTTTTTTTGTTGAATGAGTACTATTAAAAGTCAGTATTTTATTTTCATTATGAGGATACACATTTACTTAAAAGATAAATATTATAATCTACTTTCTTAGAATAAGTGTTCATAGTGACCACCCCCCGACCTCAATGCATGCGTTTATTAGCCTTAACATGGATTGACGTACTCTTTCGAAAATGCAAGTCGTACTTCTAATAATTGCACATTATTGCATCTATCATCTATACATCGTGTATTCTATTCCGTAGATCTTCCTCATTTCAGGCGGGGGTTATATACACTAATGATTTAAGGTGACCCTAAAAGTAAAAATCCAAAGGTTTGATATCAGGTGAACTAGCGGGCCAATGCTGAGGCCCGCTTCTTCCAATCCATCGATTAGTAAAATTTGCATCTAAATACTATCGTTCAGCTATGCTAAAATATGATAGAGCACCATCGTGCTTAAATTATAGTTGAAGTATTTCCTTAAGTGGAATCTCTTCCAACATTTCGGGCAATGCAATTTATAAAAATCCCACAAATTACTCCCATTGAGCCCGAGTGGAAAGCAATAAGGTCCAATGAGATTATTCCAATCCAAATATTTACCGACAACTGGTCTTTTTTTCTATATACGTGGTTATTATAGATATTAATGATTGCATTACGAGAAAAACTTGCTTCATTCGTAAACAATATTTGAGACAAAAATTATGGATTCGTTATAAATTTGTTTGTCAGCCAAATGAAAAAATCTGCTGCTATTCACTTAAAATAAAAAAAATACTGTAAAATGAGAAATGTTTAATTCGACTGCAATTTGCCTGGTACTTGTTTTAGGATTTCTACAAGTTTCGTTAAAAACAGCTTCTTCTAGCTGAACTATTCTTATTGTTTCGGGTCTTTCCGTATGTGTGGATATCTTAAAACTGTTTCGCAAAGTCGTGCATAAATATTAATAAAAGTTTGAACGTCAGGTAAACCACGTTGAGGAAATATTTCATGATAGAAGCGTCTTGCTGCGCGAGCGTTACGGTTAGCCATTCCATAGATAAAGTGCATATTCGCCATTTCATTATTGGTATAATTGGCCATTTTATCAGTTTCTACAAATAAATAGGAAAACTATCCTTTATAAGGTATGAAACAGTTTGTAATTATAAATAAACCTTTAAATATTAAATATAATTTACGTCAAAATGACAGCCAGGTATTTTTCCATAGCATATTATTTTTGTGGAAAAAAGGTAAAGGTTTGAGTACATTGAAATACACTGAATGTCCAGGCACAAACTGTTTTCCTCGAAAAAGGTTCGTTTTTTGAAAAAAAGGCAAAAGACAAGTTTTGTGTAAATTTGAAAAAATAAACATTACAAAATAATATCGGTCTTTCAACACCCTGTATCTCGAAGACAAATCATTTTTCAATACCCTTATAAGCAAAAAAAAAAAATGTTTATTTTGATGAAATCTATCACGTACTCAGTTTTGTAAAGTTATGAGCAACATCTAGCGCCTAAAGGACGCAATAACTTGCATCGATATAAAAATTTTCAAATTTATTGAAAAAGGATACCTGTCTTCCCTGTCCTTTGCTTGTTTTAGGTTAATTAGATGCCAAAAAACATGTTTTCTCAAATTCGTCGTTCTGTCTGTTAGTTCGCTGCACAGCTAAAACACTACTTAACCGATAAACTTCAGATTTTGGTCGAAAATTAGGGGTCATATGAGGCTGACCTGATATTTTGGTAAAAATCCTATATAACGGAACAAAATGGCGGTCAACGAAATGTTAAAATATATTACTAAAACACTGACTATCCAAAATACCTCGAATTCTCCACAAAAATCAACTGTTATATTAGAATGAACTGATAATATTTTGGTACGAATCCATGATTTCAAAACAAAATGGCAGCCTAATAAATATTTAAAAAAATAGCCTGAAAAACTACATATTAGATTGTTTTCAAATTGTGTGCAAGAATTAACTGTGATATAAAGATAAACTGGTGAAAATTGTGGCACGAATTCAAAATGGTGGAATAAAATGAGGGCCAAAACAGTTTAAAATATGAACACAGAAAACGTTTAATTTGATTGACTTTAAATTTCGCACAAAAATTAAACAATGGATAAACTGGTAAAATGTTGGTATAAATTCAACATGGCGGAACAAAATAACGGTTAAATTAAATTTTAAAAAAATCAATGTGAAAAACTTCTTATTCAACTCATTTTAAATCAAGTTCAAAAATCAAGTGTGGTATCGGTAGAAACGGGTAAAATATTGGTACGAATGCAATATATATATATATATATAGGGGAAAGGGGGGCACAGTGTGACACGGGGTACAGTGTTAAAATTGGCACTATAAATTTACGCGATACTTCACGGCGCTGGGATTTTAGCCACTCCTTATTGACAGTCGAACTGTCAATGTTACGTATTTGTTGTGAAATCTGAGGTGTTTATACTCTTAAAAGTAAGTATTTCCTATTTTTATAGTTAAAAAGTAAATTATTTACATATATATCAAATTGTCTACTAGCATTTTGCAATAAACTATTGCATTTTTCATGATTCAAGTGTATAGGGACATGTTTAAGGATGAGCATGCCATGTTAAACATAACCTAGGATATTTTTGTTTTCTTACAAACTGGCCTTTTTTGGCAAGACTCAACTGGGGCACAGTGTGATACTCGACTAAGGGGAACAGTGTTACATGTAACACTGTGCCCCGCTCATCGGAAAATAAATTAAATCAACTATTTTCTTTCAGAAATGGTTCGCAATAGAAAAGAAAAGAGAAAGATTGGTACTTTTGATGAGGAAGCCATGAAAAGAGCTGTTCTAAATGTAGTAGATAACCACGTATCCATTAGAGAAGCAGCGCGAAATGAAGGTTTAGTGCATATGACATTAAAACGATACGTCGATAAATTCAAAAGTTCTTCTGACGCAGACCGTTTAAATCATCGATTTACTCCCAATTATGAGATAAACCAGGTATTCTCAAAAGAACTGGAAGAACAACTCAGAAATTACCTGCTTACAGCCTGTCGAATGCATCATGGTCTGACAAGAAAAAATGTTATGTCTTTAGCTTATGAACTGGCTAAGAAAAATAATTTAAAATATCCGGCTAACTGGGACAAAAATCAGGAAGCTGGTGTTGACTGGCTAAGTGGCTTTATGAAGCGACACCCAACTTTATCAATAAGAAAGCCAGAAGCTACAAGTTTAGGGCGCGCAACAAGCTTCAATCGTACAAATGTCAATGAATTTTTTAACAATTTATCCAGGGCTTACACAAAATTTCCCCAGGGTCCTCTTCCCCAAAACATTTACAATCTTGATGAAACTGCAATAACAACTGTCCATAATCCACCAAATATTATGGGACAAAAAGGACTTAAACAAATTGGGCAGGTAACATCGGGTGAGAGAGGTGTGCTTGTGACAGCATGTTGTTTCATAAATGCAATGGGAAATTCTGTACCACCCTATTTAATTTTTCCAAGGGTACATTTTAAAGATCGTATGCTAACAGGAGGCCCTCCTGGAGTCACTGGTGGTGCCGCAAAAAGTGGATGGGTGAATAGTGAGATATTCATTGAGATATTGAAACATTTTCATAAATTCGTAAAAAGTACACCTGAGGAACCAGTCCTTCTCATTTTTGATAATAATGGAATATTGCTTCTGACACTTCCTCCACATACCAGTGGAAAACTACAACCACTGGATAAGACAGTTTACAAGTCACTTAAAACCAATTTTAACAGTGCTTGTAATGATTGGATGGTCATGAACCCGGGCAAAACAATCACTATCTATGAGATAGCCGGCCTACTTGGAACCGCGTATCCAAAGGCTTTTACGCCGAGCAATATAATTAATGGCTTCAAGTCAACTGGGATCTGGCCTTTGAACAAAGAAATTTTTAATGACGACGATTTTCTATCTTCTGCAGTGTCAGACCGGCCGGAGGAAGAACCGCAACATTCACCAAGGCCTTTAACCTCACAAGCATCGCCAGAGCAGGTAAACTTTGCAAGTTTGACAAGAGATTTAACTCTGCTGCACCTATTAAAAAATTGATTACTCCAGTCGAATGTAGACCGTTTCCAAAGGCTTCTCCAAGAAAAGAGAAAGTCCAAAGAAAAAGAAAGCGGAAAAGTCTCATTCTCACAGAAACTCCCATTAAAGATAAAATTATTGCAGATTTAATGAATAAGCCAACGGTCAATCGCAAAGTATTTAAAGAAAAAGGAAAGCAGAGATTAACAAAAAGAATTAAACAGGACACTAGTTCAGAATCGGAGAATGATTCGGTGTCGGTGGTCGACAGTTGTGACAGCGTTGGATCTATGAGCGAAGAAGAGTTAGATGTGAATTTCGACGAAATCATCATTGGAGACTATGTTCTCATAAACGAAGGAAAGACTAAGGGACACAACATTATGTCAATAGGGAAGGTGTTGTCGAAACCTAGCACCGAAATTCATGTTCAATATGTTAAAAGACTGTTTCCTGCATTTAAATTTATCCATACCAACGAAGAATACACTTTCGAGATAACAAAGATCATTGGTAAGCTACCCCATCCAAAGCCATCTGGAGGAACCAGTAGAAGATCAGAAATGTTAGTGTTTCCTGTTGATTTGCACATGTACTACAATGAACTGAAATAATGTTTGTATTTAATAATTATTTTTTTAAATATTCATACAATTTAATGTTTTAAGTTACCTATGTTCAAGTTTTTTTCGTTTTGACAGCGACTGTCTTTTTTAATTTTTTTTTCCTACTTTAAATTAGGCTTTTCATTTCAGTTTTTACTTCTAATTTGTATTTTTTTTTTAAATAAAAGCACTAAAAAAAGCTTAAATCTTGCTTCATTAAAAATGTAACACTGTTCCCCAGTACGTGTCACAGAGTACCCCACTAGAGGGGTACAGTGTTACATTTGACAATAATACAAATGACCAATTTTTAGAAAAAAGTGGATATATTTAGAGCAAAGAATTCATAAAAAATAAAGTTGACAAACATCAAGAACCATATTAAAAATAAAATCGACATCCTAAATTGATAATAAAAAAAAACATATGCTGAAACAGTTTTTGTGTAACACTGTACCCCACCTTCCCCTATATATATATATATATATATATATATATATATATATATATATATATATATATGCCTAACTAAATTGGATTCCACTTCCCAATACCTAAAAAAAATAATAACGAGAAAAAATAATGGGTACAAGAAATTTACCGATTTTTTTGTATCTTATTTTTACCTATTTAGTATAGTTTGAAAAATCTCCTTGGAAACCCTAAATACAAAGTCGACTTGAAGGAGAGGAGTGGCATCTATGAAAATAGCTGTAATAACTGCGATCTAAAATATGTTGGGCAGACTAAAGGCTCTATAAACATTCGTTTTAAAGAACACATGGCTCATTTAAGATACGGAAGAACAGAAAAGTCAAGCGTTGCCCAACATGCTTTAGAAAACAATCACCAAATATGAATAAATAATCTTAAGTTGATAAAAAATGTATCTAATAATAGATTATTGGATGCATTTGAGAGTATAGAAATGGCTAAATGTGGTAAGAAAGCACTAAATAAAGACAAAGGGCCTATTCCCTATAGTCCCCTCTATTGTTTACTTGACAACGGTGCAGTCAGGCGCAACCAAGTGTGACCATATTTACCTATAAATAGTCTCGGTTAGGATAAGTTACTTTAGTTTATATCATCTGCAGATGATGCTAATTTGGTTAGCGAAACGCGCATCCAGAACGTAACAAGTTGTGTTGTAGTGTGGTTAGAATTCTTGTATTTTGATCTATCGTCCACCACAGGTTTCAGTGTTAGGACTTATTTTATTAGGACGCAATTTTTTTGGAAATCTTATCGGCTAAATGATTCGATTATTATGAAAGTTTGTTGATAAGCAATATGTAAAAATCAACTATTTCACGATCATTTCCTTCCTATCAATCATTAAGAAGAATTCGTACGTCATATTTAATTTTCAACTAGAGAAATTTCCTGTGTCAGCAGTTTTTCCGGAAAAAAATTGAAAAAGGTCATATAAGTTTGGCAAGGTAAGTTAAAATGAGTATGAAGTAATGTTTTTTAGTTTAATAATTATTGTTCTTGCTATTGTTTTAAATAAGAATATTGTTATATTGAATATTATTTATTCAACTTAGGGAATAATGTTACCAAATATCCTTCGTGCATAGTTCTAGTTGCTTAGCCATAGTTTTCCTATGGCAGTCTTCGATTAGGATTTTTAAAATCATGCTATTTGTTAAACAGATTACTTAGAAACTCGTTTTCCCGGATCTTTCCGGAAAAATTAGATGCATTAGGGATAATGGAATAATTAAAAAATACCCAATCCCACAAAATTTTATCGCTGTAATCATGTTGATTTTATCAAGGTGAGTCGTTCTACTAGCAGAAAACAGCTCGTTGTCAAGGAATTTTGCCGGTATAAAACAGTGTAGTAAAATAGTCATTAAAATTTTATCAATTTCAAGCTTAATTTGTATGCACATTTCGGCCAAAATATATTTTTCGTCTCATTTTAACGAAATTTCGGCACTATTACCATTAAGTTTTTTGGTTTAAAAAATTATATTATTCCTTTTATTTACATAGAATTTCCATCAATTAAATTGCTAAAAATGGCGCTATTATTTATTTATTAAATATTACAATTTTATAAGTACTTTTACAAAGCAGAAATAAATTAGAAAAAAGTAAGTTCATTAATTCAAAATTCTCGCAGTCTAATTTTTTCATGATTGCATTACTTGCGAGGGAAATAAAAAATCAACAGACAGCTTTCTGTGCTTTAGACATATATAAAACACAGGCAGGACCAAATATTCTAATAAAGTGACGAAAAACATCTATATAGCAGCATAATCCGAGGCGGTCAGAATGTACTGATAATTGTTTTAACATTTCGAGGAATATGTTCAAAAACAAATTCAGATCTTTTACACATTTATTTATTAATGTAAAACAAAATTAATATCTATATTATGAAACATTCATTAATATGAAATATATTAATTTAAGAAAAACTGCATTGGTCAACGTAGTTAGAGCCAGTAGAGCCAGCCATTCTATAAATTCGAAGGCATTTAATTAATTAAATTTGCATTTAAAAAATTACATGGTACAATTTTGTATTAAAAATATATTTATATAGTACAAACACGACGTAACAAAATGATACAACATGTTAGAGATAATAATGGTAGAGAAGTTGTTTCCATTAGAACTTGTTTTTATTGTACACCTCCCAAATAATTTGTATGGCTACGCTAGTGCATAATGCTATACAACTACTAGAATGTAATTTGCGAACAATGCAATTTAGACATTAATTAAAAAACATGAAGTTTAAGGGTGGTTTTGAACGTGTTTCACTATTATATTTTTCAGTGGTAGTTCTTGAAGTTTGAATTTGGAGGGGCTCACAAGAGCTCAAAGACTAACAAGTACTGAACATTTTTCTAGTACATGTCAAAGTCAAAGATCGAACATACGGATTTTATAATAATAGAATATTTGTATACAGTGCGGTTCTTTACCGTCCCTCCCCCTTATTCTTTTATATTATACACCAGCTAAGATACAAATTCCTTTAATAACTGACTAAATATTCCTCTTTTGTGCATGCCGACATCGCCGTTTCAAGTTGGTTTAAAACGTCTCTTCTACAAGCTTTTAGAATGAATATCTTTTTGAATGCTCGTAGAAGTCCCTTTAAAAACGGCTGTATTAAACAAAATGGTCTTTTAATAAACGTTTTTGAGGAGTGAATGAGAAACAATAACTACAAAATATACATGGATCAAAAATAGATGTATTAAAATAATTTAACCAATTCTGCTACATTTTTTTTATTAAACTTTGACTAAACAATAAAATTAATGTTTATTATAATATTATTTTATTATAAAATAACAAACCCGGGAAACATTACAATAAATACGTAACTACACACCTACATATTCAGCCATAGGCGTATTTAACGTCGTTGCAACCGATGCAGGTACCAAACCCTCTTTATGTTTGTTTCAGTATAATAAACAAAGTTTATTTTAATTTTTAAAATCAAAAAAAATTATCAATGCATATTCCTAGAAATTTATGTAATAGGTATACCTAATTTGAATTCTCTAAAAAATGCGTAAAAGAGTGTTTCCGAATGTTAGTATACACGTGGCAACATTATTTATCTTTAAGAAAACAGTATGATGAAGATCAAGGAAAATGGAACAATATTCTTACTTTTCTCTTGTTTTACCTATAAGAGGTCATTCGAGTGACATAAATGGCTTTAATTGTGGCGTGTATTTAATGTTTACCAAATGTATTTCTGAATATTATCCAAAATTACAACAGCATCTGCAATCTTAGGCTAGAATTAAATATTTAAGTCCAAATATAATAGAAGAACAAGTTCGACTTCTTGCTGATATGGTGCGTGTGTTGTTAGGTGAAATAAAAGAATCAGTTTTTTGGACTATAATATTATTGTGGATAGCACTACAGGCATATTGAAAGCCGATCAAGCAGCTCTTATGATTCAATACGTTCTTGTAGATCACTCTAGAAATACTGTTAGCGTAAAAACGATTTTTTTAGAATACCTAAGTTTAGAAAATCATGATGCATCTGGTTATGTATCACATTTGTAAAATGCGTTTAAACGTTATAATTTAGATACAAAGAACATGGTTGGACAAGCGTATGAAGGTGCCAGCGTCATGAGTGGAGAATAAACAGTGTTCATATTCGGCTTCGTAGAGCTATAAGCCAAAAAATCAACCGGCTTTTGCCCCATACGTTCATTGTCCACCTCATCAATTAAATTTAGTTTTAAGTCACGCGGCGAAAAAAATTACTTTTAAACTTTTTTGGGACTGTTCAAAAATGTTATACTTTTTTTTCGGATTCACATCAACGTCGATGTGGCTTGCACAGATCATCGTCAATTTATTGAAATCGAACAGGACGAAACCGAACAATTTCAAAAAAAAAGAAAAAGCCTAATTCTTAGAGGCTTCTCGGGTACTAGATGGTCTGCTGGAGCAAACACTTCACCTACGTTACTTCAGCAATTTAAATCAGTTATCATTTGTTTAAAGAAAATTGTAGGACTTTTAAATAATTTTGATTTTCAATTTTTAGTCACTTTAGTTTTGTGGAACGACGTTTTACAGATGGTAGATGTTACTTCCAACTTGTTACAAAAACGTGAAGTTGATCTGTTTCAAGTAGTAAATTTTATTAAAACGTCTTAAGAAATAATTACGCTCGTTAAGGAAAGATAGTATGCATTTTCAAGAAAAAAGAAGCCGACGAAAAAAAACTTTTCATGACGAAAGCGTTAAAGATCATCATGGATACGCTAAGTTTAAAACTAATGTTATCGACGTTACACTTGATGCAATGGTTAACGAAACGACAGATAGAATTGTGGGCCTTGAGGAGGTTACGCAGTTATTGGGATTTTTAAGTCCCACAAATTTAAAAAAACTATGATAAGTAAGAACTTGAAAAAAGCTGTAAAACGTTGTGTAATGAATTTAAATTTATTTCGTCTTCCTTATTCCTAGAAATAATGCAATTTTCCGATATTTAATTTACGCAATAAACACCTTGCCTTAATAGGGGTGCACTGACTTATCTTGAATATTTGCTTGATCAAAAACTGGCAGACGTATTTCCTATCATGGAATTAATTTTAAGACTGTTTATAACACTGCCCATCAAAAGCATGGCGGCTCGCAGATGGAAAAGTAAGTGAAGTGCAAATGAAGCAAGAAAATATCGAAATAATTTTTTTTCCAGAATTTTTTTCACATGTGGAAGGGGTAGAATATTTTTTTACGACTTACCTAAATTTTGTATACTAAATCAATTCTCCTATACTTCATAGCAGCAAATTTATTTATAACATCCTCATAAAATGGATGAGTTGCCCTAATCTCCAGTTTCCATTCCATTTGAATTGAAATATTGCCTAGAGAAGTAAGTCTTTTTTGAGATATTGTATTTCTTAAATAAGTTTTTACACGTTTGAGGCAAGAAAAACTTCTTTCCACTGAAGCACTTGTCTACGGTATTGTCAAAATAAGGGAAAACACTTTATATGCTTTGGTTAAAATATCTTTATTTTGAATAATTTTTTTCACTTGCTCTTGCAGCGATATATTCCAGTTACTATCATTGGCACAAATAAGACCAAGCTCATTTTTAAGTCGTTGACTTGAAAATATTTCCCCATATAACGGTAAAAAATTTAAACCATATTCGGAAAATTTAGCAGAATCTGCCAAACAGCCAAAAGCTTAGCAAGCTCACGTTTGTAATGATTTATTTCTGTAACAGAATTTGCTTTATCAAATATGGTATTAAAAAAAATGTTCATTTCTTTTTTTACAGAGCGCCTGACGACAGCGTTTTATATTGGATATGCAAAAATGAATGTCAAACGATTTTTTTTGAAGAATGCATCTTGAACAATCACATTAACTAACTTCGAATTTGAAGACCAACGAGTTTCTGTAATTGTTGGTATACGCCTCGTAGACGCAGATGTAAGAGCATACGTTCGTTTGGCTGAGTGATAAAAAAATGAGGGAATACCACTAAGGCTTGCAAAAAAATTCGACATTTAGAAATATTTTTAAACTTTACTGCATCAGAAAAAATACAGGCTGCGGCGCTTTTTCTTTTTTTTTTTTGAAGGCCATTTAGATGCCCAGACATCACACTTGCTCCATTGTAACATTGCCCTATTAATTTATGTTTATAGTCAAATTGGTCCAAAATTTGATCCATAGAGAATATAGATTCTCCGACGTTCTATCGGAGCTAACATTATAAAATCCTAAGAATTTCTCGACTACTGAACCTTCTGAATTAACGTATCTTAAAATTATGGAGCACTGGGAGGTTTGCGTAATATCAGTGGTGTAATCCACTTGCACAGAAAAAAACTGTGTGTTCATTATTTCATTTTTTACATGTTCATTTAAATAATCAGAAATTCATGCCATTAAATTCAATTAATAATTAATTATTTCGTTTTGAATAGTTTTCGAGTCACCAGTAAAAATATTTTTAATTTTTTTGTGATGATCTTTTAGTTCTTGGGAACTTCTCGATATTAATAAACCTAAAAGCTTTTTAAAAGTCCCCCTATTTATTGACTCGCTGCTCTTATCATGGCCGCGAAAGACCAACTCTTGTTTTGCAAGGTTCAAAACTGCGTCAATAACCAAGCACATAAATGATCTATTTAAATGGACGTTTTCATTAAAATGTATTTTATATAGTTTAGCATTTTCTTTTAAAGTGTCAGCTATAGTGCTTTTATTTTTTACGAATGTTTTTAGCATTAATTCTCATTTTAAATTCTCCGCCGAGTCTTCATGTTTATGTAAAGACCTTCATATATTTAACATACCTGCAAATCCTTCCTTATTCCACACTGAATATGTATTGGAAACTAGTAAACAAGGTTAATTTTTGTAATATTTGACTACTAGATAACTATTTGTACGCCGAAAACCAGGATGACGATTAAAACTCTGATCTTGTTCCTTCCATCGATTAAATGGAGTTTCCAACAAAATGCAAACCAAATCAGTGATCGGATTCATCAATAATGTAAATTAATAAACCCGACACCAAATCAAGTTGTAACAACACCATAAATAAATAAAACACAAAACAGTCAAGTAAACTGCAAAGGAACTAACCGGTTGCAGCGAAATTCGCGAAAATAAAAGTAAACAACCACCCCAAACTGAACGACACGTGGGTGTAGTGTACTGCGTTAGCAATTCACCGAGAGCGTTGTATGGCGCTTGTTAACATTAATCTTCCATGTGGCCAACGTCATCACGTACGCGTTGTCATGGCAACGTAGTAGGAAAATCGTAAACCCCCAGTCAAGTCGAAGCGGTTTGTGCCACTGTTATAGTTGTTATAATAAAGTTCGATTGAAAGTTTTAAAAAGACATGCCGCCAACGGTCAAGTAAAATATTTATTCGAGATGTACAGTTTATTATTTGCCAATTAGGTGAATAAATGAATGTAAAAATTTAAATTTTAAGATATATATATATATATATATATATATATATATATATATATATATATATATATAATATAGTTAGATGTTTGCTTGTTTATTTTTCCTGGTGCGAGTGCTAAAAGATCCTTTAGCGTCTTAAGACGGTTAAAAAATTACTTCAAATTAATAAAGAAGTACAATGACGCATGAAAGAACATCAAATCTGGCTGAGCTAATAATGGGAAAAGATGTTTTAAGTAGCATAAATATAGACGATATTATAAATACATTTTTCTACAACCGTCCTTAAAATCCTATTTTACACACTGATTGCAGTAGCTAAAGCTTGTTTTCAAGCACCGATGCGTGAAATACAATGCTTTCCCTAAAGGATTTACTTCACGCACCGGCTCAATAAGAAATGCATGGGCCGCCATTAATTTTAGGCACCGGGCCCGCACTGGTAATAATTTTATTAGGCGGCCGTGCCTCGCAATTTCTATCGTTGTCATGGTAACGAGTTGTCAAATTGCCAATGCAAACAGTTTAAAATAGACACTTTAAGTTCGAATAGTAATTTGAACAGTTTATTATTTTAAGTTATAATAAGCAATAATTATGGACTCTGATATAGAAATGTGTACTCCACCAGATATTACGGAAGCAGCGAAAACAGCTAGTAATTCTCTGTTACCTCAGAAGTCAAAGGAAATTTATGAAAACACGTACAATAAATTTATGACCTGGCGCAGTAAGAACAATATTAAAACCTTTTCTGAAAATGTTTTACTCGCATATTTATCAGAATTGTCAAAAAATGTGAAATCATCAACACTATGGAGTCATTATTCAATGCTAAAAAGTACTATTAGCATTAAAAATAACATTGACATTGGTAAATATCCAAAAGTTCATGCATTTTTAAAACGGAAGAATGAAGGATATATTCCACAAAAATCTCGAATATTGGAGAAAGAACAAATTTTCAAGTTCATAAATAAGGCTCCTGACGAAGTTTTTTTATTAACCAAAGTGATATTAATATTTCGGATTGCTGGTGCTCTAAGAAGAAGCGAAATTTATAAGCTAAAAATGTGCGATATTCAAGATTTAGGAAGTGTTCTTGTTGTATCCGTCCCTGATACAAAAACCAAAATAACAAGAAAATTTACCATTACCGAGCATTTAGAATTATACAGAAAATATGCCGCCCTTCGTCCCCAAAATTATCAAGAAAACAAATTCTTCATCAAGTATCAAGGAGGAAAATGTACTCGCCAAGTCGTCGGGATAAACAAATTTGGAAAATTGCCTAGTGAAATAGCAAAATTTTTAAAACTACCACATCCAGAAAAATATACAGGCCATTGTTTCAGACGATCATCTGCTTCCTTGCTAGTTGAAACCGGTGCAGATTTACTAATGTTAAAACAACACGGCGGTTGGAAATCTTCAACGGTAGCTGAGGGTTACGTAGAAAATTCCCTTAACAAGAAAAATGATATTTCAAATAGACTTTTGTCAGTTCAAAATCCAAATATGACCTCGATCACAAGCAGCAATATTATTAACAAATCATCATCAAAGGAGGCTACAGAAGTTAAATTTAGTAATCTAACAAATTGCAACATTACTATTAATAATTACAATAATTATAAAGAAGAAAATTAAATAATTTAACTATAATTTCTATTAAAAAGTTACAATTATTATAAAGTAGAAAATTAAATAATTTAACTATAAGTTCTATTAAAAAGTTACAATTATTATAAAACAGAAAATTAAATAAATAGTTCATTAGTTTAATTTGTATTATATAAAGGAGAAAATTAAATAGTTTAATTTTATTTCGTACTTGTATTATTTACGGTTGTAGAAAAAGTATAGTGTGCAATACGTGCGTGAAGACTTTTATACCCTTGTGTGATATTGTGACCCTCGCGTGTATAAAAGTTAACTTCACGCACTTGTTACACAATATACTATTATGTTGTCAAAAGTTCGAAGAGGTTTTACTTTTAAAATGTTATTTAATTTATTTATGAATATTTTGGTCTTACAATTTGAGCCTAACATTTGTTTTTACTTCTCAAAACAACCAAATATTTTAACTGGAGATCAAATATTTTAATTAAAAAATTATTTAATGAAATGTAAAAACAGCTTATTGATTTTAAATACAAGCAAGTAACAATAATCCAAAATATAACGTCATATCTTTTTATCCTGGTAAATAAGTATACTAGGAAATTATTATTTTAATAGATTTATGGTATTTAATGTACAGGGGTGTACGCAGTTAAATGGACCCCCCCCTTAACTTTTTAATTTGACGTTTGACAAAAAAATGTCACATATAAAAGTTTTATAATTCAATGTGAATTTTTTTAAAAACCTCTTTCCATATGTACAGGGTGTTTCAGAAAGTCTGGGCGTGGTTCAACTTTCCTATTTTAAATACCTACCCCATTTTTTTATTGGATTTTTAAATTCTTCTAAAAATTCCAGACATATTTTATATAGTATACCCTACAGCTAAATTTAACCCATAAAAAGATATTAGTGTCAGAAAATTCTCATTTACTTGTGACGCGTATTTTAAATTATACGTGAAAAATAGCGTATGGTGGTATCATTTCATATCCTTGGAAACCAATATAGTAAATAAAAAGACAATTTGTCAAAAAACGTTAAAACTTTAAACATGGTTTATTTGGAAGAAGAAAAATTTGAAATTGTGTCTTTATATATTAAGAACAATAAAAACAAATATATGGCAAGACGAGAATATATAGTTCTTCATGGCGATAGACGCGCGCCGGCTTTAAATACGTTTAAACGTATTTATGAACTATTTGGGACTTCCAAGTCTTTAAAAAGACGAAAAAGGACTGTAAATATGAACGAAGACGAAGAATTAGATTACCTTTTATATTTTCAAGGTATGTATTTTTATCTGTTTAGCTCTAGCTTATTATTATTATTATCAAAATTATTTTATTCTGTCTAGAACACCCTGCTAATTCGATAAGAGATTGTGCGAAAGAGTTCCACAAAAGTGTTGGAAAAATTCACAAAACATTAACAGAAGCTAACCAACGAGAACGCTTATATTTCTGCAGAAGAATGTTAGAAGAACTTGAACGGGACCCAACATTTTTTTATAAAGTATTGTGGAGCGACGAATCTAACTTTAGCACCGCAGGTGTTCCAAATAAGAAAAATTTACATCATTGATCCACTAATAATCCCGAAAGGTTTTTTGAAATAAAGCATTCAGGTTGCCAATCTGTAAATGTATGGTGTGGCATAAAGAACAATAGAGTTCTTGGGCCTATATTTATTGGCCATTCACTTACTGGAAATGCATACTTTGATATGCTTAATAACGATATTGAGAATCTTATCGATGAATTACCATTGAATGAAGCACAAGAGGTAATTTTTCAGCAAGATGGGGCACCACCCCACAACGTAAGGATGGTAACAACCTATTTAAATGGACAGTATGGAACGTGGATTGGAAAACATGGGACAATTAAGTGGCCTCCAAATAGTCCCGATCTAACTCCGCTAGACACATTTTTATGGGGATATTTAAAAAATTACATTTACTTGGGGGGTCTTACCAATGTTAATTTATTAAAAGAACAAATACAAAATGGTATAGACACTATAAATATGAATCAAAATTGGTTAGTAAAAGCTTTGAATAAATTAAAAAAGGGATACCGCCTATGTGTCGAGATGAATGGAGGCCATTTCCAGCACCTTATGGAATTCCAGTAGTTAATAATATAATAATATAATATATAATAATAATTAATAATATAATAATAATTAATAATTAATATAATAATAATTAATAATTAATATAATAATAATTAGATTAGTTCTGTTAATACCTGTTAATTCTTTGTTGTTTGAATAGAAAAAATCTGGCGGTAATATCTTTTTATGGGTTAAATTTAGGTGTAGGGTATGCTATATAAAATATGTCTGGAATTTTTAGGAGAATTTAAAAATCCAATAAAAAAATGGGGTAGGTATTTAAAATAGGAAAGTTGAACCACGCCCAGACTTTCTGAAACACCCTGTACATATGGAAAGAGGTTTTTAAAAAAATTCACATTGAATTATAAAACTTTTATATTTGACATTTTTTTGTCAAACGTCAAATTAAAAAGTTAAGGGGGGGTCCATTTAACTGCGAACACCCTGTACCTACATGTTTATTTTAACCCTAGAAGTAAGTAAATATTAGTAAATCACTTGGGGGCACCGATGTGACATCTTTTATACGGGCCCCTACTGTTTGTCCGTTGTACTGTTAAAAACGCGCATGCATTCAGCTATTTTTGAAAGTCTCTTAAAAAACAACGCGCATATGAACTGCTTTTCAATCTCTGGCTTAGGTTAGCGTTAACTTCAGTCAAGGCCTGTCTACCTTTTTAATTTTTAGTTTACCTGTTGAAATTGTAGAAATTTGTTTACCCAATATAGTTTACGGTATTCATAATGCTACTTAACCCTATTATACTTAATATGATCGAAAAACAGTTTTCAATTATTTACAATACCAATAAATGGGCTTCCAAAACTCGAGAAACATAAATTACGAAGTAAAATATCATTGTCACTGCGTTGAAGCGCCCAAATCACGTGTATGAATATTCTCATCAGGTCAACGAGGATAAATAATTAGAGAAACGAGCTGATGTTTTTTATTGAAGTTTTAACAAAATTTTACAAACAATAATTGAAATTACGTGCTACATAACCATTTTTCAAAAGGGGGCGTGGCCATGCATTTTAAGCTGATATGTTTCTTAATTTTATAATTTCTTGTTGTTAATAAGGAATTCGACATCACAAGCTGCTTTATTCTAGTCACTGCTGTAATTTTTCCCCAATTCTTTGATTTTTCTAAGCTCGTTATAAAGTCATGTGATGTTTCAATTACGTTATTAAATATTTTCTTCTAGCTCAAAAAACGTGCTTATTTTTTAAAAAGAATAAATAGCATCGTACTTTGCGATTTTCCAATTTTCATTCTTTTCCCAATCAATGCGTGACAGATGGACATTACAACGTAGTCCGATGACCTCAGTTACTTGGTCTAATAATGGTTTAAAATTAATTAAAGCCATAAAGTTATACGGGGAAAAGTGACAGCCAAAAAGAGAAAGAGAATTATTTGCCAATAATTACCCATTCAGTCTTGCCAAATTTACTAGGCGCTATTAGCTATTTTGCAAATCGTTTGATATTTTATTTTCAAATTATAATAGTAAAGGGTTGATACCTCTTTAAAAAAATTCTATTATCGTTTGTTGCTAAAATTCGTATTGCTAGAAAAGTATGAGAGGGTATTTCTAAAATTTCTATAAACATTGATCCAAAAGTGATACCTTACCGAAATACAGGGTGTTAAATATTTTAAGATTTTATTTTTAATTTCAAATATCCAGAAAATCAAACATTTTACAAGAAACCCCCTAAAAAACATTTTTTGTAAAAAAAGAAAAATAGTATTTTTTTAAATTTTTTTTTGTTGGAGAATCACTCCTTAAAGTTTATCGGGAGAGTTTCTGGACACCCGCCTGTATGTTTGCTTCGATTTTCTTTATTTCATATTGTTTTATTTATCTTAACTTAGATGGATATGGAAAATAACTTGTGGTTCAGCATCTAGTGACTCTGAAATATAAAGATAATAGAAACTAAAAAAGTATTTTTTGTAAATATAGTTATTATTGTAAGTAAATATAGTGATTTTGCCTGGAGATATTTTATTTTCCAATCAATCGGCCAAGGTCGCATCGGTGTGAATTTTTCTGTAAGTCGTTCCATGTATCCTTTCTACGTTGATTGAAAACAGGTTTAATAACACTGCCTCCAGAAAATGCTAACTCTATGGACAAAACATACCATAATTTAAAGTGATAACAGTACATTAAAACACTAGTTTCATAAAACAAAATTTTATAGTACGAGCTCTAGGTTAGGTTCCTAATATATACTATGTTTTTTATGTGTGCACTATATTTTAAAAAGGCATTACCTTTAATATGAAAATTAATTGTTGGACATTTTCAAGTTGACAACAGGACATGCCAAAAGTGACAATTACATGTGCATCATGTTTGTTTTTCGATTTTGACACGTCACCTGTTTTAAATTCGAGGGCTATGACTCACCATTGCTAACTTTCTAGAGAAAAAAAATAGTGTGGAAAAGAATGTCATTACAACAGTACTTTGCGCATAGAAAACACGTCTTTTTGATTACACAAAAAAAAACAACATTAAAACTCCACAGGTATCTTTGGGGTTTGACTTTCAGCAGATCCTTACATGGAGAATACAATGGCTGTTCCAGCAATATATTTATTTGGTTAGTTCGCTAATTCTTTTCTTTTGGAAACATTTTTACCTATGGTATGGCACGTAAAGTCATAAGTAAAAATTAAGGGCATATTTTTAAGAGATTTGCTTCGATCAAAAAGAGCTAGCCGAGAATGCGAAATCAGTTACAAGTTTTTAAATGTATTAACTGCAATTCTTACTAATGAAAGACAGACTCCTGATTTTTTATTAGACATGTTCAACCATAGCCGGTATATTAATATATATCCAACTCATAAAAGATTATAAACGACGTGTTTCCTTTCCAACTATCCGGGCTATTTTCTGGAATAGTAAAAAATAATTTGATCAATCACCAAAAGAGCTTTTGTGTGGGTTTTTAAGCATTGGCATATATATTTGTAAATATTTAAGAGCAATAATTTTTAAATTAAATAAGGATTCTAATTGTGTTTTTATCTCTCTTATCTATTTATGTAAAAAACAAAGAAAAAAATGATAACAGTGACCACTAGAGCTGCGACAAGAGCAGCTTAAAAATGCATATTATGATATGTCGTTTACAGTTGAACTTTGATTATAACAGCGACTTTCCCATCAGTGGCGGAACTATTATACCGCGGTGTAGGGTCATCAGTTATTTCTTATTTCGTACATATAGGGAGTCCTTTGTCGGAAACTGCAGGGAGCCCAAAATGTGAAATTCCGCAGCTGTTTCATATGCAAGTCTAATATGAGATTCAAAATAAAAGCATTTGATTAAACAGGGGAAGTCTTTGACTCATTCATTCCAATATCTACAGACCATAGTTAAGCGAACAAGCAAATTAATTATCGCCGCTCTTATCATTGCTTGGCTATCGAGCATGTCTCAAAGCAACATGACACCTGAATAATAAATCAAAATACCATTCTCTCTGCTTCGCCACAACTCTAACGATTATTATACAAATATTTATTCGAAAATAATGATTAGAAAAGATATTTGACAAAACATAAATGAATTTAAAGAAATAAAATCGCATTAAGGTTTAGTATTATTTTAAATATAATAACATTAACAGCGCACAGTCACCCTTAGGATTAATGAGTTTCAGTCGTTCCTTACAGTTAATGCACATTTTTATCCATGGTACAGCCATGAAATAATAAGTATGCATTAAGTAGGGTTGCCAGGCGTCCTGGATTTTGCAAGATGTCCTGGATTCAAGGTCCTGCGTCCTGCGTCTTGTCGAAGGTGTCCACAGGACCCCAAATATCCTTCATTTTATAAAAGCCTTACTAAGAATATAAAAAGTATTTTTTCTCGTAATTTTGGCTATGCTATTGCCTAATTTCCCAATAGAAACGCGGCATATTAATGACAGGAACGTGCCGCTCAATCTCTAGTGGGCAAACGTGGTGGAGCGTCGGAGAGTATTTATTTTTGACCCTGGTTCCTGATTATCAGTTTTTTTGTAACGGTTTGTTTAGTGGTTATTCAAAGCCAGGCCATAATATAATTATTATTGTTTTTAGTTATGTTGTAG